>OZ038385.1:34321459-34535070 GCA_964036045.1 Eutreptiella sp. 'Long Island Sound 2002'
AAACAAATGATTTTAGCCTGTTTCGAGCCCGTGGTGACGCATTTTGGCCCATGGAAAATCCCAAAATGCCTTGAAAATGGGTCGGTTTGGGACCAAAAATGGGTCAAAAATGGGTCAAAACGTGTTGTTCCATAAGTGATCCTAAACCATTTGGGATGCTCAAACAAGTGTTTTTAGCCCATTTTGAGCTCATGGTGACACGTTTTGCCCATTGAAGATCCCACAAACCCTTGAAAAGGGGCCGCTTTGGGAGCAAAATTGGGTGAGAAGTGGGTCAAAAACATGTTTTTCGAAAACTGATCCTGGACCATTGGGGGTGCACAAACAAGTGAAATGAGCCCATTTTGAGCCCGTTTTGACCGAGTTTCGCCCCTTCCGCCACATGTATGCACCAAGTCGTGCCCTCCGCACGTACCCTAGAGGCGTATGGTGGAGCCACCCAGAGTTGGGGAGAGGGGGGTAGATTAGAGGATATATATATATATATATATATATGTATGTATATATATATATATATATATATATATACCAAGGCTTCCATTCGAATCATGCTCAAACTGCGAGGTTCAACATTCCTACTCTCCTACATCGCTGCAATAACCATGAGTTCGTTGTTCATGTGTGGGCGTTGCATTAGCCCCTAGCACACTGATTCACAGCTTCCTAACCGTAGGAACAATTCTCCATCCCTCCTGCATATGGACATATGGGCTTCATATGGCTAGTTATGCCGGAGTCAGTGGGTCAGTGAGGCTGACCCCCCAAAACTGGTTGAACCAGAGGAAGAGCAGAAACACTGCAACGAACAAACATACAAACGCCTCAGAGGAGCCCCAAGCCGTGCAAGTGCCGCAGTCATTCCCTGTGCCAAAACGAGTGCCAACGTGGGTGTTCGCGGAAACGCCGCAACGAACAAACTAGTCACTCCCGTGCAGAATGACCCAGGTCGAAAAAAATAGAGAAGAACGCAAGGTGGTCGACGAGAGGGAGATTTCTATGGACTACGTCGCCATACCCGCCAGCTACGAGCACCCAAGATTCGAACTTACCCCCAGGGAACTCCAGGCCGGGTGGCTGTCCACTATAGCACTACGACGATGTACCAAAAGAGGGCGCAGAGAAGCCTGCCGCCGGCGCCGTCGTCTACACGCTCGGCGGCGGGCATCGAACCCACGCTCCCCGGGACAAGGCACCCGTGCACTTCCAGTATGCTACGCTGACGATATGCAATATAACCGCCACTCAACCCACCACTACACTCTGCCCGGTACACATGGCCGGCAGAAATGCGCCCACCACCGCCGCTAACCAAGAACAGCAGCTATTTGTGCTGCTGGCCGCGCGGGCGCCGTCGCCTCCACGGACGACAGCGCATCGAAGCGCGACGCGGGGCCGGGCCCCCGTGCACTTTCAGGTATGCTCGCCCTATGTTTATCCACTTCCAAAATCAAAAAACCCCCTCCAATTGGAAGGTCGGGGGGGTTCAGGACGTTCAGTGCCACTCTACCCTCCTTGGGGTTCGAACCTACCCCTGCGGGACAGAAGAGGGGCGTGCTGCCCTCTGTACTATGACAAGATACAACAACTGGGTACGGTGCCTCATTCACACACTGCCCGTCCACTTTCTCGATGTAGCCCCAACACACTGGCTACGGCGCTCGACACACCGTGCGGACCACCACAGATGGCCGGCCCGCTGCTTCCGCCTGGTCCCGTAGGAACTGGCGCCGTCGGGGGTGTGCCAGCCGGCCCTGGTTGGCCAGCTCATTTGCACGCTCATTCCCCGCCACCCGAATATGACTATACACATGGCGCCAGAGGGTGAGGGCTACTCTCGCATCCACCTTTGCCTATATATACCAAGGCTTCCATTCGAATCATGCTCAAACTGCGAGGTTCAACATTCCTACTCTCCTACATCGCTGCAATAACCATGAGTTCGTTGTTCATGTGTGGGCCTTGCAGTAGTCCCTAGCACACTGATTCACAGCTTCCTAACCGTAGGAACAATACTCCATCCCTCCTGCATATGGACATATGGGCTTCATATGGCTAGTTATGCCGGAGTCAGCGGGTTAGTGAGGCTGACCCCCCAAAACTGGTTGAACCAGAGGAAGAGCAGAAACACTGCAACGAACAAACATACAAACGCCTCAGAGGAGCCCCAAGCCGTGCATGTGCAGCTGTCATTCCCCGTGCTGAAACGAGTGCCAACGTGGGTGTTCGCGGAAACGCCACGACGAACAAACCAATCACTCTTGTGCAGTAGGACCCTGGATTAGAAAAAATAGAAACAAAGTGGCCGACGGGAGGGAGATTTCTATGGACTATGTCGCCATACCCGCCTGTTACGAGCCCCCGGGATTCGATCCTACCCCCAGGGAACTCTAAGCCAGGTGGCTGTCCACTATAGCGCCACGACAATGTGCCATCAAGGGGGGAAAAGAAGCCAGCCGCCGGCGCCGTCGTCTACACGCCTGGCAGCGGGCATCGAACCTACGCCCCCCGGGACAAAGCACCCGTGCACTTCCAGTATACTAAGCTACCGATGTGGTGATATAACTGCCGCCAAACCCACCACCTCACTCTACCCGGTAAGCAAGGCCGGTAGAAAAGGCCCACCACGGACGCCAACCAAGAACAGCTGCTGTTTATGAGCTACTAGCCGGCGCCGTTGCCTCCACGGTTCGCGACGGCCCGCGATGACGGAGCGGACTGCGGGGCCGGGCCCCCGTGCACTTTAAGGTATGCTCGCCCTATACTAAGCACCACCAAAAGGAAAAGAGGGGTTTTGGGATGTTCGGTGGGTCTCTATCCTCCCCGGGGTTCGAACCCACCCCCACGGAATGGAAGAGGGGTGCGCTACCCACGATACTACGACGAGGTGCTACTACAAGGCACGGTATACCCTCCACACACAGACAGAGGGGCAAAAAATAGATGGGGTGAAGGGGGGGGGGGGGGGCACGGGAGGTTGTGTGTGCGAAACCTACTTTACTAGGCGAGCTACGTAAGTGGGGGCCCAAAAATGGTCGGATGGGCTACATAGTCCCTACCTTCTCGGGGGTCGCCAATAGAAGGGGACGGAATCAGAAGTGGCTACGTCACCCCTACCTTCTCAGGGCCCAAAAATGGGCAGATTGGCTACATAACTCCTACCGTCTCGTGGGTACCCAATAGAAGGGGACAAAATCAGCAGGGTCTACATCATCCCTAAGTTCTAGGGGGCAGATGGTTTGGTGAGAGGGGGGGGGGGGACAGGCACGGGTGGTGAATGGTCTAAAAAAAAAAAAGATGCCAAGCGCGCTAATACTCCCCCTTAAGAAAACTGGAGAAACCAAAGTGCTGTGCAGCCCCATTGGTCCTAGGGAAACACGAAATGGTTGCACAAATGCAACCATCTCAGGGAAAAGTGAAATGGCTACGTAACTCGTGGTGTGTTGGGGAGAAATGAAATGGCTGCATAACTCGTGCTGTACCAAGGAGACGAATCAAAGTGGTCTGCTTAACCCTTACCTGGGGAGAACTCAGAGTGGCTACATAACCCCTGCATTTTTCGCTCCACACTATGTGGAGGAGGCACAGTCTTAGGGGGCGTTTTCGCACAGCGCGAGCACAGCGCCAATTATTACGGTGATTATCCAGGTAACAACCCTGAAAACCACCCACCTGCGGAATCATGCACAATCAATTCAAAACTCAAAAATTCAAACATCTGATGCTTGCCATGGGTCCCAAGATTCTGCCCCCTATAGCCCCGTCCACTTCATCAGCCATTCAATGACGTCCTTTCAATCTTCTGAACTTACCGAACTCCCGGTGGTGGAGAACAGCCAACTTTTCGCACAGCGCGCGCACAGCGCGTGCACAGCGCACGGTACGCCCCCTTAGGCGGCCCTATCACGTTTTTGCTGCATTCCGCATACTTTCCATAGTTGTTGGTCACAAACTAGCCTCACAACACCCTAGATGTGCAGGGTTGTTCTCACTTGCCCTCAAGCTAAGACAAAAAAAATAGAAAATGTGTACCTTTAATCTTTTTTGATTGTTTTTTTATGCACTGCGAATCAGCTCATTGTGTGACTTTGTGTGAATTCTGGTCAAATCCACACAAATTTGCTCAAAGGTCACCCTAATTCGCATCAATTCGACACACGAAATTGGCGTAAATGAGCACATTCACAACTCACTCAAAAAGCCTACCCACAAAGAGTACGCAGAACACTCATGTTGTGGACCGTCCTAAAATGCACATTTCACTTAAGCAAGGCTTAGTTCAAGAGCATTCAACCATTGTCAATCGGTCTACTAGCTGGCCAACACTACGGTAAGTATTGAATGGCCTGTTTACAGGTTCGGGTGTTGATGTGGGGAGGGAGGGGGGGGGAGGGGGCATGGTCATCATCAATGTTGACAGACCTGTTGGGCTCATGGGGTGAGAGTGGGCCACCCAGCAAAGGGGAATGTGACGGGGATCTTTGGGTTGCTAATCAAACACCACGGCACCCAAAAACACAACAGAAGATACAAACAGCTAAAAAGTGCTTTGAACAAAGAAAACACTCCCAATAGCCAGACACCATCCCACTCGTATACCAGAGTAGAAACATACACACCACATTTGCAACCATCTTTGAGTCGTGTTGGGGAACAAATTATGGCTGTGTTGCAAAAAGGATGCAAATTCCAAGTTCTTCATCTACCCCCGTGTCCAAAGATGTGCATTGCATGTGCACTGTGTTACAGGAGCACCCCTTCCGAACGCCCCTAAATTTAGATCACCCAAACTAGCCTAGCAGAAGACAAATGCAAGCCACCTTCCCTTCACATAAGACATCATTTAAAACGCAGAAAGCCTAGGGTGTGCCCCTACACACAGAGCCCAATGCTTGCCACAACTGAACATAGGTCAAAGACCTGAAAGGAGAAGGAGTGGGGCGAGACTCTCAAATAGCGCCAATCCTTAGGCTTTCTTTGCAAGCAACTCAGCTAGCCTCGGTAGTTCGCCTAGGTTGTTCTGGGACAAGTATTGGACCACAACAGAGTTCAAACGCCCATCGCACAAGAGAAAAGCTGAGGAGGCGTCCCAAGTGGCCTCATCCTCGCCATTCCCTTCCTAGAGGGTAAAAAAGCACCAACCCTGACAGCAGCAATGGCGGAGTACTACCTTCACCAAGTAGAAGCCTTCCTTAGCCATTTCTTCGGTGCTCTTGTCATGGAGAGTTTCTTCCATTTCATTAGGGCTGGCAGCACCCTGCAAGTCTAGCGCCGCCTCATCATTCAGCTCCCATTCTTCCCCCCATCATTAAAGGGCCACATGGAAGTGTGGCAGCCCATCACCCCAACTCAAGGTGCCACACCAAAGTGTGGGAGTCCGTGGTGGATATGAGCAAAAAAGTGTGAAAAAGGGTGAAAATGGGTGAAAATGGGTGAAAATCCAAAAATGCCATCCCCAATGTGGAAGAAGCATCGAAACCTACACTAGGGGCAACAATGATGCCCCTAGTATCACAAAGTATGGGTCTCCAGTACGGCTAGACGCCCAAATAGCTGCACTGCGCCTGCACTGTGCGCGCATTGCACTAAGGGCGCCCCCTGAAGCTGAGTCAAGATCAAGGCTGTGTGCATGATGCACACTTGTAAACTTGAAATTCAACTCTGCAATCCCCCCACTACATGGCACACATGCACAACGATGGCGGGAGGGGGAGTGTCTTGGGAAGCATATCAAACAACAGGAGAAGAAATTATGCTCGCCCTTCAAAAAGAAATTTGCCGCTGGTCCGCATGACTCCATGTACTGCGGACATTCGTCTGCACACCTGCAGCAGAGAAAGCATCCTGTGCTCACTGCTGTGCCCAGGTGCCAATACCAGTGCATCCACTGGTGCACAAACATGTATTGTACCTGTCAACATCACTTCAGTCTCTGTGAGCATGCTATGTCTCAGACATCTTATGACTGTGAATAAAAAAGGAAGTAGAAGTTGAGACCTGATATGTACATGCCACCTGCCACTCTCTGTGAGAGTAAGCATGCATCTAGTGGTGGCAAAGCACAGGATTCAGAACAACCGGGGCATGATGGCTGCTGCATTTGATGTGCAGACAGTGTGCTTAGGAATCACTGAAGCGGCAATGCCAACCCCAGAAACCAGTTCATGGCGCTGGCAAGCAACCAAACCCACAGACCGGTGCAGTCAGTGTCTTGTCTGTGCGAATGTCTTCAGACCCCTGCGAGCAGTACACTGAGGGCGCTTTTGGTGCACGCACACACACGAAGCACACTCGGTGCAGCGGCAAGGGGGTTTTCCAAGGGGGTGCACACGAAAGCCACCTGACACGGTGAACTCCCGTTTTGGGGGCTATTGGACCCTGCCCCCACATTTCTGAGTCCAACTCCCCATGGGAGAAAGACGTGCCTCTTTACAACTGGACTTCCACTAACAGTTGTGGCCAAATCTGCACAATCGCTGTCCTGTATAGCAACACACGAGAACTCCGTGTTCCAATGCTAACAAAGTGGTTGTCAGTCAGCATCAGACACCACTGATCGGCCTTAAAATCCTCCGACCACCATCGTTTACCGTCAAGCCGTTGTTGGTTGCGCACCGGGCTCCGCCAACCGCCGCCGGCTTCGCTGCAGCGCCGTCGGCCTGACGCTGTTCTTTGGAGGAATGTTTGCCCGGCGCATGCCCGGCGCGCTACCTTCGTATTAAGTATCTTATCTCTAGCCCCAAGTTTATCCTCACCTTGGGAAGTCCCCCGAGTAGACCGCACTAGACCGCAAACCTTCTCTGCAAGGGACCTTGTATAAGCCGAAATATGAGAATTCAACAACACAAAATGTCACCTCCATCACTTCCACCCAAAACCCTTGCCATCGTCATGAACTGGGTGCAAAGGATGGGCCAAATTCTTAGACACAGCAAGAAAGGTACTCCAAATTGTTTGGTGAGGTGGGGGCAAAAACAGGCACGGGTGGGTAATGGTATAAAAAAAAAATGCCCGGCGTGCGCCCGGCGTGTGCCTGGCGCGCTAACGCTCCCCCTTTACAGAAATTCAGAAAGCAAACATGGCCTCAGCCCGCCTTGCGAGCAGGCCCCGCTCCGCAATCCACTGCGCACACTGCTGGGGTCAAGTGCGTGCCTCGGGGACATGGGGGGGGGGGGGTGCCATAAAGACTGGCCAGTGGCTGTGTAGCACAACCGGTGCCCAGTGCCATGTCTTGCGCTCGCACGGGAGAGAGGGAGGTGTGGGGGGGTGGGGGGCGGGGGGTCCAAAGAGATCGGGGCAGCGAAGCTGATTCGGTAATTTGTACTTGTCGCCACCCAATAACACTGCAGTACATCGCTGTCATTGGGTCCAGGTATCGGTCCCAGGGTTCCTTCTCCGCTCTGCAAGAGAGTTGTGGAGAAGGGGCCGTGGCAAAGCAAGCGGTGGGGCTTCTGCGGGTCATATCAGCCTGCGTGAAATCGGGATAGGCACCAGGGGGGGGCTGGAGGCCCGTCAGGACCACTGTTAGCGAATTGCCCCTTCCAATGGGACTTGGGCATCCCTTCAAGTCGCTGTGGGCGTGTCGTGGCACGTCAAGTCCAGGGCAGCTGGCCTGAACTTCCAGAGGACCACCATTGACCCATCCGAAGGTACTTCAGGTGGATCCCTGCACCGCGTCGTATGAGACAGCGCAGGGAAGGACTATGAGAGAGTGTCTGCCTACGCGCCAGCGACAGGAATAACAACACCACAGGGCCAACGGCACCCAAGGAGCGCGTTTATTGACCCAAATTTGCGAATCTGAGGTTTAAAAGTCGCGAAGTTAGACTAACCCCCAAGTCTGACACGGGACGTTACTACTGCTGTCGCCTGCACACACGGCGCGCGCAGAGTACGCACGCCCTCCATGCCATCAAGCCCGCTGCAGGCATTGCCCAGGGTGACAGCCCATCTTCCAATTGAATGCCATGAGCTCAGAGGCTCAAATTCCTCAGGCACCTGATGACTGTGAATGCCATGTACTGTGGAAGGTTGGACTTGATGTGACAACATGCTGCATGCCACTCTGGGAACGTACTGATCCAGCAGCAAAGCAAAGACTACATGGGTTGTGCGATCGCACATGAGGAAATGGGGTTCTGGAGGCCGTCGACAGGCTCATGTGTCTCAGATCTTTCGGCCAACCAGGGCCACTTCACTATCGGCCCAGTTGCTGTGATGTGGTGAGTGAGTGCCATTACGTTCATCTGCACATGTTGTTCGACCCAAGCACTCCTGTTTCAGCTTTGAACATCGTCACAAACGCACAGCTGCAGCACAACAGCGGAACAGGACAACCCCCATTGCCACCCAGACCCTGTCATCACAGGGACACTGCGAGAGCACGATCATGCGGATTGGTTGATCACAGAACAATCTGATTCTGACAAGTTCAAAATCCTCTGTCCTTACAATTACAAATCCAAACTGCAACTGTGCAAAGGCATACAAGAGGGGCACATGTTCAAATGACACGTGGCACACTCACATATATCTGCATGACGGTGAACACAGAGTTGACAACAAACACCGTCATCATTTTCCTCTTCAGAGGCATCCTGTTGTGCCCACGCGGACTCAGATCAGCACATGAGGCCAAAGTCCATGAGGCTGATACCTAGTTTATCTCCTGATACAAAACTGCATCAAGTGCAGCAAAGTACGGACATGCTGTGGTCCCTGGCATAAGATAACAAATCCACAAAATATTCCCAAGGTTAAATAACACATCTCGGAGAGTGCCACCCACCTACTAAACTCACGCTGGATACACACTCTTCCCAGCACACCGGGCTAGTTGCTTTTCAGGACCCGCTTGTGCGTTATTCAGGCATACAAACATTTCCAAACCCTCATGTGCAAGAACGCCACCATCAACACGAAGCAGGAACCACCCAAATGTGCTCCAGTCCCGGCCCCCCTCACCAATCAAAAAGTCAAAAGGGGTCCATGTTGTTATTACAGACCCTCCCAAAGCTGTACAGCGGCCAGGGTGGTCAGTTTGCCCAGAGCCAATTCCCATGCCTACCCTGACCCCCCCCCGTCTGGAGAAAAGCGCTAGATAACGCACTACCATGCCTCTCTGCAGCCTTCAGTGACTTCAGGTCAAAACGTGGCATGGGGTTGCAAAAGACACTGCATGTGAGGGTGGGGCAGGGCAGTGTCGCTGCCAGGCCGCCCTGTGGCCGCAAGCTGTCTCCTCCGCGGGCACGCAGGTGAAGATGCACATGCATCTTGTGGGGGCAGTGCATGCAGCATGGCGGGCGTGCAGGTCTTGTTGGAGAATCAATCTGGGCAGATTCGCCATGCTCCAAACCATGAGGGAAAGGGGTTTTGAACTTCCGGATAAAAGTGTGATATTCATCGCCAAGCGCGCAGGAAAGTGCCCCGGCCAGTTGGCTGCCTCGTACTCTCCTGAGTGTATGGTGCCCGAAATAAAACAAAGAAACCGCCAAAGAATGTGAAAGAATACGGACTGCACAATCGACACCCGCCTCGAGCGCAAGCAAGGCCATCTCAAAGACGTGGATTCCGTCGCCCCCTCAACTGGCACGCCCCGACACCCAACAGATGGACTGGACTTCCTGGACACTCATCGCACGAGGCGGGGACAATGTCCGATCCGGCAGCCAACTCTGCGGACGCGGAGGCGTTGGGGTCACATTGCAACCGATTCAGCCCAGGCCGCGAGCGTGCAGCGCAGTGATGACATGTGCTGTACATAGGCCGACACGTTTCCCTGGAACACACGCCCCCGCAACACATAGGCCAGCTCAGATGGGTTCCGGAGGCGTGCGCCAGCGCAGCTCTGGGCTAGCGGTGCACGAGGCTCCAACCGCTGCGTCCCACCCGGACCCTTGTCTGCCACTCCAAGCCCCCACCCCCCCCACCCACCTCCCCCAGGGATATGTCAGAAGAGAGGACGCGGCCACCACGTGGGTCCCCATGGGTGCTGAAATACCCGTAATGTCAGTAAATGATCACCCAACCCCATCCCAGGGGCGAAGGGGCGACGGAAGCGTTTAAAAAAAATCGAATCTTGTAAAAATTCTATTGCCTTCAGCAACTCCACCTCGCGGAGAATCTACCCCATGCAACACACACCCAACATAGGGTAAAAACTACATAAATACGGGCTAAAACATGCTTTACATATCTTGGATGGTCATTTTAGGTGATAACAATATCAAAATAATAAGTTTCGGAAACCTCGATTTTTGAGCTGTATAGGCTGGAAAATTGCATAAGCAGGTTGTGCACCAATCCCGTTTGGAGCCCCCCCCCCCCCCCCCCCACCCCCACCCCCAATACCCAAATAGGGTGAAAAACACACAAATGCGTGCTTTAAATATCTTGGATGGTGATTTTAGGTGATTAAAAGTAAGTTCCAAAAACTTTAATTTTTGAGCTGTATAGGCTGAAAAACTGCATTAGCAGGTTGTGTACCAATCCCTTAGGAGACCCCCCCCCTCGCCTGATACACAAAATAGGGTGAAAGACACAACATACGGCCCAAAAAATGCTTTACATACCTTGGATGGTCATTTTAGGTGATCACAATATCAACAAAATAAGTCTCGGAAACTTCGATTTTTGAGCTGTCCAAGGTGAAAAACAGCATAAGCAGGTTGTGTACCAATCCCTTGGGAGACCCCCCCCCCCCCCCGGCGCCCAATCGCAAATAAAGTGAAAAACACGTGAATATGGCCTAAAACATGCTTTACAGACCTTGGATGGTCATTTTAGGTGATCACAATATCAACAAAATAAGTCTCGGAAACTTCGATTTTTGAGCTGTCCAAGGTGAAAAACAGCACAAGCAGGTTGTGTACCAATCCCTTGGGAGCCCCCCCCCCCCCCCCCCCGGCGCCCAATCGCAAATAAAGTGAAAAACACGTGAATATGGCCTAAAACATGCTTTACAGACCTTGGATGGTCATTTTAGGTGATCACAATATCAACAAAATAAGTCTCGGAAACTTCGATTTTTGAGCTGTCCAAGGTGAAAAACAGCACAAGCAGGTCGTGTACCAATCCCTTGGGAGATCCCCCCCCCCCGGCGCCCAATCGCAAATAAAGTGAAAAACACGTGAATATGGCCTAAAACATGCTTTACAGACCTTGGATGGTCATTTTAGGTGGTCACAATATCAAAAAAGTAAGTTTCGGAAACTTCAATTTTTGAGCTGTCCAAAGTGAAAAAATGCATGAGCAGGTTTTGACCGGCCCCAGGCAAGGCTAGAGAGCAAAAAAAATGTCCTTTCATATCCTAGTGGGCATATACTATCACAACATCACCTCTCACACCCACGGGAGCACCAAGGTCGCCAAAACCGCCAACATACCAAAAATGGCTGAAAAGGGCATAAACTGCATTAACGCTCGTCCCACTCCGCCCCACACAAACTCCATGGAGTCGGGACCCGGAAACACTTTTTCAGCTCAAAATCCAAAAAAAAACCAAAAGATTCATGATTTTCGACCCAAAAAAAGGGGGGGTCATTTTTTGACCCCCCCCCCATCCCCCCCCCCACCTCCCGCAAAACCTCCAAAAAGTGGGTTTCAAGTGAGAGGGGGGTCTGGGGGGGTCCGGACCAAAACCTCATTGGGGGATGCGTTTATTGGACAAAATAATGATTTTACAAGGGGTTTAACTAACAATTCAACCCCTTGGGGTAGGGTACGCGAATAGGCCTCAAAAAACCCGAAATGGGGGGTATGTGGTGTTTTCCCCTATATACGCCTGTTTGGCATTGATCTAACAACCTCTGCGAGGTGATTTCGATTTTTGAGCTATATAGGCTGAATGACTGCATAAGCAAGTTGTGTACTAATCCCATTTGACCCCCCCCCCCCCGCCCCCGCAAAGCCAATCGCAAATAGGGTAAAAAACACATGAATACGGGCTAAAACATGCTTGACATAGCTCGGACAGTCATTTTAGGTGATCACGGTATCAAAAAATAAGTTTTGGAAACTTCAATTTTTGAGCTTTCCAAGATGAAAAACTGCATAATGTACTCACCTATGGCACGGGTTGTGACCGGCCCTAAGCAAGGCTAGAGATTGCAAAAAAAAAGTCCTTTCATATCCTACTAGGCATATACTGTCACAACATCCCCTCTCACAGCCCTCAGAGTGGGTACCACGGGAGCACCGAGGTCGCCAAAACCGCCAACATACCAAAAATGGCTGAAAAGGGCATAAACTGCATTAGCGCTCGTCCTACTCCACCCCATACAAACCCCATGGAGTCGGGACCCGGAAACACTTTTGCAGCTCAAAATCATAAAACGAAACCAAAAGATTCATGATTTTCGACCAAAAAAATTTCGGGGGGGGGTCATCTCTGACACCCCCCGCGCACAAACACCCCACACACCTCTCTCAAAAAGATCCAAAAATTAGGTTTCAAGTGGGGGGGGGGTCTGGGGGGGTCCGGACCAAAACCTCATTGGGGGATGCGTTTATTGGACAAAATAATGATTTTACAAGGGGTTTAACTAACAATTCAACCCCTTGGGGTAGGGTACGCGAATAGGCCCCAAAAAGGCCCAAAATACCAGGGGTATGTGGTATTTTCCCCTATATGCGCCTGCTTGGCTTTGATCTAATAACCTCTGCGAGGTGATTCTATTCCCTTCGGCAACTCCACCTTGTAGAGAATCTACCCCATGCAACACGCACCCAAAATAGGGTAAAAACTACATAAATACGGGCTAAAACATGTTTTACACATCTTGGATGGTCATTTTAGGTCATCACAATATCAACAAAATAAGCTTCGGAAACTTCAATTTTTGAGCTACATAGGCTAAAAAAACTGCATAAGCAGGTTGTGTACCAATGGGCCCATTCACTATGCCATTATTGGTGGAAACAAGCATTTCGCGTCTTTGGCACAGGTTTTGACCGGCCCGAGGCAAGGCTAGAGACTGCAAAAAAATGTCCTTTCATATCCTAGTGGGCATATACTGTCACAACATCCCAACTTGCACCCCTCAAAGTGGGTACCACGGGGGCACCAAGATCGCCAAAACCGCCAACATACCAAAAATGGCTGAAAAGGGCATGAACTGCATTAACGCTCGTCCCACTCCGCCCCACACAAACTCCATGGAGTCGGGACCCGGAAACACTTTTTCAGCTCAAAATCCAAAAAAAAACCAAAAGATTCATGATTTTCGACCCAAAAAAAGGGCGGGGTCATTTTTTGACCCCCCCCCCCACCTCCCTCAAAACTTCCAAAAAGTGGGTTTCAAGTGAGAGGGGGGTCTGGGGGGGTCCGGACCAAAACCTCATTGGGGGATGCGTTTATTGGACAAAATAATGATTTTACAAGGGGTTTAACTAACAATTCAACCCCTTGGGGTGGGGTACGCGAATAGGCCTCAAAAAAACCCGAAATGGGGGGTATGTGGTGTTTTCCCCTATATACGCCTGTTTGGCATTGATCTAACAACCTCTGCGAGGTGATTTCGATTTTTAAGCTATATAGGCTGAAAAACTGCATAAGCAAGTTGTGTACTAATCACGTTTGACCCCCCCCCCCCCCGGCCCCCGTGCAGCCAATCGCAAATAGGGTGAAAAACACATGAATACGGGCTAAAACATGCTTCACATAGCTCGGATAGTAATTTTAGGTGATCACTGTATCAGAAAAAAAAGTTTCGGAAACTTCGATTTTTGAGCTTTCCAGGGTAAAAAACTGCACAAGCAGGTTGTGTACCAATCCCTTAGGAGACCCCCCCCCCCCCCGGCGCCCAATACCGAAATTGGGTGAAAAATACATAAATACGGCCTAAAACATGCTTTATATACCTTGGATGGTCATTTTGTGTGATCATAATATCAAAATAATAAGTTTTGAAAACTTCGAGCTGTCCAAGGTGAAAAATTGCATAAGCAGGTTGTGCGCCGGCCCATGCACTCATGTAAACCACCTTTGGCACGATTGTGACCGGCCCTAGGCAAGGCTAGAGATTGCAAAAAAAATGTCCTTTCATATCCTACTAGGCATATACTGTCACAACATCCCCTCTCACAGCCCTCAGAGTGGGTACCACGGGAGCACCGGGGTCGCCAAAACCGCCAACATACCAAAAATGGCTGAAAAGGGCATAAACTGCATTAGCGCTCGTCCCACTCCGCCCCATACAAACGCCACGAAGTCGGGACCCGAAAAAACTTTTTCAGCTGAAAATCCAAAAGCGAAACCAAAAGATTCATGATTTTTGACCAAAAAAAATTTGGGGGGGTTACCACCTCCCTCAAAACCTCCAAAAATTAGGTTTCAAGTGGGGGGGGGGGGGTTTGGGGGGGTCCGGACCAAAACCTCATTGGGGGATGCGTTTATTGGACAAAATAATGATTTTACAAGGGGTTTAACTAACAATTCAACCCCTTGGGGTAGGGTACGCGAATAGGCCCCAAAAAGGCCCAAAATACCAGGGGTATGTGGTGTTTTCCCTATATGTGCCTGCTTGGCTTTGATCTAATAACCTCTGCGAGGTGATTCTATTCCCTTCGGCAACTCCACCTCGCAGAGAATCTACCCCATGCAACACGCACCCAAAATAGGGTAAAAACTACATAAATACGGGCTAAAACGTGTTTTACACATCTTGGATGGTCATTTTAGGTCATCACAATATCAACAAAATAAGCTTTGGAAACTTCAAATTTTGAGCTATATAGGCTAAAAAACTGCATAAGCAGGTTGTGTACCAATCCCTTGGGAGACACACACCCCCCAGCGCCCAATCCCCAAATAAAGTGAAAAACATATAAATACGGCCCAAAACATGCTTTACATACCTTGGGTGGTCATTTTAGGTGGTCACAATATCAAGAAAGTAAGTTTCAGAAACTTCAATTTTTGAGCTGTCCAAGGTGAAAAAATGCCTGAGCAGGTTGTGTACCAATGGGCCCATTCACTATGCCATTATTGTGGAAACAAGCATTTCGCGTTTTTGGCACAGGTTTTGACCGGCCCGAGGCAAGGCTAGAGACTGCCAAAAATGTCCTTTCATATCCTAGTGGGCATATACTGTCACAACATCCCAACTTGCACCCGTCAAAGTGGGTACCACGGGAGCACCAAGGACGCGAAAACCGCCAACATACCAAAAATGGCTGAAAAGGGCATAAACTACATTAGTGCTCGTCCCACTCCGCCCCATACAAACCCCATGGAGTGGGGACCAAGAAACGCGTTCTCAGCTCAAAATCCAAAAAAAACCAAAATATTCATGATTTTCGACCCAAAAAAGGGTGGGGTCATTTTTTGACCCCCCCCCCTAGCTCGCTTGAAACATCCAAAAAAAAATGGGTTTCAAGTGGGGGGGGGTCGGGGGGGGGGGGGGTCTGGGGGGGTCCGGACCAAAAACTCATTAGGGGGTGCGTTTATTGGACAAAATAATGATTTTACAAGGGGTTTAACTAACAATTCAACCCCTTGGGGTGGGGTACGCGAATAGGCCCCAAAAAGGCCCAAAATACCAGGGGTATGTGGTATTTTCCCCTGTATGCGCCTGCTTGGCTTTGATCTAACTACCTCTGCGAGGTGATTATATTCCCTTCGGCAACTCCACCTCGCAGAGAACCTACCCCAAGCAATACACACCCAACATAGGGTAAAACCTCCATAAACACGGGCTAAAACGGGCTTTATATATCTTGGATGGTCATTTTACGTGATCACAACATCAAAAAAGCAAGTTTCAAAAACATCCAATTTTGAGCAACATAGGCTAACAGACTGCACAAGCAGGTTGTGTACCAATCCAGTTTGACCCCCCCCCCCCCCCCCGCGCCCAATACGCAAATAAAGTGAAAAAAAACATAAACCCTGCGCAAAACATACTTCACATACCTTGGATGGTCATTTTAAGTGCTCACGGTATAAAAAAAAATAGGTTTCGGAAACTAAGATTTTGAGCTGTATTGGCTGAGAAACTGCATCGGTGGGTTGTGTACCAATGCCGCTTGACCCCCCCCCCCCCGCCCGCCGCCCCGCGCCCAATACCCAAATAAAGTGCAAAACACGTGGATATGGCCTAAAACATGCTTTACATACCATGGATGGTCATTTTAGGTGATCACAATATCAAAAAAGTAAGTTTCGGAAACCTCAATTTTTGAGCTGTCCAAGTTGAAAAACTGCATGAGCAGGTTTTGTACCGGCCCATTCACTAGGCCATTATTTTTGGAAACAGTCATTTCGCGTTTTTGGCACATGTTTTGACCGGCCCTGGGCAGAGCTAGAGAGCAAAAAAAATGTCCTTTCATATCCTACTAGGCATATACTGTCACAACATCCCCTCTCACAGCCCTCAGAGTGGGTACCACGGGAGCACCGGGGTCGCCAAAACCGCCAACATACCAAAAATGGCTGAAAAGGGCATAAACTGCATTAGCGCTCGTCCCACTCCGCCCCATACAAACGCCACGAAGTCGGGACCCGAAAAAACTTTTTCAGCTGAAAATCCAAAAGCGAAACCAAAAGATTCATGATTTTTTGACCCAAAAAAAGGGCGGGGTTACCCCCCCCCCCCACCTCCCTCAAAACCTCCAAAAAACGGGTTTCAAGTGGGGGAGGGGGGGGGGGTCTGGGGGGGTCCGGACCAAAAACTCATTGGGGGATGCGTTTATTGGACAAAATAATGATTTCACAAGGGGTTTAACTAACAATTCAACCCCTTGGGGTAGGGTACGCGAATAGGCCCCAAAAAAGCCCAAAATGGGGGGTATGTGGTGTTTTCCCCTATATACGCGTGCTTGGCTTTGATCTAACAAGGTACGAGGTGATTCGATCTAACACCCTCTACAAGGTGATTTCAGTCGACGCATGCCAACCCGATGCCAAGTCCTCACCAGCAAGGGGCTTACAGGGGGGGGGGGGGGGGGGGCGACCAGGGGTACACGGAAATCGGGCCTGGGACCCCGCCATTGGTTAGGGGTCCATGTACAAGAAAAAATTCTTCAGTACCTCTCTTTGAATCAACACGCAGAGCCCACAATACGCAAGTTTTCACCCCCCCCATCCCCCAAGGGGTTAGGGGTGTCAAAATCGAAAATTCATTGGGGGGTCAATTCGTCTCCCAAATGATGGTTTTACAAGGGGTAAGACATCCGATACCATTCCTTGGGGTATGCTACGCGAATGACCCCAAAAATGGGGGTATATGGTGCCCGTGCATGCACTTAATCTAACAACCCTCTTCGAGGTGATCCCGTTTTGGTCACTTTGGTTTTTTTTTGGGGGGGGCGACCCTCCTCATTCTATGGTTCCCTGCCCCACCCCACCCCCGATCCCTTCTCACCGCCCTAGGCACAGTTCTCATCTGCCACACCAAGCCAAGGGACTCCAACAGATACCCATTAGACCCAGACCCCATTCAGATGCAATAAATATGCCAGTTCGGCTGCATTGTATGGCACGTGCAAAAAGCCTTTGCATGATGCATTTGTAACACCAAACAGCGATGGTCCTTGGACTGACTGAGAAAAAAAGTGCACCTCGGTGCAATCGTCCTCCAAAGAAACAATGATATACCATCCCAACAAGCAACAAGAATGCCAGCCCCACCCTTCAACCCACAGAATACAATTTGCTTTCATATCAGCAGGGCCCAGTGATGAGCACACAGATGTCACCCCCTGATGCGGCGCAGCCGTACGCGTCACCCTGCGCTTGCACACCGCCGCACACTCAATGGGCGACTAGGTACGGATCCGGTTTAGGGCCACAGTACATCTTAGTCAGTGGCACTCCTGTCTCCTCCTCAGCATGCAACGGTCTGCGGCACCTCCAGCAACCAAGTGGCAAAACTGGGCACATCAGCCCGAAGGGGGTGTTTGGTGGGGGGTGGGGGTGTGTGTGTATGTGCATGTGCATGTGTGTGTGCGTGTGTGTCTGGGTGCGTGTGTGTGTGTGTGTGTGTGTGCGTGCGCGCACGTGTGTGTGCATGTGCGTGTGCGTTGTGTGTGTGGGTGTGTGGGTGGGTGGGTGGGTGGGTGGGTGGGTGGGTTTGGGTTTGGGTTTGGGTTTGGGTTTGGGTTTGGGTTTGGGTTTGGGTTTGGGTTTGGGTTTGGGTTTGGGTTTGGGTTTGGGTTTGGGTTTGGGTTTGGGTTTGGGTTTGGGTTTGGGTGATGGCCCCTTGACGGCCGGCGAGTCCGTCTGCCACAGGACGTGTTTGGAGGCGACGCTTGAAGGAATGGTGGCACTTGGTGGCACTGTATGTTGGTATCATGCCTTGGCAGTGGGACTGCCCACCCAAACCAAACCCCGTACATGGGGGCCAGGCACACTGATGGTGCTATGCTCGAGGCTCACCACCCTAACACATTTTATGCTCTCTTTATCTGCACACAATGGCTCACCACCATTGCCAGACCACAATAGGTATGTGCCCAAGACACCCTTTTCCATGCACTAGGGGTTTTCTGGTTTTTTCAGGGGCCAAGCACATCAATGGTGCTGTGTTCAGGGCTCACCACCCAATACATATTCTACTCACCATGGCTGCAAGCGATGGCTCACCACCATCGTCAGACCAGTGGCGTGACCCGTTTCACCCGTGCGTTTCCCTGCAACAAAAAGATCACAAAGGAACAGACTGTGAAAATTTTGGTTGAACAATGGTTCGAGCACTACGGGGCACCTAAGGAGGTGCACTCTGACGAAAATGTACGTATCCGGAGTGACACCGGATGGTACAAGCGGGTACTAGACGCCCTGAACGTCCATGTAACCACAGGCGTGCCCTACACTCACACCACCATAGGTATGGCCCAGGACGCCCTTTTCTGTGCACAGGGCTGTACATGGTTTTCCAAGGGCCAAGCACACTAGTGGTGCTGTGCTCAGGGCTCACCACTCCGACATCATTATTTCTGAGTGTCTAATGTCTGCACACGATGGCTCACCACCATCGTTGGACCACAATAGGGATGCGTCGAGATGCCATAGTTCACCACTATAGCAGACATCCGCGCATCATTCTTATCCAGAGAATCTTCTGGCCTCAAGATTCCTGAGCAGATGTGTGTGCGGGTGTGGGTGTGGGTGTGTTTGTGTGCCTGCGCACGTGTGTGTGTGTGCGTGCGCGTGTGTGTGCTGAGGTATCAATTCTAATCGTGCTCAAACTGGGAGGTTCAACAGGACTACATTCCCACCGCTGCGGCAAACCATGAGTTCATTGTTGGGCATGCGGGGGGGGGGGGGGGGGTTGGCACAAGGCCTTGGTGGTTGGCTCTGCGCGGGGGGGGGGGGGCCTCATGGGCACAGACCTCCATATGTACAGTGTCCCTGAACATCCCCCACGGCGCAACAAGACACACAAGGAATGCTCGTGTGCCCTACCATTCCCCACAGACCATCCCCATGCATCCCTAGAGGACGTCTGGGGGGGGGGGGGTTCGAACGTGTGTGTGCGCGTGTGTCGTGCTGTGGTGCATGTTATGCACAACACTGTGGATCTGTGTGATTCGGCCTTGCAAAATTTCCGTTGTACCTGCTCCATGCGTCGCGGCGTGACGCCTGCCACTTCTTGGCTAAACACACACACACACACACACACATTGCGCTGAGTGCGGGTTGTACCGTGTTTGGGCGCTCACACGAACTCCCACACGAGGGGCAGGGATGCACCACACAACACGACCACATGCGTCCCTAGTCTTAGGACAGACGCAATGGATGGTAAAGCGTGGTGCGCACTGCTGATGTTGGAGTGAAGAGTCGAGATTCGGGCGGTAGGTAAGATGCAAACGCGTGAGTCGTGTTTGCCGTGCTCTCAGCACTAAGAAGGTCGGTCAGGACGACCCCATTCGAGCTTGCCTTGCCCAGCCTTCTGAGCTACTGGCGACTTGGCGTCCACGTCCTCAGGACCACGACGTATGCTGTTCCGCATCTGTTATTGCCCGGTCCCCATCACATGCAATGCATCTTGCAGATCAGAGGTGACAGGTTCGATTCCCAGCGTGCGCAATGTGAATCACCGTTGGGCTGAACAGAAATGGCATAGCGAACCAACCTCGGCACAATTGACCGATGGCGTGCCCGCTTCCCGCAAGGGGGTCACGAAACACAGCACTACACCAGTCGCTGCTTGGCACAGACGGAACTGATGGAACCCCCCCCCATTTGCTAACTGCCTGGACTGCCCCCGGTCTGCGGCTGCAGCGCAAACATTTCCCGAACTCGACCTCGCAGCTGTCGCCCGATGCGCTCATCGATGCCCAACTCATGTAAAAGCGCCAGAAACTCGTCCAGTTTGCCCCCGGCCATGGGAGCAGGGCTGACCGCCGCGTTCTGGGCCATCGTCTGCCCGGCCTCCACCGCCGCCTGCCACTGTGCCTGGGAAGTGCGCGGTCAAGGCACACAACACGGGTACGGGCCACACCGCACCAGCAGAGCCGGCACGGCGCATAGATGAGGGGGCATACAGTGCGGGAAGGGGCACGCAGGGCTCTTTGGGGGGTGGCGCACCCCCCCCCCTGCCCCAGTGGGGCTGAGTTGTTGGAGGCGCCAAAGAAAATTTTAGGCCTAAATTACCTGGCGCCAAAGGCGCCTACTAAAATTTTTGAATGGTCAAAGGCCCGGAAGAAAATTCGGCCCAAACTGTTTTTGGGGGGGGGGGCACCCCCCTCCCTTCCCCCCCCAGTGGTGCCGAGTTGTTAAAAAGAGCCCTGGAGGGTGGGCACAGCGAGTTGCTGGTGCTCTACCACCTGCCAAAGAACTTTCACTGCGGGCATTGCGGGCGTTTCACTCCGGGTCTTTTAGCTTCGTGGTCAGCGGGGGTTTGGTGGGAGGAACACAAACACAGGAGCGCTCCGGTCAGCACCCAACCGTATGCCACGTGTACAGCAATTGGAAGCTGGGCGGGAAGAAAATATGTCCGTGAGGGGGCAATAGCATTGAGGCCCATTTCCCAAAAAGACCTCAAGAGGTGGGGCGCTTGCTCAGCTACCCCTGAAACCGCAGGAAATCATTCTTGCCAGCTGCTTCTGCCACCCTCCTCCCGCCCTAAATCGGGGGAATTTTTCGAACAAATCGGGGCAACAAATCAGGGGACTACTCTCAGCAGGTTTTCAGCACGGTTGTTGACAACACAGCTTCCAAATGACCTGGATTTTGGACCCAATCCCCAAACACACCTTTGTTTTGGTTGTTGCACAGTTAGATGTCACATGGAAACAGTCACAGTCACATGGAAACCCACATTGCCTCATTTTCAAAACAAAATTGTTCACCCTCCGGTTGTACATGGTCCTTGATCAGTGTTAGGGAACGAAGCTCAGTGACCTAGCGGTCATAGCACGCTGGTTCAAATCCCACTAGTGGCATTTTTATCACCTGTCTGAAAGTGGTCAGCCTGCCGAAAAAGTTGTGTTTCATGCACAAACAAAGCTGGCCACAACAACAAAGAAGACAAGTACACACATCTGGTTTGGACTTCTTCACAGCCCCAGAAGTTGCATTTGTAGTGGTTGCACTGGTTGTAGCCCTTGCACTAGTCGTAGCCATTACACTTGCAGTGGTCGTTGCAATTCCACTGGTCGTAGCAGTTGCACTGGTGGCACTAGCCGATACAGTGCAAGAACTTGTAGCAATGGTCGTGGAACTAGTGCAACTGGTGGTAGATGTCACCATGCCGGTGTTCGTCAGAGTTGTAGCAGCAGGTGTGGCAGCAAAAAACGGACAGGGTTGGCAGGGTTGGCAGTACCGTATACAGAGTGAACACAATCCAGCATCTGTTGGCAATTGAGAATGGTATTGTGCTACCTGGGCTCGAACAGAAGGTGCAAGATTTGTCACCGCCTGCAACAAGGAGCGCCTGCATCCACAAACATGACAGGTCATGGAGGTAAAAGCAGCCCGTCCACACAAGTAAGACACATGGACACTAAGTATTGTCAATTATTAATAGGGCCAAGAAGCCAACAAATCGGGGCACAAGCTCGGGACAAATCAGGGGAATCGGTCCCCAATTTGGGGGGGACGGCCTTTGCGTTGCTCCCATGCTGACGCTGGCACGCTCCACACAACGCCTTTCCCTAGTTTCACCAACATAGGGCCAAGGGGTTCCGCATCACCAAGTGTTACCCATCAATCGTGTGCAGCATGTTCAGGCATTTTGCCAATTGTTTTACCGGTCGGGGTGGGAGGGTGGGACAGGCTTGTGCTTGAAGGGGGTGTTGGGGTGGGTGGGTTTGGGCTTGGGGAGGGGGGGGGGGTCTTGGCCGGGGGGTACACCATTGACATTGCAAAAGCAAGCACCCAAAAACGCCTTGGTTGGCAAGACACTTGGAAAAAACAGGTTAAGATGACGAAACACATGCAGCCCATGTGACAGTACTCCATGTTGATAGTATTGGAGCCAGGAAATGTTCACGAATGGTCTGAGTCGGAGTGTGAATCTGAGGAATAAGAAGTGTCCGAAGAAGAGGTAGAGCTGAAGCTAGATTCTGAATCAGAGCTCATATCAGAGCCTTGGACATGATCACCACTTTCATCAGCAGAATGGTCCTCAAGCTCAATGGTCATCATAATTATCATCACCATCATCATTGGCAAGGCCATTGTCATGACGCTCGCTTCCCCTTATCTGCCAGAGAGGCGGTCCTCGTACCGAAAGAACTAGATGGTTGATGCCAGCGCCAGTATCAACAGGCGGAGGCAATTGACATTAAGCTTCAAAAACTTTTCCATGGGTGCCTGAGAGGATGGGAAAATGAAGCAACAACCCCAGGGCCCCCACGAGGGGGGGGGGGGCGTAGCAACGGGCCATGCGCCAACTCCCTCCCACTTTCAGCCAATTTGAGGGAAGGGGGGGCTAGGTGTTGGGGGGGGGGGGGGTCTGGGTCCAGCTGAAGGGGAGGGGGGCTCCCGGACCCCAACATATATGGCTTAAAATGACCCCCTCATCGCGCTGATCATTTTGTGGTATGTATGTTGGCCAAAAAATTCTATTGCCTTCGGCAGTGCACCTCGAAGAGAGGTTGACAGTCAGCCAATCAGTCCCCGAGCCAGCAAGCAGGCAGTCAGACAGATACACACAGTTTGGGTTTTTTGTCAGTGGCAGATGCGGCACCAAGCAGCAGGGAGGCCCTTCGTCGCAATACAAGTAGTGGCCGAGTGGAAACGCAGCCGACCGGCATCCGTGTGGTCGGCGGTTCGAACCCCAATCTGCCCACTTTTGCGCCGCCGCCGGCGGCGGCGCTAAAAGTCAGCAGCAGCCCAGGATTCGAACCGACGCCTGCACATCTGTAATCGGCTGCGTTACCATTAGACCGCTGCCCGTGTTACCAGCACCGTGCGTCCCCACTGCTTGTAGCCTATTAAGCAAAAACTTTTGACCCCCCCCCCCACCCCCCCACCCCCCCACCCCCCCCCTCAAAAAAGTGATATCCAGTTTTAGGGGGTAGAGGCCTCAAAATCAAAAAATCCATTGGGTGATGCTCTTATTGGGCAAAATAATGATTTTACAAGGGGTTGGACATCCAATATCATGCCTTGGGGTATGCTACGCGAATGACCCCAAAAAAGGGGGGTATATGACGCCCGCGCCTGCGCTTGATCTAACAACCTCTCTTCGAGGTGATTTTGCCATAGGGGGCTAGGGGCATGGTAGGTGGTACTTTTGTTTAAGGGCATAGCACCCCCGAGTCAATGCCCGGCCACTGTTGCCAGTGGCGCCCCACCCGCGCCGAACCATGCTTGTTTTGAAGATAGAGTTGATGTATGTTCCGAAACAGTGGGCGGAAATGCTTCACAACCCCTGCATTCTCAGGGGTCCCCAACAAGGGGACAAAATCAGGATTGGCTGCCTCACACCTGCCTTCTCGGGGGCCCAAAAGTGGGTGGAAATGCTACATAACCTGTGCATTCTCGGAGGTTACCAAAAAAGGGGACAAAATCAAAGCACAAAAAAAAAATTTCCGTTGTTTCACTAATTCTGCCTAGAGTCCTGCAGATTGCCAAGCCCCGGAATTGAATCACGGACCATTCAATTGCAGAGGCACTGCTTTACTGCTTTAGGGTACAGATTGTCTCTGACAGATATCCGCACATGGGTGGTATTGATATTTGGTCCAATTTGGTTTTCATCCATTATTAGGTTCTCCTGAAAAATCTGAGTATTTTGAGTATAGACACATGGGGTGAAAACCCATTTTTTCACCCTCTACTAGATCAAGCAAATTTTCCTTGGGGCGCCATGGTCCGGCACTTCCAAGCCAAATTCCCAGAGGGGGGGGGGAGGTCAGCGTAAAGGGTCCGGTCCCGGCGCTGTTGCCCCCCCCCCCCCCCCGCCCCGTGAGGGCCCCCCACAAAATTTGTGTTGACCTGTTGACCCTGAACAGATGAAGTAAGCACACAGTACGTCCAAAAGTTGAAAAATTCATCACCCCATTTCTTGACTTTCCCGGGGCTTGAAGAGGGTGTTGTGGGGAGGGTGTCCCGGGGGGGGGGGGGGGACAACACCATTGGCATTTCAAATATTAAAGCATAGGCTGGGGTGGGGGGTGGAGGATGGGGGAATGTATGCGAGCCAAAATGACCCCTGGGACGCGGTGATCCTTTTCAGGTGTGTCTCATGGGGGAGTATGGGAATGGTATGGATAGAGTCCTTCTCCTTGCGCCACCCAGTGTTAGTGGGAATGGTTGCGCTGGCCGCCTCTTCGGACTTGTGAGGCATCCGGGTGCCACCACTGCCGTCGCCGAAGCACAGGTGAAACGGCTGTGCTGCGCTGAGCCTTGCGTCCATTCACAGCGGCTGTTACCGGGGGGGATGGGGGCTCCACAAGTAACCGCCGCGGTCATCCACCAGGATGCGCTGCAACAGGCCTTCTGGGCACCATGCATTGCACGAATGTACAGTCACACCCGTCCTTTCACCCGGCTGCACAGGAGACCAAGGTGCGCGGCCCCTACGACTGGGGGTGGGCTGGGGGGGGTCAATCCCCTCATTGCCGCGAGTTCGAGGCACTGCTCGTCATCAGACAGGCAAGCCCAGAAGTCCGGGATGGCACGGCGGCCCATCCCTTCTGCCGATGTTGACACATGACCCTGTGCGGCATGAGGGTGCAACCCAACAAACCTGAGCACTTGCTCCTTGACATACTGTAGGCTGGGTATTTAGAATTGGGCAGCAACTGAACCAACCCACCCCCGACACTCACAGGGGGGTTTCCCTTATCCCAGTGAAAGGCACCTGTGGCGATGTCACGGAAGGTCTCTTTCTTCGGCCCCACTCCCCAGGCCTCCTCGCTAACCCCCCGCCCTTACTTTAAACGACCAAATTGCCGTTCACTCAGGGTCGATCCCTTTTTCACAAAGCTGGTGCTCAAACCCGGGTTCCTACTCCTTGTGCAAAACGCAGTACCATTTGGGCCATTCCAACTCTGCACAGCGGTCGTGGGACACCACCACCGCCGCCGCCGCCACCGCCACTGCCACCGCCGCCGCCACCGCCACCACCACCACCACCACCACCACCACCACCGCCTGCACCGCCACCACCACCACCACCACCACCACCACCACCACCACCACCGCCGCCACCACCGCCGCCGCCGCCACCGCCGCCGCCGCCGCCGCCGCCGCCGCCAGCGCCGCCGCCGCCGCCGCCAGCGCCGCCGCCGCCGCCGCCGCCGCCGCCGCCGCCGCCGCCGCCGCCGCCGCCGCCGCCGCCGCCACCACCACCACCACCACCACCACCACCACCACCACCACCACCACCACCACCACCACCACCACCACCACCACCACCACCACCACCACCACCACCACCACCACCACCACCACCACCACCACCACCACCACCACCACCACCACCACCACCACCACCACCACCACCACCACCACCACCACCACCACCACCACCACCACCACCACCACCACCACCACCACCACCACCACCACCACCACCACCACCACCACCACCACCACCACCACCACCACCACCACCACCACCACCACCACCACCACCACCACCACCACCACCACCACCACCACCACCACCACCACCACCACCACCACCACCACCACCACCACCACCACCACCACCACCACCACCACCACCACCGTCAGGTGGGCTGCCCACACACGCAAGGTGCATGATCAGCAGGTTCGAAGCATGAGAATGGGGCGACTGTGCTCGGTGTACCTCTGCATGCCAAGTACCCGCAGCGGTGAACCCCCTGTGTGATATGGGTTCCCGCGACAGCCAGTCCCTGGGTTGAGGCTCCAGCCCCCCAGCCAACCCCTGATGGCGAGAAGAAGGAGGACCTGCTGTGAACCTTGCGGGGCAGTCGGCAACCTGGGGCTGGCAGTGTACCCCCGACTGGGACAGGGGAGACCTCACTCACTCACTCACTCACTCACCACCACCACCACCACCACCACCACCACCACCACCACCACCACCACCACCACCACCACCACCACCACCACCACCACCACCACCACCACCACCACCACCACCACCACCACCACCACCACCACCACCACCACCACCACGACCACCAGCCGCAGCATCCATCCATCCATCCGTCCGTCCGTCCGTCCGTCCGTCCATTCATTCATTCGTAGTGTTTTGTCACTGTTAGCGATGGTCAGTCTTTGGTTGATCCCCCACACCTGCCCCACTTCACTCGCAAGCTTTATGGAGCACCCCCTCTGTATACCTGCGTCGTGTTGCCTGGGTCCTGGGTCAGCGACACCAAGAAATACGTCTCCCAGAAGTACATGCCCAGAAACAGCGGGTGGTCTCGGATGGTCTCTAATATGCCGTTCGAGTGCCCGCACTGCTCTGGGCCTTCCGCCGTTTGGAAGGGCCGGACTCCGTGCAGGAGCAGGGCGGCGACATGGAAGTCAGCATCGGTGTTGGCGGCGTCCAGGGCGTACTGCAGGGCCTCCAGCAGCTGCGCCTGCGCATGCGGCTGCAGGCGGCACGCGGAGGGGGCCGCGGCTCGGGCGTGCGCCCGCAGGGCTGCACTGAGGGCCAAGCGGCCACTGCGGTGCCGGAGGAGCGAAAGCGGCAGCTGCGTCGTGAGTTGATGGTGGGCGTTGCTGCAGGAATTGACGTCCAGGAAGTGGCTCCAGAAGCTGCTCATTTCCTGAGCACAGGGGTGCGCAAATGGCGGCGTTGTGCTGGACACTGCACACTGGGACCGGCGCTGCAAACCACGGGACATCCACTCCGGCAATCACTGCAGCTCACACCCAAAGGGAGCAGCGGCAACGGAGCAGCCAACAGACCATCAGAACGTCGACATCGTCGTTCGCCCATCGCCACCCGCCGGCAGTCGATGAGCGACCGTCGACGGTTGCATGGCAAACTGCCACGTGCCCACCACCGGAGGCCCTTTCCCTGAGGGACAACCCTGTCCCCTGGTCCGACCATCTCTTGGCCGTAGCGGCGTCTCGCAGGAAACGGAACGCTCATTGGTTTGCAGGCATCGGGCATTACTGAAACACACGCGTCGCCCCGAAACTTTCCGGACTGACCGACATTCTTCGAGCGAGCCCGAAGGGTCCGAAAGGCAAACCCAACGGCAGCAGGCACACAGACGATGCTGTTTCGCCGCTCCCGGATCACCAATAGCCTGCCGGCCTCTGGCACGGCGCGACCTCGGCAGAGAACCGGTCGACCAGAAACTGCTGTCGGTGGCCAGGACTTTTTAATTGGAAATCGGGCCCTCCAGTAGCCGGCTAGGCACGGAATTAGACGACGGTTGCAGAGAAACTGGCAGCGGTTGAAATGAAACCGACGGCGTTTGGAGGGTAACAGACAGCAACGGTAGACAACGTTTTCCAATAAAAGAAAGTCGCGACCACTAAACGTTCCGTCGGTGGCCGGCCAACTACAGACCACCAACCGGTGTTAGCAAACGGCCACCCTGTCCTCACGCCGCGTGTCCAGAACCGCACCGCAACGGACTGGTACCCATGGAACCTGTTCCTTCTGTGCCTTGTTCAGCTCCATCGCCCCTTATTCCCCGACAAGGCGGCGCGGGAACCATGATGCCGTCGGGGATTGCAGAGGGTTGTGGGTGGGTTGCGACCCACAGCCCTCGGACTATGCA
Source organism: Eutreptiella sp. 'Long Island Sound 2002' (assembly GCA_964036045.1). NCBI lineage: Eukaryota > Euglenozoa > Euglenophyceae > Eutreptiales > Eutreptiaceae > Eutreptiella > Eutreptiella sp. 'Long Island Sound 2002'. The sequence goes on from OZ038385.1 coordinate 34,349,591, forward strand.
GCACCGCCAACCGCCAAACACAGTGCAGAGCATGACATGAGGACGTGAGGTGTAGTGGGGGCAGCGCGGGGCCAGGCACTTTGTGCACGCATCAAAGGGCACACACACGGGGTGGGCCGTCGGGGTGCCAGAACAGGCACCACAGCAGGGATGAATATAGCTGCAGGGGTGCGTCCGGGCCTGGACCCCCACCCCAACCCCTTATTTTGCAACAAAAAATGCAGCGATATTTCCAACCAAAGAACTACCACGCAAGAACCGGACCCAGCCACCCACACAAATATACCAATTTTGGCGTGGCAAACAGAGCACAGAGGGAAAAGGCAGGTGTTTACCATGCAGAATATGTGATACAAACCATTTTTCCAGGCGGAAATGCCATTCTTCCCGCTTCCAATACCAGCAGACTGCGAACACTGGCACTCAATGCACACGCGACACCATTTACGGTGCAACGATTCTTTTGGGCTTGTGAATTTCCCACTATGCGTATTAATCAAAGTCGCAAACTCCTCAGAATTTTGCAGGACGACAAATGACGCAGGATGGCGAATGACAGCATGCGGGCGCAAAATGCCGCGATCGCAGACAGGAGAAGGGCGTCTTCACAGCCAGCGTCAATAACAATAGGCTGAACATCAAAAATATATTTCTCACATCATTTCGCCAGAATCGCCCAAGATTTTTGGCCAGAATCGGCCACAAAGGTCTCTGTTTGCAATACCTTCTGTTGTGCCATGCAACAATTGACCAACCTGCCCACCCCTACACCCCCCGAAGGGCGCCATCCCCGCAGCGCAGCCGGCAGATAAGTGGAGTGGATAAGTGCAGCCGCCTTGAAATTGGACAGAGCACACACCTCGACCCCCACTTTTCCCAATGTGCAGCCTCCGGACGGTGATGCGCGGACTGTCGCAGGGTCGAACATATCAAAATGCAGCCGCTCCCTCAGGTCACCGATGGGCTGCGGATGCAAATGGGTGACGGCACGTGTGCGTGCATGTGCACCCAAACCCCACCATCCCTGTCTCGCTCGCTCGTGTACGCGCCACCGCTTGCTCAGTCACACCCTCTACTACTTCAACCCCTGCACCTCTCCTTCCCTGACCCCATGTTTCCTGCGACTGCGCTCTCAACTCCTCCAGCCATCGTTCAGTCCCTCTGACAACAGCACCAGCTGTCACACGAGCTTTCACACCAGCTTTCACACCAGCTTTCAGAAACCACTCTTGCCACTATCCCCACAAATGGGTTCACAGGAATATGATATTGGCACGGCTATCACAACAATACGGTCCCCGCTCATTGTGGTTAACTGTTTGCTGTCCAAATAGGATGCTGGCAATCCATTGTCTAAGATTGCCAGCACGATTCTCGCTTTTGAACCCAGCGTCGTGAACCTTTCTTGGCCCAACTTCTGCTGGAGGAGGTGGATCTAGAATCCGGTCAAGAGGAGATGTCCTCTACTGGCAAACCCGTTTTCCACATGCAATGTGCATGTTCTATGTCTACAGGGTGTGGTGAGGGACGTCCAATCTCTAAACACTCGCCCAAAAATATACCTATGGTGAGCCCACTGTGATATAATGGGCAACGGTGACAACGCGCTGTTGGCATGCAACGGCGGTGGCAATACGCAGTCACACAATCACCCCCCGGTGGCAAATTGTGGGGCAGCAGGTGCATGTGCACGAAAGCGAGGGGGTGTGCCGGCGTCCTCACGCTGTTGTGTGGTGTGCGGGTGTGCGCGTGCCGGTGTCTCGTCGTCGCCTTTCCTGGCTGGGGCTCTGCCTTGGACAGTTCCTGGTCCTTGTGGTTGGCTGTCCCCGTGCCACTCCTGGCTCTCGGGTCGACGGCCATTCCTGGCCTCGGTGCCCGCCTCTCCTGGCGTGCAGTGCCTGTGTGCTGAGGTTTGAAGTGAATCCCGCCAGCCTTTGTGCACGTGGCCCAGACCCCTCTTACAAACCAGTGCACCGGAAGCAGCCCCGCCTCCCTGCAGCTCCTTGGCGGCCGATTCGGCCCCGCAGGACTGTGCCCGGGGCAAGCACATGAGCTGCTGTTGCCTGGACCGTACAGAAAGCGCCGGGCGAGCAGCGGCTGCCGTGGCGTACTCGTTGACTGGGCCGTGAAGCATCAGCCGCTGTCGCCTTGAGGCTTGATCATCGACCGCCGGCAGGTCAACGCCAAGCGTTGGCCATTCGCCAGCTGTGTGTCCGGACCCGCCGCTAGCCACCGGCACATACTGCTGCAGATGGGCTGTCAACCTGCGGCCCTCGGTCACACCTACCACTCGCACGCGGAGGCCACTGCCACGATGGCGACAACGGTGCAGGGCGGAATCAATTTGTTGGTGAAGGTTGCTAGTCTGGCGCTCCGTGGTCGCAAAATCCCACGTCTTTTCGTCTGAGCCATGGGACTTGCGCCCTGCCCCCCAAATATCTGGCTGAAAGTCTAGAGGGCAAGGATGTGTGTGTACGGGGGGGATGGGGGGGGATGAGATAGAGGCTGCACAGTCAGGCATTCCCATGACTGTGAAGTTTGGAGGGTGCTCATCATGACCGATATTTTGCTTCACCACCGGGGGGTGATCTTGCAGACCCACCCGCCCAGGCCAAACCACCCACCCCAACCCCAAGACATGTTCCTCTGGGGCAAATTGAAACTTTGAATACAGAGCCACAAATTAGAGGCCCATTTTCAGTACACAATTTTTTTGCCTTATACCACGGGAGGGTCGGCCACACACGAAGCAAAGCCCTCGGCGGCATCGTCCACAACTCCAACGGGGCGGGGGCGGAGGTGGAGGCGGGAGCAGGGCAGGTGTGGGGCTGGAGGGGGGGGGGGGGGGATTGCACACTTGAGACCCCGTTCCACGGTGCCCTGCACCGCGCACACACTTCACACTGTCACCGCGCACACACTCAAGTCCGGCCCTGCCCACACCTGCCTCACCTCCGTAGACCCAATTCAGGCCCCTCGACTTCACACCACCCGACCCGGGACCTGTCGACACGCAATGACGAATGCCTGCAAATCCACGGACACGTCCACAGCCCTCACTTCATCCTTGAGCTTCCTGGTGCGGAGCTGCATCTCGGTGCACATTTGATCATAGAGATCCAGCCATTCCAGCAACGATTGCTGCACCATTTCCAGGGCACAGCGGTCGTTCGCCTCCATGGCCTAGAAAGTGATTGCGCAGGGTCATGGCACACTGGGGGCAGGCCAGGGGTTGCAGCACAACGGTGGACGGGAGGCACGTATCCCAAGTCGGTTCAGGGGGTCTGTAGAGAACACTTGGGGCTGGCGGCAGGCTCCAGGCCTGTCTTGAGTGCCAAAAAACCTTTTCCGGCCTCCGGTACGCTTGTACCTCAGCAAAGCGCCAGCCGACGAGTATCTGCCGTCGGCTACGGGCCAACTGGCGTCGGTCAGGCACCAACCGCCGTCGATGAACCGGACCCTGCCATGGACACAGGCTCCGAAATAAAAAGAAGGGGAAGATATACGTCATCCTAAAGGGCAGCCCTGGTGGAGTCTCGCCGGAGGATGGACCTGTGCGTAGAGGTGCGGTTTGTGAAGGAGTACTTCAACATGAGCATACGGAACCATAGGGCGAGTGACGGACAACGGTGGGAGGAAGAGAGGAAGTGAGGGGGCGGAAGCCCAGAATTGGAGCGCAGTGCCTTCCTTGGGGTACCTGGATGTGCGTGCAGGGCATTCCAGTGAAGGGGGCTTGAGGCAGGCAAGGCGGGTCCCATGCCCAACGTGTGCGCACAGGCGGTGGCACAATAAGTGACATTTTGTGTAGTAAAGGATCTCGTCAGGGCAGACTGGGATGGCTTCAGGGGGTTGGTTGATTTGGGGGTGCCCAGAGGGCCAATTTCGGCCGATTTCGGGCGCCGGGACGGCCGATTTTCGCCAATTTTTGAACATTTTTGGGGCGCCGAGACGCCCGATTTTGGTCAAACGTGGACCGCCGAGTCGGCCCATTTCGGCCGACTCGGGGGCGCCAAAACGGTCGATTTTGGTCGATTTGGGGGCGCCCAGAGGGCCAATTTCGGTCAATTTCGGGCCGCCGAGTCGGCCAAATTCGGCCGATTTTGGCCATTTTTGAGGCGCTGAGACGCCCGATTCGGGTCAAATGAGGACCGCCGAGTCAGCCCATTTTGGTCGACTTGGGGGCGCCAAAACGGTCGATTTTGGTCGATTTGGGGGCGCCCAGAGGGCCAGTTTCGGTCAATTTCGGGCCGCCGAGTCGGCCAAATTCGGCAGCATCAGGCGCAGAGGAGTGTGGGGAGGAGCCTTGGAGGAATATGAAGTAGACATAGAGGGCGCAGGGGGGGGGGGGGGCAGCGGAGTTCCAATAAAGGCCGGCACACCCGCATCAGATCCTGCAGCCCGGTGTCATACGACGTCGAAGCGAAGGTTTTGCATTTCTCCAGCATGTCTGCGTACTCCGACGACCTCTTCCTCATTTCTTGGTCTGCAGCTTTGCTCCCATACTGGTCCTGCAGGTCGTGGGCCTTAGTTGCTGCCTTGTGATACTTGGCCTTGCACCTGCGGCCAAAGAAGTAGTCTCGATCTTACCGCCTCGCATTGACGACAGGTGATCAGCCTGAATGGTGTTACAGCGCATCTGTCCTCCAATAGGCAAATATGGATATGGATGTGGAACCCATGGCAACAGCCTGTGTATTTACATCATCCTGCAGGGAGGTTGCACTGTTCTACATGTGCAAGGGATCCTAGCTTCGCCTAAGCGCTTTGGAAAAGGGTCGATCCATCAACCCCTCGGAAGGTCTGCCCCCAAAAAAAACTTCGGCAACGGGTGTAATGGCACGCTGAAACATGACGGGTTTGAGTTGAAATTGCTTGTTCTTTGACGGACAGAAGTGAACTCCCAACCGCACTGAAAAGGTGTCGTAGGCGCTGTATTGCCAAGAGAAAAAAAGAAGTCTGCTGACCTAGCACTTGATAACGATGCCTAAGAGCATTGCCGCATCACGAGATCACTGCAGAGTGCATTAGAGAGGGATTTCGCGCGATCTCCTACCGCCGCGTTATCACATCTCACAGGTTCCAGCAAAGCCTGCCCCGAACAACCATATTCACACACAGATGCCACCATCTTGCTCCTGTCACCAGACCACTCCGGTCCTTGTGTGCTTTTCCTCACCTGGTGTAAGACGGCATTTCTGCAATAGTGGTCGGTGTAGAACCCGCAGGGACAGAACCTGGTTAGATCGGGTGAGCATTCCGAAAATGCTCACACTGCACCACGTACATTACAATAAAGCACATGGCATGACATTACGTCGCATTACATTGCACTGCATTGCATTGTATGCCATTACATTGGGCATCGTCTTTAATTGGGTTTCAGATGACCACGGCACGTACAGGGACAGAGAGGGGCGTACCTAGGACAGGGGCGCGCGCAAACTAACGCAATGCATGGATGAACAATGCTTTATGAATTTTGGCAAACTCCGTGAAACACTGCAGCAAACAGCCAGGTGTCAGGGGGATTGGGTTCCTCCACAACGTGCCATGCTGCCATCAGTGAAGCCTCCTCGTCGTGGCACATCAGTCTTTCCAGCTGATCCCCAGGATAGGCGTAGAGGGGCTCGGAATGATGGCCTCGCATGCTGCGAAGGAGCACAGCTCGATTCTGTGCCCAGCTGCAGGTTCAAAATTTGTGTTTGGCTGGCACTGCCTAAAGCTGCCAGGTGTGCATGGATAAACCATGCCTTGTGCTTGTTGCTCGGCAATCCGGTGCATGTGCAGTCGATTAGTGGCCCATGACGAACCCCTATGCCCTGGTCACATGGGGAAGGAAGGATGCAGGGGGTGCCTGCAAACAGAGTCGGTAGCCCAGATGATGAGAACCGCAAAACCACAAAACAATGGCACCAAAACGTTATGCGGGCACCAGAAAAGCTCCTGCATCACGCACGCACACACGCACTAACATCTGCACCTGTCCAGCCCACCCACCAACTCTTCCTTTTGGGTCTCCAGTTTGTGCAGCTCGGTCACCAAGAACTCCGAATGGGTCTGTAACATCCGCTGCGTGGGAGCCAACCTGTAGAATGGGACCCTCATCAGCACGATGGACAGTGGTGCAGCAGCAGCAGCAGCAAGCACATAAAAAAAAGAGTTTGCATGGAGAGGGGTGCTTCAACACCACTACTTTACCACCACTGTTAAACGTGCAGTTCCAGACTAACCTAGAGCAAGCAAGCAAGCAACCTAGACGAACCTAACCCAGGGTTTTGCACCACTTGAACGAGTTCCTGCCATGCAACGTCCCTTGAAAATCTCGCCACAGAATTCATCATTTTCCATGCTGGTGTACAATCAGGATCTGGAGTGGACGAGTAAAACTCAGCAACAGAAAAATGAAACAGGGTTTTCGGAATCAGTGTATTCAGCGAAAAATGCTGTTGTCTACCCATGGTGCAAAAAACCAGGGGTTCGAGAATTCCATCACTGCTGTCTAGGCCCCCATGCTGAAGAAATTCTCCTTCTCTGCACTATCCCTCTTGGATTTTTTTTTCGTGCACACATATGATATGTGTATCTTACGGAGCGAAGGTCATGCATTCTTGGCAGGTAACTCTGTGTTGACAGCTTGTAGAAGGCAAGGGATGACCTTTTCCAAAAAAGAGACCCTGGACGTAGTTGAAAGGTAATTTGTGCACCACACATTGTTGAAACATTGGTGTTGTGATACACTCAGGCCAATTAATGTAGGCCAGAAGGGTTTTGGGATACGGCCTATGTATTGTTATTTGAGTGCTTTTTTGTTTTGGCAAATTTTGCCAGAGAACATCCTACTCCAATGCACCGTGGCTGTTTTGTCCTTGCAAATGCGGCATTGGGAAAATTACATTCGCTAATTCTCCATGAGAGGGTTTATGCAGTGCGTTTGTATTCTACTACTGTTTGTTCCTTTTTGTGTTCAAGACATGCAAAGATGCCCACCACAGGGCATGTTGATGGGTTGGTTGGTCAAAAAAGGGAAACGAAATGTTTTGACGCTTTTTGTGTCTTTTGTGTGCTTTTTCTTGTGTTTTTTTTGGGGGGGGGGGCTTTATCTCCTGAAATGTGCTTTTTGAACGGTTTTGGGTCGCAAACGGGGTGGGGCTGAGTGTATGGTGTTCAAGCAAAAAGGTGTCTGCATGGGGCAATAGGCAGTACTGGGATTCGTGTGCAAGCTTGATTCCCACAGAGTAGAACAACTTAAAATTGCGGGTACCAAACAACAACAATGCCTCCCACTACCATAAAGTATGCGTGTTCGGTATGGTGCTGTACGAAACGTGTGCACAGCACGAAAAATTCCACACTTTGTATTGCCCAGGTGTGCCTTGTGGTGGATTTCCTACCGGTTAGAGGGAGTTGCTGCACAGCACATGCACATTGCATGCCATTTCCCCTCTAGGGTTGGTTGCCCAAGGCACCCATGCACCCAGCATGCTACTGTTGTGCAAGTGCACTAGACGGTAGTCCCAAGCTTATTCTCTTCAGACAGGCCCCAAAGACACACCAGATAATTGCCACCCTTGTAGCCAGATCGATTCCAAAACCACCCTACGAAGGACACAACACAACACCAAAACTGCCAATTCAAATTGCACAACAACCGTGATGTTCATTGTGCTTCATAAATAGTACTTCGTTTTGTATATCAGGCCTTGTCTGCCACCAAAAGCACCAACTTGTGTTTATCAAACGCCTCTGCCAAAGTCTAATCATTATTCCTTTCCATATTGGAAAAGTCCTGACGACGTGGCAACTGAGTAGTACTGCAATGATTCATCGCCAAAATGTTTATGCACTGACAGTCAAAAAAGATAGAGACAAATTGCACCAAGAGCGGCATAGATCACGACGCAGCAAAAGCACGAAAAGTCCACATGCTGTAGCTGGAGTCCATCAGGTTCCGTCAGCCCACGGTGCTTACTTGGCTGGCGGCAAATCTTCTTCAGCACAGCTTCTTGTACCTCAACTGGACTCAGCATAAAAATGCCAAAATTCACAGGGGCATGGTCATAAATTGTCAACCACACTGCAGAATAGCGGAAACATGGTGGACAACAAAGGGAAAAGCAGAGGCTGAGAAACTAAAATAATCATAGGGAAGACATTGGCGTACATGCATTAGCGAGGGGTTCAGCAGTGTTGCAGTGATAGCAATACGCGCGATCATGCAAAAAACGATCTTGGCATACCATTATGAACGGCATCAAATGTAGCAATAAGGGAAAAAACACATACTTGACATTGGGGGGAGGCAAAAAAAAAAGATGAGGATACAAAACACAGTGATCATGTCGTACACCAGCATGGTATATATTGTGGCTGAACAAATAAACAGTTTTGTGCCCAACGTTGCAAGGGTCAATAGATTGTACAACATTCAATTTCTGGACATCACCAAATTGTGGTGATTTAACACAAAGCAGATAATATCAACCTCATTCCCACCATCATCCGGCATGGCAGCTGTGCTGGTTGCATCACCAATGGTCCACACATGAGGGGGAACATAGTCGAATGGACATTTTCAAGTTGACATTGTCAGGTTGGCTGAGTGGCTGGGAGACTAACAGTATACTTGCATCTTTGCATTGTGCCATTTAATTTGCGGACCGGTTCCAGAAATTCCTGGTGGACAGTGCTGTAGAACTAGGTCTACCATGAAGCATTTGAATTTGTGCTGTGGGTGTCACATGCAGATCATGTGGAGACAGATTTTATAGGGTGTGGGAGCACAAAAGCGTGTGCATCCCTATTCTCATTGGTTTCGCAATCCAAGGAACTCTCAAGTGCCTTCCAACTGTGGTCCTTGCTGTGCTAGGTGCCCTGAAAATTGATGCTGTGGTGTGGGGGGATCTCAGTGACTGATAGTTTCAACAGAGACACGGCCCTTGCGATATCCCCCGGGGGGCGACTACAACTGGTCCTGATGCGACACCCCCCCCCCAGCTATCTGTCAAAATTTGCGGGGGGGGGGGGGGGTTGGGGCGGGGGGGGGAGTTGGGGCGGGGGGGGGGGGGGTCGGCGGTAGGGTGGGGGGGGGGGTATTGGCAGCTTGACCGGGGGGTGGGGGGGCTGTGCGCAAACGACTACTATCACATGCATACCTCAAGGGGGTGTCTGGGGGCATGGGGGTATAGAGGTATGTATGCGATAATAGCGATATCTTGTCTTTGCCAGGAAGAAAGTCTTAAGGGTCTTAAGGACTAAAGGCATAGTACCCCTCTCAACTGAGCATGAGACAAAAATTTGGCGCCGTTAGCGCCATGGCCCCCACACCGCAATCTTTCAAAACTCGGGGGGGGGGGGGGAGGGGGGGGGGCCGGGGGGTGTCGCACACAAGGACCGGGCCCGGCCGCCCTCCAGGGGCAATATTAGACACTACAGATTGGGGAGAGACTTGGCCTGGACATGGTTCTCTATTGCGGCCTGCATCTTGCGGTACCAGTCCTCTTGAAGAAGTAGCAGCGCCTGCATTTGAGGGAAGATGTCCGCAAGAGCGAGGGTTCCACAGAAGTCGTAATTGGCCATGGCCCCTGCCATGCGGATGAAGCAGTTTGCATGCTGTTCAAAGGCCTCCTTGTGCACCTGAAATTGGGGAGGCAAATATGCATTGCCAACCCATTGCTGGCCAACTCATATGCAGCAAGGGAGGCAGTTGTACTGACTGAGTCAGACCTTAGCTTGATCATCCACTCAGTATCGCATCCCACTCGGTGGCCAGACCCTAACTGACAGCAGTTCAAGGCTTACCGAAAATGGTTGGCCGGCAGTTGGACGGGAATCAGGGGAAGCTCTCAGGGTACTCCAGGGTGTTGACGGGGAACAAATGTGTGTGCCCCTAGGGACCGCCTGACTCAGACACCATCTACTCACTCACTCACCCCAATTGTCTAAGATACGAATTCACATGGTCAGTGTGCAAGTATGTATCTTTGAGGACAATGTGACACCACTTGCCCCCACCCACCTGTGGTCCAACCGTGGGGGTCTAGGTTGGACCCAGGGTCCCCCCGATTTTGTACCCGAGGAATGCGTGCAGCACATTCAGGCAAGTTCAGTCGATCTAGGGCACACCAGGGACAATGTTTTGGCCATATCCCTGGTGCACAGCAAAAGGAGTCAAATAACCCCCCCCCCCCCTTAATAATGCCCCCCTTGGCCAGCCAGCCAACCCTGATGTATTTATGCCCCCGGGGAGATTAATGGGGGAGGGTGTTTAGTGCACATAGGTGAATCACCAAAAATGTCAAAAAGTGCATAAAGAAGTGGCCAACGTGAGGTCTACAACCATCACAAAGAATCAAGAAGTACAAAGCATATGTCCAAACTATACTTCAAGCAAGTGCAAAAGCCAGAAAATGCCAACACAAAATTTCGGTAAAACTGATGATATACTGAGTCGTTGGCCCCCTGGTGCCCCCCCCCACCGCCCGCCTCTGGAAAGAAAAATCATACCCCCCTTGTCCGGAAGCAAGAATCATTGGCGGCGTCTTTGCACGCGCTGCACGCACACTACACGCCACCTTTAGACCAGTTTCCCCCTGAAGAGCCCCCGGGGACACCCCTTCCAAACACCCTTAAAATCAGGTCATCCGGACACCCTGGCTCAAGACAGTTGCAAGCTACCTTCCCTTCACATAAGACATCATGCACAATGGGAAAAGCCATGAACAAAGATGGTCGCCACCCCGGGTATTGGTTAGGAATATGGGACACCAGATGTCTAGAGACACAGGGGTTTCCATGGCCATGGCTTGGCCAAGCAACTGAATGGCAGCAAATCAGATTTGAATCAGAGTCATACAACAATATTTGTGTAAAATTTCACACTACCCAAGTTCTGGGGTCGGAGAACTAGCCCTAACCTGGGTAGAAAATATCCACTTTATTTTCCCAGGTATCCATCTTGCATTGCCGATTCATTAATATGGCTACATCACCCCTGCCTTCTCGGGGTCCATGGTGGGGAGAAATCAACCTAGAAAAGAGTGGATGTGGTGGAAATGAGCAAAAAAGTGTGAGAAAGAGTGGAAATGGGTGAAACCTGAAATGGGTGAAATCCAAAAATAACATATTCCCAATGTGGAAGAAGCATCACAACCTACTCTCAAAACACCAATGATGCCCCCAGTATCACAAAGTATGGGTCTCTAGTACGGCTAGACACCCAAATAGTTGCACTGCGCGCGCACTGCGCTAAGTGCACCCCCATTACCCGGTGAATGACATTGGGGGGGGGGGGGGCAATAATTTGATTTGGTCCTGATTCCAACATGTGCTAATGTATCGTGGTTTTCTGAGTTGCTCTACAGCTGTTGTCATGCGGCTGACCCAGCCTCCATGGACTTTAGGGCCCCCATCGAACTCGTTCCTCCCTGTGTTTCACTGTATGGTAGGGCTCAACCTTTCAATTGTGCTGTTGCGCCCCACATCTCCTTTATCTAAGATGTTGAATAGGATACCACTTCCCCTAGAAGGGGTCTAGGTTGGACCCGGAGGGAGTGCCTACACATTGCATATACTGTGACCACAGTGTGTCCCCAGGGTGTATACGATCAAAATAATCTTGCACTTGCATGCCCATGGGCTAACACTATAGGGCCAAGGAGCGCCGCAAAAAATGGACAACATCGGAGAATTTAGCGAAAGCCCCGCAGGGAGGGGCCATGATTGTTCTTTTGTATGAGAGGGGGGGGGGGCTGCAGTGACAGGGGAGAGGGGGGATGATTCTTCCTCGGGGGGGGGGGGGGCATTGACTGGGATAGAGATGACCGGTGTGTGGATGGAAGGTGACACGGGGGCGGGGGGGGGGGGGGGGGGTCGTGCATCCTAGACAATCTGTATCTTGGCCACAAGACAGTGATGATTGCCACCATCCACATCGTACTGGGTAAATTCTTAGCCTTAGGGGGGCAGGCATTGTTGCTGTCAGCAAACAGTATGTTGACCAACGGGTGGGTGGGGGCGGGGTGAGTTAATCATTCACTCTCACTGGCTGACTCATTTCCGTGCTCAGTTATGCTCCGCTTGAAGCCACTCTTGCCTTGAACAGAACTTCCGGCAGGAGTGGGAACAGACCTCGAGCGACCGTACAAACGTCTGAAGTCCAGACTGCACAGCTTTCGCCTGCTGTAGAATTGTTCTCACAGAGCTGCGCACATTCGGGGGCCCTGGGCCTTCCATGGCACAACAAACTGTGGCAGAGGAAGTGCAAATTTCAGTGGTTTTGGAAGGCGAGATCCCTGGTAGAATGCAACGTACCATCTGGGGGCTTTGTGGACGAAACAGCAAAATGCTCAGCCAAAAAGGGTGTTTGCGCACAGCACACACACAGCACAGACACAGCGCGCATCTGTTGGGCCAAAACGGCCGAAAAAACAAAAGGGCAGCGGCCCAAAATGGACAAAACAGCCGGAAATAATAACAATGCAGCCGCCAGAAAATGGTCAAAACGGCCGAAAATGATAAAAATGCAACCGCCCGAAAATGGCCAAAACAGCCGAAAATAATAAACATGCAGCCGCCCAAAAATGGCCAATACGGCGGAAAATAATATAAATGTAGCCGCCAGAAAACGGCCAAAACAGCCGAGAACAATAAAAATGCAGCCCCCCGAAAATGTCCCACACGGCCGAAAATAATAAAAATGCAGCCAACCTAAAATGGCCAAAATAGCCGGGAAAAAATTTTGCGGGGGGGTTCAGACTAAGATGAGCTGGCTTCGCCTGCTCACTTCACAGTACTCGAGATAACCTCTCGGAATCAAGGTTTAGAGCTGTCCAGTGCTACGATAATCCCACAATAGCGTGATAGCGGATCTGACACGTAGTGAGGATTAGCTGAGTCTGCAACCAGGTTATGCAGTGGGAGACTGCCACGCCCGTAGGCTTCCCAGTGTGCACGAGGCACAAAGACTGTAGGCTGAAAAAGACAGCGGTGTGAAGACTGAAGGCCGAGATGAATCAGTGTGTTGTATTTCATACACTATCAGCACCAGAGAGGGAGGGGGGTGACATTCAGGTACAGTTGGTCACTATTCGGTTGGGGCCAAAACGGCCGAAAATAATAAAAATGCAGCTGCCTGAAAATGGCCCAAACGGCGCTGAGGTTGCATTTCAGTGTGCCAAGACAAGGGGGGCGTTTTCGCACAGCGCGCGCACAGCGTGGGCACAGCGCTAATTATTACGTTGTTTACCCCGGGAAGACCCCTGAAAACCACCCACCTGCAGAAGGATGTATGACCAATTCAAAACAGCATGGGGTGCAGAATTCAGGACCCTGGGATCCGTGGCAAGCATGAGACTAAAAAAAAAAATCCCTGGTGTACCTGGTGTACCAACAAGGGGGTGGTAGGGTGCAGAATTCAGGACCTTGGGGGGAATGTTTGCCCGGCGCGCGCCCGGCGCGCTACTTTTCTATTAACTATCCCGACTTCAGGCCCAGATTTACCCTGTCATGGAGAAACCCCCCAAGTAGACCACGTTGCACTGCACACCTTCCCTACAAAGCACGTTGCATAATAAAGCAATATCTGTGAATTCAGCAACTCCAACTGTCATCTGTATTGTACTTAACAAACAACAGTGGTCCCACAAGTGTGGGTGTCAATACATTCAGTACAATAGTGCTCCTTGCACTCATCACAAACTGCGACGGTGGAGCGCTTTTGGCAACACAACACACACACTTCTGCCTCATCCTCTGCCTCATCTTGCGTGCCACAACCGAGCAAACAGCTGCTCAATGCGTGCCCTATACCACCCGTGCACGTCATTGTAACATTGTTGGCGGGCAGTCAAAGTGCCATTCTTTCTTCCAATGAATGGCACAATGACATGAATCCGGCCTTTATAAGCACCATCATGGCCCCCAACTTCGAAATCAAAGAAATCACCTCAGGTACGAGAAGGTCCATACCCATCTCAAATCAAAACATCTGCTGATGTCCCGGGGGCCAAGGGGCAAATCCATATAATGTTGCCCAACATATCAACGGCAACAGTCCACCGGTGGGGCACGGGTCACAAAAGATGCCCGGCACGCGCCCGGCGCGCTAACGTTCCCCCTTGGGATCCATGGCTACCGGTGGTGGAAAACAGCCGACTTTTCGCACAGCGCGCGCACAGCGCGAGCACAGCGCACGGTGCACCCCCATGGGCTATTCTGCAGCACACTTTCGTTTGTTTGTTGCGGTGCTTCGGCAAAACAACCTGCTAGCAGAGTCTGATGCTGTGGGCGGGTCGCTGACCACAACAGCTGCCAGACATGGAGGCTACGTTGGAGAGTCTCATCTGAAGTACTTAAACAACAATAAAGAATGTTTCAAGTGGTAATCAAATGGTGGCGTACCTGCACTGGAGGGTGACAACCATTGTCAATTTATGGCCAAAATACGGCCTGTCGAAGATACAGAGGGCGTCTATACCGAAGTAAATTGTGAACCAATTTACCAATTTAATGGTCCAATTCTAAGGAAATTTGTCAAGTTGCAAGCATTTTTCAAAGGCTTGTTGGTTGCAGTGCCTGTGTGTATGTGACTTTGCCACCATTCCGTTGTTGTGGTAGGATGTGCATGCTGCGTCCACAAAATCACGGGTGTGTCATGCATGCATGTCACGAGCACAATTTTGGTCGGATCCTTCTTCTGCACACTTCTGCACACAACCTCGGCACGAGTACATTGAAGTTGCAGTGTACCGAACTGTGCGATTCCCAGACGCACATGGTCTGGACCGAGACAAGATAGGGTGGGTGGGTGGGCCGGAGTCAAAAGGAGGAGGGGTGCACAATTAAAAACGACTGAGGAGGACAGGATCATACATGTACACTCCCCCCCCGCCCAACCTACCACAGCGCACGGAACTTTCGTTCCTGCGGAACTACAGTTCCGTTGCTGTGGTAGGATGTGCGTGCTGCATCCACAAAACCACGGGTGTGTCATGCATGCATGTCACAAGCACAATTCTGGTCGGATCCTTCTTCTGCACCCCCCAGCGAGCGAATGGGAGCATTTCGGCCACAGATCCTCACCCTGGCAGACGGCTGTGCCTCGCGGAGGCCGTCAAAGATCCCCTGGCTCATACCCCACAACTTCCTGCGGCGCTCCGCAACTGCGGTGACCTGCGTCCATTGTGAGAAGCCGTTAATTCTACTCAGCGGGTCCGCCGGATTTAAATCGGAGGCGACCCGGAAGAAAAGGGGCAGAACGTTGCTCCATGCTCGGAGCCAGAAAAGCTTGCGTAACACGCGCTGGTGCCCTTTGCATGCTGTGCTGGCAGACAAAGAACTGAGTTGTGCGCATGCCGCGTCATTATCTACACCTACCGCCACCGCGCGGGCCCCTTTATATACTGCAATTTGCACTGCCCAAAAACTGGCGAAAGCTTCCGCTTGCTGCAGGGACGTGATCGACAGGGGGCAGATGCAGGAGCGATAGCAACCTGGTCCACCCACCACCCCTGCCCTGAAACCACCTAGAACTTCCGCCGCATCACTGAAAAATGTGCGAATGCAGGTGTGTGTCGCCCCTGGGATGCGGTAGGGGGGTGTTGCGCACACGATAGCCTTGGCCAGGGACCTGGCCAAACTCCTGGTAAAATGTGTGTGCCCCGCGACCACCTGCCGGTATGCTCCCGCAAGAAAGGGAGCGCTGCCGACCGCTGTGCGGGAGAGCCACTGTAGCCTGCCCAATAGACGCGAGAGCTCGTGCGGGGAGATCCCCCCCCCCCCGCCCCTCGCGACGGTCGCGTTGCGAGCATCGATGCGTCTGCCTATGAAAGTGATGCGTTGAACTCGCTGGGGCTCCGATTTTGGACTGATCAGGGCACTGGCCGCCGACAGTTTATTTACACTGCGATCCACTGCCACACGTACCAAGCGCCGGCTGGCCGCGGAAATCGGTATGTCATCTAGATACACATCGGTTGTGACTTTCAATCCCCTAACAGCAGAGCGGACCAAAGCTTTGACCAACCGCTGACATACCGCTGGCGAGTACTTCCATCCAAAAGGTAACCGGGTGTAGTGCCACCCTTGCTCCCCCGCCCTTACCACAAATACTCGGCGCCATTTCCCTAGGAGTCGGATTGACCAGTATGCGTTGGTCAGATCCGGCTTCGCCATCCACAGCCCCCGCCCCCCCACCCCCCAAACCTGCTAGACAGAAGTCCGAGGGAGGGTAGGTGGATCCGCGCCGGTCACCGTCAGTCTGCTGCATTAATGTGGATCACGTTCAGCAGCAGCCTGCACTTGGTTTGATTTTTGTAACGCAAAAACATTGTGGCCGGGGGCGTGCACTTTGTGGTCCTGAAATCAGAGGCGTCCACGCGCACCGCCTGCAACATTTTTCTGAGCAACACAGGGGAGTGGGAGTGTTGGGAAGGGAAGTGTGCGCCATGAGCAAACTGGCGTCGGTAGGCATCGAGCAGGTCATCGGGCACGCACTGCCTCCAAATGGAGTGGGCTACTGATACTCGTCCTGCTCTGCCTAGGTCCTGCCTGCGCCATTTCTGCCGTTACTGGCGGCTGACGTTGAAACTGTGCCCCTCGCGGGGGAGGACACGGACGATCATACAGAAGTTCATCATTATCCCCCACCCCCGACTGTACAACCAACTGAAAAGCTTTCAGCAACACCTTTCTCCCCGATTTTCCTCCTTTCATGTACCGGAGTGCATCGAACATGTCTTGGACCGCAAAACTGACCATTTGTGAACGACCCCGTTTAATACCACTTAAGTTGGCGACCTGCGCCACCATTGCCTGCACCTTTCGTGAGAATTTACTGCCTGGCTCGAGTCGTGGCCGCGTCCGTCTATGACCTCGTGCACCTTCGTTTTGAACCGGGCGTTACAGATACCGATGCCCCAGCAGGTCTTGAAGAATTCGCCTTTTGCTGCTCTGCCAGTGCAATGTCTGCATGCAACGACGGGCTCCACAGCTGCAAGGTGGTGCCAAGCCTTTCGGAGAAGGATATGACTGCGTTGTCCCCAATGTCATCGAAGGGTAGTGGGCCCCCTCTGTGAAAGTTCTAGTTGCGCGGCGGGTAGGCATAGATCTTGAGCATGCTGGGGGTTGCCCAACCTCCCCATCGCAGCATGCTGTTTGTGGGCGCCCCCAGCAGGCGCAGCTGCGCTGCGCCAAATCTTCTATAGGAGTGCCAAAGCAAAGACTTACAATTCAACTCCGGCCTTCCCACCAACTCGCTGGGGGCCTTGTGCAGCGCCGCCCTTGATGTGTGCCAGGCCGCCCTGCCGGGCGGGTATCCATGTCTCGCGCGCGGCATTTGCAAGAACTCTTCCCAGGCCTTGGCCCACGTTCCCGGCGTCTCCGACTTCCTGCCCCGCCTCCCCTTGGCTCCCATGAACGTGACGTGCTCTCCGTCGTATGAGACCAAGATCGCCTCAACTGCCCGCAAGCCGCAAGCAAGCAAATACTGAGCGCCGCCATTGCGCAGAGCTCCCAGCTTGCTGCCCCTTGCGCCAGCCGGCTGATGTCAGTGAACCCCCGCATGGAGGCCCACGTTTTGAGCGGGAGTTTTCCTGCTTTATCGTGGAAACTTTCAACTCCTTTGACAAACGCCCAGTCCCCCGCGCAGACCGTGCTCGGCACCCATCGCAATTTTTCGAGGAGGCGGATGCCACCGAGAAGCTTTTTGATCGACGATCCGTTGTTGGTTGTTTGTGCCAGGTGTAAGAGCTTGTCATCCAAAGATTCCCGCGCGCTTGCCCCTGGATGACTGCGGACGCGCGCTGCGTATCTCCGCAACTCATGTAAGTAACCTTTGTTGGTGTCGTCTGCGAGCCCGCACAGAGCCGTCCCCGTGTACGACGTGGCAAAACCCTCTGTGATTGCTGTCTCTAGGCGCCGCACCGCGCCGACCATGCCAAGTGCTTCATCCCTATGTACTCCTGCACAACCTCCTTGAGATTCTCCTGCGTCTCCGTGGAAAACCCCGCTGGGCCCGTGCCCCGCGTTTGGGATGCACTCGCCTGCCGCGCTCTCCCGTCGTTTTCCGCTCCCGCTTGGCGCTAAGCGTGACCGCCGCGCCGCGCGCGTCCCGTTCACTTTTTGCACAATGCTGCCCCTTTACAGCCATATGCCGCCCCCAGCCAGTACCGGTGACAGTTCTGGCAGGGGCGGCACGGCGTGTTGGGCGGTTTTCCGGCGTTTACGAGATCACCTGTGGTTTTGGAGCGGAAATGGGGTACTCCCTTCACGTATACGAACGGCGGCGTTGCCGCCGCATCCTTTGTGTCTTCAAAGAACCTCTCGTAGCTCCCCTGTGAGTGTGATTTTCTCGAGCTGTGGGGCTCCCCATCCGATGACGACGACGAGGAGCTGCTGGTCGCGGATTCCGAGCTGGATGAATCACTGTCATAGGCCATTTTGCTTTTGCGACCGCCCTTGTCATCTTGAGATCCCTTCTTGCGTGACTTTTTCTGCGCTTTTTTCTCCTTGCGACGCACCTCTTTTGCTTTCTCCTTCAGAACTCCTTTAGTGTTGTCGTTGCACTTCAAGAGCGTGTGCCACACTGCCAGCGCCAGATCCCAGTCCAACCCTAGTACGTCTCCGCCCACCATGTCTAAGTCTAAGCCCATGCACTCACGCACTCACGGTCGTCACTTTCTGTGGCCCCTTGAGCGCGCGGGAGGGCCCCAAGGTATCATTCTAGCAGACGACACAATTTTTGTGTCCATCATGTCACACTTGCCCTCTTCCGAAGCAGCTTGAGGTTGTGCTTTGTCAGCGCGTATTTCATCTCCCCGTCAGACGCTGACGTAGCCGTTCCGCCGCCCGCACCTCCATCTTGTCGGACTTGCTGGGTTGGCTGCCCCATGGACCCACCGGCGTCCCCCGCGCTCTCCGCCATCTGCACCTGCCCAGCCCATCGCCCTCGCGGTCCCCTTGGTGGGCTTATGCTATTCGCGTGCTTCATTATGTCCATGTAACTGAAGGCCGCCTGACTTTGCTCTGGTGCCAAGTCGAACCTCTGTACATCCACATCCCATGCCATGCTCAGTGCAAATAAGAAGCAATCCCTGTAGTACTGAAAAGAATTTGATACCATGTTCACATTCAGCAACTGCTTGAACAGCACTGCTCCTCGTGTGGTTGTGAGGTGGTTTGAAGTCACCCAGAGGTTGTAGCCAACCGTGAGCACGCTTCCCCTGTGCTCTTCAGGAATTTCTTCGGCTTTTTCGGGAGAATTGAGCAATGTCGCCCATGCCTTGTCGAGCAATTCGATGTTTTGCGCTAGAAGTTGCTCCCAGCTCCACCCATATGAAAGATCCCCACTCATCCGGAGTCAAAAGGAGGAGGGGTGCACAATTAAAAACGACTGAGGAGGACAGGATCATACATGTACACTCCCCCCCGCCCAACCTACCACAGCGCACGGAACTGTCGTTCCTGCGGAACTACAATTCTTTTTGTTTAGAGCCACGGCACCCTCATTGGAGTTGCCGCCAGAGCCATATCTTGGCCATAGATCGACGACGGTCTATATCTATCCATATCTTGGACAGGGTGCGCAGAGGGGGGGAGGGGTTGTCAGAGCATGGTATGGCTGCACACCAACTCATGCAGATGTCAGGCTTTGGGAAGGGGAATTGATTAATATGATGGTGAGATGTTTTGATTCAATTAAACCTCCCTAATTTTGCCTGTCCATATTTGTGGGATCATGTGCAGAAGAGAGTGCATATTTAGGAGCATTGGCCTTGGGCTTGAGGGCACCGAGTCCCGCCATTGCTTCCCTGAGGGTTGCGCGGCAGGGTACCTTCGGCGCTGACAACAAGAGGCTCCACGGGGATCATGCACAATACCTTTTGATTTGAAGCGTTGATATGCAGAGGATGTTTTGGTTCTCCAAATCGAAAGCATGAAAAGCAACAAATCCTTTCTCCAAAGCGTCCAACGTCGCTTTGGCCAACACATGCCCTATTTTTGAGCTTAGAATAGGACAGATTTCCTGCACCGTCACGCAATCCTGTGCATGCAATTAAAAACAGGCACCAACATATACGGCTTTCAGCCTGGCGTTAAATATCTCCATTGAACAATATGAACGGATGATGTGTGATAATTTCCGTGTTGCCTGGAAACCATGTGACATCAAACTGTGCACAATCGCCAAAGACTGGGTTCGATGAGTTTGGCAACACCATTCGTTCCAAACTAACATCAGGGCAGCGGGTCAGAAGTGGAGGCAGCTGATGCACGACTGCCGCTGAGCCTTGAAAATTTTCTTCTCAGCTCTGCG
Organism: Eutreptiella sp. 'Long Island Sound 2002'; assembly: GCA_964036045.1. Lineage (NCBI taxonomy): Eukaryota > Euglenozoa > Euglenophyceae > Eutreptiales > Eutreptiaceae > Eutreptiella > Eutreptiella sp. 'Long Island Sound 2002'. Next base: position 34,369,902 of record OZ038385.1, read on the forward strand.
TACAATCCATCAATATGTTACAGTGAGGCACTTGGGCAAAGGTTCCCGAACTCTACTCTACATCAGCAAGGTTGCTCGTAACACTCTCTGCGAAAGGAAGATCCATTGCTACAGAAGACCTGTAGCCAAGGGGTTCTGGAATCTGATGCATGGGATTGCAGCAACAGCTGCCACAGCAAAGCAAAACCAAGAAGAACACCTTACAATTGGAAATATCACGAGCAGAAAAATCGGGTAGAATAACAAGGGAGGTGTTGACAGTGGCACCAACGGGGACCCAGCATAAGGAGATTCGGATGTCACCATCAATACTGACCAAGCAAAGCACAGGCATCTTTGTTGATTATCATCATAAATGTGTGTCGGGGCAGGAACAGTTTTCGGCGTTGCAAAGCAGACCTCTGGGCCAATCGGGCTTAAGATCAAGCAGCACCGGAATGCAGAGATTTTGAAAAACAAATGACAAATCCGTCTCTTTGAAACAGGGTCTGTTTTTACAGGAGAGAAATAGAAACAAACTGTCTATATATGCCAAGTGATTGTCAACCGCCATGAAAGCTCAACGCCGTCAGTTGCCAACCATCACAGGTTGAATAGGAAAGTAGACTGTAGACTGTAGACTGCAGATTGCATCTTCATTTTACTGGCTTGCGGGGACTACCTGTGACCAGAGTCGTCGTACAGGGTCGCGTACGGGGGAATCCTTGCACTGCGCGCTACTTTTAGACTAGATTCCCTTGTGAAGAATCCCCATACCGACCCTTTCCAAACACCCTCAAAATTAGGCCACCCCAGCTACCCTAGCTCAAGACAGTTGCGCACTACCTTTCCTTCCCATCAGATGCCATGAATTAATGTATCTTTGAAGCCCCTTAGGATCCCAAAGAAGAACACCCGCCAATGTCACGAGGGACAAAGGAAAGCCTTTCTACCCATCGAATCTCAGCAACAACACGATTCAAGTAAGACTACACACGATGCACATTTGCCCACCATGCATCCTCAGATTGTCGAGCTGCCCTTTGTCTAATGGTTGATCTTCATTTGCACGCTTGTCATCTGCATGTTGATCTTTACCTTGACAATTGCAATGCAAATCAACAGAGGCTGATGCAGAGTGCCCACATTGAGGGCTGCCATAGTGGGGAGAAATCAACCTAGAAAGTACAACATGCGGCGAGTGAAAATAGGTGAAAATGGGGGGAAATGGGTGAAAACCCAAAAATGCCATATCCGATGCAAAAGAAGCACCAAAATACGCGTTATCAAACAATGATGATGCCCCTACTACCACAAAGTGTGGGTTTCTGGTGAGATGCCCAAATAGCCGCACTACGCGCGCACTGCGCTTAAGTCTCCCCTACAGACGTGCCACAGCAAATCTGCAAGAGTGCCACAAGACCGTTTTATGGAATGAGATTGCTGTGCAACCTGTGCCTGGGGCAAATATCTGGCTATAGATGCCTAACCAGAGCAATGACCCTCGCAATGCAAAGAGTCAGTGACCCAAGACTTGATGGAGCCCAACTGGGATAGATGAAACAAACAAAAACCTGCCGGCCACAGATCTTCAGAAAAAAAAACCCTGCTGAAAGCGGATCTTCATGCAGAAACCCGCCGGAGGTGGATGTGAATGAACAAAATCCGCCGGAGGGGGGCTTTTACAGACCAAGTGAAAAGAAGCTAACCGGACATTGGCACATGACTGACGGCTGTGGGTCGCATGCACGGAGCTTTGTCGCTCTCCGACGCACAGTTCATCGGAGCTATTCCAGTTCTGTTTTGTTCTGGATTCCACAGACCCCATTTCAAGATGATCCACCCAAACTTTTGAAGGCGAAGCCCAATGCCCTCCGCCTTGCGCAAGCGCGGCCAAAGTCAGGAAATCCAACGGTCAGACAGGGAGCGCAAAGCAGCCCCAAAAGACATGCAGGCGGCTTGGCACCTCCACAGATGGCTCGCATTGCACCGGAGAATTGTGGGCTGAAGGACCCACGGGCCAGCGGTTCATGAGGCAGGGGTGGGCATGGCAGCTGTCGCTAAGAATTGCATTGAGCAAACAGAACTGGGCCGCAGTGGGAAACAGCGGGTTGGCCAACTCTTCGCAGGCATGACCCAGCCCCTGGTTCCCACTACAATCGGCGCACGCACACGTCATCTCGCCGTCTAGACCTCAAACACTGCATCTGCAGAACAACCACGGTCAAGTGGGGTCGTTGTGCTCAGACAACGCTGTGGGCGTTGCTCGCACAAGGGGGGCGGGGGGCGGGGGATGATGCCAGGTTTTGAAGTAACCAGCGTGAACCGACCTCATGCCAGACTCACTCAGTTCAATACTTCTCAATTGTACCGCAATCACAAAGTGTTTTGCCGCGTGGGGCCGGGGGGGGGGGGGGCTACATGCACACGGCCCCCGAGATCCTCACACCCTGCCCCCCCCCCCACCCGTGCCCAGGAACCAGAAATGTTTCGCCATGCGACCAGCGGATGGTCGCTGGACAGTGTTTTCAGGCCAAAAAGCGCCGTGTGACCAGGGGTTGGTCGTTGGACACGACCATGAGCAGCCGCACAGCACAAAAAAAAATCAATCTTCAGTGCATTGCCCTGGGGGATGTATGCTCTTTGCTTTCTTGCAGTCAAACACATGGACAAACGAATACCAAACGACAGAATTTCGGCAAATTGGGCTGCAGCGCGCATGAAAATGTGCATGGGATGACCTAATGTTCGACTGTTCCCGACATGAAACCCTTGTTTGTGTGATACCCCATTCTGAATCGGGTAAATGACTGAGTGACAGGAACGGGGCGGAAAAGTTGTGTAATTAAAGTGGCTGGGTGCTTCTCATTCTGTTTGGACTTGATCTGCACTGCATCAGACTGAGCGGCGGGACCCAAAACAGAGGCTGCAACAGGAGTGGCATCAGAGCGCCAGTAAAATGTACATGTAAATGGAAATATCTATGGTACAGAAAGAAGGACGGAAGAAGTGGTGGGCAGGTAAGTGTGTCCTTGCATATGCCTCAGGGTTGTTGCGCACGGCGGATCTTGGGCACGGGGGGGGGGGGGGTATCCAGCCCCAAGTCGACCGGATATCCTGAGCCAACTGTTGGTGCCAAGTACGAAGATGCGTGGGGACCCATCGCCCAAGTCAGAGCTTCCCTGTGGTTTTGTCGGTGCGCCTGAAATTCTGCTTCATTCACCCGTTGCTGTTCGTCGACAAACCACAAAGAACTCCTGCCAGGGTACTGGCCGACGTACTACGACCGGGAAGCGGAAGGAGGCATCGGAGGCTCCCGTTGGGTGAGGGGTGAGCGTGTACGTGGTCACGGCTTGTGGACTGCAAGGGTTAGGCCTTTCGACTCGTTTCACCGGGAAAGAGCCCCGGAAGGGAAGCCCTTCCACAGAAACGGTATTGCCCCATGCCATGCCACTGTTACGCATGTCAACCAAAAGTCTTGTGGTTCATGGTTTGGTGTGACCCCACCCCACTTCCATTGGGCCCTGGGTTTGATTGCTGCATAGCACGCGCACCGCGTGCTCCCCATGCATGGACCACGGTGGAAGCTCTGCCTCGTACACCGCTTGACACACAGCAGCACCTATGTTCGCCCCCCATGTTACCACCCGGCAAGGCCAAAAAAGCTAAGCGTCTGGCCCTGAATGCAGGTGTCAAGTATACTTGAAGTGCAAGCTTCCGGAGCTGCCGCCAGGAAAGGAAGCGCAGTGGACACAGCACGAAACGTGACTGTACATCTCCCAAAACATGGCTTGCCACAACACTGCAACGGCTGACATCACAGCTGTATGGAATTGCAATAACACACTCCCAGCCACAGGGATCATGAAGTTTGCAGCTTCAAAGCGTGGCAAGTCCAGCCATTGTGTGCCCATAAATAGAGGGTACTTTTATAATGGCGTCACTGGGGCATCGATTGTGCTGGATTGAGAAACAGAGGCCCGGTCTACGCCCGAGACTGAAGAGTGGGAACACAACCTTTTGCTCTGCGCAAAATCGGGGCTGCCACTATCAGCAGCTGAGATAATAAGATGATCATCGCTATCTGAACGTGCACAACCGCGACTGTTGAACGCTGAGTGATGAGCTATTATCGTCGTTTGTATGTGTGCACATGTATCAATACTCATGCGCCACAAGTTAATGTACAACACAGTAATGTACAGCAGAGCTGCAGCGCAGCCGGAAGAAAGTCTGCATTGCCCAAGCAAACCCTTCCAGATGATGTAGTCACAGGGGACACCAAGAGAGTACAGACAGTGACGTTGCAGTTCCACTCATTCAGGGAATTCTTTTTTTCAGGAAGCACTACAACCCCAGCAGCACGCTATCCTGTAAGTACACAACCACTTGCCAGTATGTACAGGCATTCTTGGGGCCATCGAACCCCCTTACCCTTTCTCTGAGGGGCCCCGTTCCTGAGAGACGCCACAAGAAACTCTTCGGTTGGCATTTCCCACGACGCAGGTATGAGCGAAAGCATACAACCAAAATCAGTCGCTTGTGGGCAGGCAGAGAGCACCAGGGGCAGGGCCAGTGCACAGCACACCAGAGACCAGAGGATGTGGGTGCACTGCATATTGGGCCAGCCATCCTTGTGATACCACCGGCATCCGTGGGACACTGCCACGTTGCAAGGCAAAGCAGCGGCTCACAGCTGTACGCTGTCATACGTCCTGCGCCGATTGTTGTGTCTCCATGACAAAGCAATCTGCAAAGAGACTGTCAATATATAGCAGACCGCCGTCGGGAAACTGCCAGCCCCATCGGCTGTTGGGTCCAGGGGTCCCTGAGGTTTTGGGGCGCCCTTTTTCAATATCAGATCTCAACAAGGGGTTGGTCTTTTGGACAAAGCCCTGGTCGAAAAGTGTCTCCGAAAGGCGCTGCAACAAGCGCCGCAATCCGAGCAGGGGCGTCCCATTCAGAGCAGCGGTGTGGGAAGGAAGGTGCCGACTATGGGTGTTACGTGCCATTGTCGAAGCTGAGCCCTGCAAACATCGGCAGAAGGAAATCTAGAAAAGGCCGTGAGCCCACCAAACAATGCTGCTCGAAAAACGGTGGACTTCTGGTAGCTTTCCGGTCAAACACAGGCGCTACAACACAGCACGACGGTGGTGACGGGGGTCAAACAATGTCCGTGCGTAAAAGCTGCGCCCACGGCCATGGGTTACCCTTCAGAAACACTCCGTGACAGATCCATGAAGCATTTCAGTCACTGAACAGACCGCGAGGTCAACTCCAATGCAGCGAACTGTCCCAGGCTCTGCGGCGGAGCATTCTTTGCCCTGAAACAACAGCAGGGCCTGTGTTCACCATCCAAGTCAGCCTGGGCCTCTCCATCCAGTGCGTGACCCCGCAGCCGGGGGGGCCATGATGTCAGGTCTGCAGGGAACCAGCAACGGTCCTGCCCCCATGCCGGAACCACCAGCACCGTATGGTTGTGTCGCAGTGCACTACCGTGCAGCCTGGGGGCCACGAACATTCCACTGAATCGCCAAAACGGCTCCCACGGCTGCCACTGAGCACCTCAATCCCTTTTGGCCATTGGGTGTCCTCCACTAGGACAGAGGCAGGAAAACAGTGCCAAATATGTGTTGGTTTGGAACATATTGTGCAGTCTCACTGGGCGCTGAAGAAATCAGCAACGTGCCAGACCGGCACAGTTGGACGGCTGGTTGGGTTGCGTTCCCGGGTCATGAATTGTATTAAGTGGCAATGTCCATCAGAGCTGCACATGCATGGCTCATTGCGGAGCAATGAGATGCGGGGTGGGGGGGAGGGGGGGCATGGAGGCTCAGGACGTGTGCCGGTTGAAAGTTCCGAGTGTACGCACCGGTTTTTGTTCGAGGGGGGCAGCGGACTCCACCACAGAGGTCGTCCCGCCAGCCCTACTTCCCTTCATCCCTCTCCACCCCTCGAAAAGTATTTTGCAGGTCCTTAACAGTAGGCCGCACTGGGCGCGGGGGGCGGGGGGATAAAGCCCCTCACCAGACCTCCTCGACCCCCGCCCCCCTCGCGGACCCAGTTTCTGGGGCTTTATTGACCGCCCGTCACCCAATTCAACATGGAGCGCACCCACGTCATAGCGCCGGCATCCGGCTCGGCCCGGATCTCGTTCCGGGTGATCCGGTCGTACAGCCCCTCCAGGTACGGCAGCTTCACCTTCAGGTTCAGGGACGACGCGATGTACGCCACGAACTGCTGCCGCGTCATCTTGCGCTCCACCATCGAGTTGTGTGCGTCCGTGTTCAGCATCAGCATCGCAAAGCACAGCAGGTACGCGGTCTCCGCCGCCTCGTCCACCTGCTCGCAGAAGTAGGTCGGGTTGCACTCGCAGAAGCGCCGCGCGAAGGCCTTCAGGATGCGGCGCGTCCCCGACGTGGTCATGACCGGCTGCATCGTCGCGAGGCATTTGCGCAGGGACTCGTCCAGGTGCATGCCTTTGAAGTCCTTCATGGCCAGACTGGCGCGCAGCACACTCTTGTTCCTCTTCTCCCCCAGGTACTTGCCGACCTGCAGAGGGGGTGCGCCGGGCGGTGCCCCATGCCGGCGTTCGGGCCGGGAACCCACACAGTGGCTCTCGGATGCTGCTCCCCGCTTTTGCGAGAGCAACACCAGAATTCCAAATTTTTGACGGAACAGCACCGACCGTTGCTCTGACAAGGGCGCGTATTTCTAAAGGGCAAAGCAGGGCATAGTTCGGAAAGTTGCTGAAACAACAACGACTGTTGCTCGGACACCGGCGTTGCTCTTGGACAACGGCGTTGCTCTCACAAAGGGGGCAGGGACCACGGAGCGACGAGAAAGCCCCGCTCCGCAGTCCAGCCAACGGGCCCAAAACCGAGGCAAGGGGTCGCAGGTGACGGGGGATCCCCGGGTCAGAACATGAAAGCGCCCGCGCGACGACATATCCGCTTGAGAAAACAGGCAAAACTTGTTGTGGAGGGCAGAGAGGAGCCGCTTGGTGAACACCTGCCGGCGGTTGCCATTTGGGCAATGGCGATTAGGGGGGCACTGGACGGTTCCATTGTGGGCGGTCAACCAACGGCGTTGGCGGCGGCGGCTGCTTTGGTGAAGGACAAACCGCCAAAGGAAGCGATGAACCAGCTCGAGTCCCGCCTATGACCAGGAACTGGGGGGGCGGGGTTCTGCACAGTGCCCACGCAGCGCCAAATCGTGATGCAAGTTTCCCGTGACCACCCGGAAATCCACCCACCTCTGGGGAAGCACACATGCACATGGCAAAAACAGCATTGAATCATTGCATATTCTCAACTGAGTTGTGGTCCCTTCTATGGTCACGACGCATCATATACTTGCCAAATGAGACAGCGATGAGACATATTGAAATTAATAGCTGGCTACTGAGGGACATCAATATCACAAGTGTGCTGGTGCAAGCAATGTGCGCCCAAATGAAGGTTACATGTAGAGCACTCCGATCTCTCCTGCAGTCCCAACCACCATATACCGAGCTCAGGGTGCCCATTTCAAAAAGCATGTCCAAGTAAAGGGGGGCAGATGATGCTGCAATGATGCACAATGCATTACCCCAACCCCCCCTTTGGCCAAACAACAGCAATGCTTGAGGAATTCCATTAACATAAGGGACAACTGGTGCAAAATAGCTGACTTTTCGCACAGCGCATGCTGCGCCCCTTGGTAAAGGGGGGTGGTCGTGGGGCCTCCAGTGTCCGACCGCCAGTTGCGGTGTGCAGCCGTGCTCCTGCAACACCCTCCAGAAGTCGAACTGGCGCCAGCCAAACCGGCACATGACTGCCGTACAACCCTCCACAACCCTCCACACCCCTCCACAACCCTCCACACCCCTCCACAACCCTCCACAACCCTCCACAACCCTCCACACCCCTCCACAACCCTCCACAACCCTCCACAACCCTCCACAACCCTCCACAACCCTCCACAACCCTCCACAACCCTCCACAATCCTCCACAACCCTCCACAACCCTCCACACCCCTCCACAACCCTCCACAACCCTCCACACCCCTCCACAACCCTCCACAACCCTCCACACCCCTCCACAACCCTCCACAACCCTCCACAACCCTCCAGAACCCTCCACAACCCTCCACACCCCTCCACAACCCTCCACAACCCTCCACACCCCTCCACAACCCTCCACAACCCTTCACAACCCTCCACAACCCTCCACAACCCTCCACACCCCTCCACAACCCTCCAGAATCCTCCACAACCCTCCACAACCCTCCACAACCCTCCACAACCCTCCACACCCCTCCACAACCCTCCAGAACCCTCCACAACCCTCCACACCCCCCCACAACCCTCCACACCCCTCCACAACCCTCCACAACCCTCCACACCCCTCCACACCCATCCACAACCCTCCACAACCCTCCACACCCCTCCACAACCCTCCACAACCCTCCACACCCCTCCACAACCCTCCACACCCCTCCAGAACCCTCCACAACCCTCCACACCCCTCCACAACCCTCCACACCCCTCCACAACCCTCCACACCCCTCCACAACCCTCCACAACCCTCCACAACCCTCCACAACCCTCCACAACCCTCCACAACCCTCCACACCCCTCCACAACCCTCCACAACCCTCCACAACCCTCCACAACCCTCCACACCCCTCCACAACCCTCCACAACCCTCCACACCCCTCCACAACCCTCCAGAACCCTCCACAACCCTCCACAACCCTCCAGAATCCTCCACAACCCTCCACAACCCTCCACAACCCTCCACAACCCTCCACAACCCTCCACACCCCTCCACAACCCTCCACAACCCTCCACAACCCTCCAGAACCCTCCACAACCCTCCACAACCCTCCACACCCCTCCACAACCCTCCACAACCCTCCACAACCCTCCACAACCCTCCACAACCCTCCACACCCCTCCACAACCCTCCACAACCCTCCACACCCCTCCACAACCCTCCACAACCCTTCACAACCCTCCACAACCCTCCACAACCCTCCACACCCCTCCACAACCCTCCAGAATCCTCCACAACCCTCCACAACCCTCCACAACCCTCCACAACCCTCCACACCCCTCCACAACCCTCCAGAACCCTCCACAACCCTCCACACCCCCCCACAACCCTCCACACCCCTCCACACCCCTCCACAACCCTCCACAACCCTCCACAACCCTCCACAACCCTCCACACCCCTCCACAACCCTCCACAACCCTCCACACCCCTCCACAACCCTCCACAACCCTCCACAACCCTCCACACCCCTCCACAACCCTCCAGAATCCTCCACAACCCTCCACAACCCTCCACAACCCTCCACAACCCTCCACACCCTTCCACAACCCTCCACAACCCTCCACAACCCTCCACACCCCTCCACAACCCTCCACAACCATCCACACCCCTCCACAACCCTCCACAACCCTCCACAACCCTCCACAACCCTCCACAACCCTCCACAACCCTCCACAACCCTCCACAACCCTCCACAACCCTCCACAACCCTCCAGAATCCTCCACAACCCTCCACAACCCTCCACACCCCTCCACAACCCTCCACAACCCTCCAGAATCCTCCACAACCCTCCACAACCCTCCACAACCCTCCACAACCCTCCACAACCCTCCACAACCCTCCACAACCCTCCACAACCCTCCACAACCCTCCACACCCCTCCACACCCCTCCACAACCCTCCACAACCCTCCACAACCCTCCACAACCCTCCACAACCCTCCACAACCCTCCACAACCCTCCACACCCTTCCACAACCCTCCACAACCCTCCACAACCCTCCACACCCCTCCACAACCCTCCACAACCATCCACACCCCTCCACAACCCTCCACAACCCTCCACAACCCTCCACAACCCTCCACAACCCTCCACAACCCTCCACAACCCTCCACAACCCTCCACAACCCTCCACAACCCTCCAGAATCCTCCACAACCCTCCACAACCCTCCACACCCCTCCACAACCCTCCACAACCCTCCAGAATCCTCCACAACCCTCCACAACCCTCCACAACCCTCCACAACCCTCCACAACCCTCCACAACCCTCCACAACCCTCCACAACCCTCCACAACCCTCCACAACCCTCCACAACCCTCCACAACCCTCCACAACCCTCCACACCCCTCCACAACCCTCCAGAATCCTCCACAACCCTCCACAACCCTCCACAACCCTCCACAACCCTCCACAACCCTCCACACCCTTCCACAACCCTCCACAACCCTCCACAACCCTCCACACCCCTCCACAACCCTCCACAACCATCCACACCCCTCCACAACCCTCCACAACCCTCCACAACCCTCCACAACCCTCCACAACCCTCCACAACCCTCCACACCCCTCCACACCCCTCCACAACCCTCCACAACCCTCCACACCCCTCCACACCCCTCCACACCCCTCCACAACCCTCCACAACCCTCCACAACCCTCCACAACCCTCCACAACCCTCCACAACCCTCCACAACCCTCCACAACCCTCCACACCCCTCCACAACCCTCCACAACCCTCCACACCCCTCCACAACCCTCCACAACCCTCCACAACCCTCCACACCCCTCCACAACCCTCCAGAATCCTCCACAACCCTCCACAACCCTCCACAACCCTCCACAACCCTCCACAACCCTCCACAACCCTCCACAACCCTCCACAACCCTCCACAACCCTCCACAACCCTCCACAACCCTCCACAACCCTCCACACCCCTCCACAACCCTCCACAACCCTCCACAACCCTCCACAACCCTCCACAACCCTCCACAACCCTCCACACCCCTCCACAACCCTCCACAACCCTCCACAACCCTCCACAACCCTCCACAACCCTCCACAACCCTCCACAACCCTCAACAACCCTCCACACCCGGCACAAGCATGAAAAGCCAACCACCAAACAATACATGACCAGCTTTGGCAGCGATCCATTTTGGACAGGGCTGCACCTGTTATGCAGCCTGTACATTTTTCCCAGTATTCGGGCGCCCATTTTGCAACCTAACTATCTCAAAACTGGTGGCGTTCTTTTTTTACGACGCGCTCAATGTGACCAGAGGGGCGCTCCTTGGGCAAGCGGCAAAGCCCCGTCCCAAGGTTGTGGAGGGTTGTAGAGGGTTGTGGAGGGTTGTTTAGGGTTGTTGAGGGTTGTTGAGGGTTGTTGAGGATTGTCCAGACTTATTGACGGGTCCGCAGGGTTGTGAGTGGTGTGAGAAGGTTGTGGAGTGCGAGGCATGACGTGGGGGCGTTGTCGCATCAGCATCCCTGAAACCCTACCTCGGGTCCCCTCGACGGACCAGACGGGCGTGCGACCGGCGCGAAATCTGCCATGAAAAGGGCATGACCGCCGCAAGCATCTCATAACTGGCGCTATTTTGACCACCTTACAGACCTGCTGCGAGTTCAGCCTCGGGCACTCCAGCCATCGGGCGATGTCGTGATCCGTGTCGTTGATCATTCCAATGCCTCGAGTGATGAAGTCGATGCCCAGCTGCGCGTTGGTGTTGAAGATCTGGATCGCCTTGTCCACATCGATCCGGGCGGCCAGCAACGGATTGGAGAAGATGACGGCGCGCCACCCCCGGGAGACACGCGAGCACGTCAGAATGCTGTCCATGGACAGGTTTTCGAAGACAAGCTGCGTGACATCCGTGGGCAGCGCCATTCCAGCAGATGAAAACTCTTTGAGATAATGGACAGCGTGTGGGGCTTTTCCAGCCGGCAAATGGTCACATCCCGGGACATCCCTTCAGCGCCACTATCGCTACCAAGGAACGCACTATTGCGTCCTGCCGATGCTGCAGTCCTTTGCGCGTCTAAGCGGCAAGGGCTATCGCAAGAAGAAGCTGCAGCCGGCCCTATTCCCCCTGATATCCAAGATATCGGGGGGGGACATGCGACCGCAGAGGTGTGGGAAAGCTGCCCTGTACGATGACCCTTCGCATGCGGCATGCGGGGTGCTACTTTGGAGAAAGCCTCGATCTCACAGTGGCGCAGCAAGAGCGCCGCCTTCCGATCAGAGGCCTCCTGCTTTGCTCCGTTTCAGGGCGGTACTGAATTGCGGTGGAACAGCACGCAATTTTCGAAGCTGAGAATTGAAAAAACAAAAATCCGTTAACAAAGAAAGAGATTCTGGACCAGACGCTCTGCAGGCGCTGCACTTCAGCCCCCAACCCCGGGATTGTCTGGCAAATAGCGCAAATAGCCCTGGCCTCCACAGGCGGCGGCCGAAGAACACTCAGGATTCTGGTCTGTGGTTTCTTGCTCCCTGTGCCCTCTGACCGCAACCGGTCCGGGCCTACTGCATTTCATTCGGGTGGTGGCCTCGGCGGAAACTCATTCATTCGACCTGTGGCCCCTTCGCACACTGCATGGCGACTCCCTCCAAGAGGGCTCACAGGCAGAGCTTGAACATGACCGTACCTTGAATCTTGCAGTATGCGCAGTCATGGGCCCCAGCCCAGGCAGGTACACGTACACATCTAGTAAAGCATCTCAATGAGGACTCCAGCCGTCATATCCGCATGTCAACCCTGCAAGAAGAATGCCTGCTTTCCGCAATCCTGGTCATATCCACGCAGATTCTGGTTCTCGCACTCTATTCCCAACCTCCCTGACACTACTTTGGAGGGGCCAAAACAGGGGTTGGCTGCGGGATCCACGACGGTGGATTTTGAAACGACAGCATGTTTGTCCCAAGAGGGGAAATCGTTTCGTCGTTAGGCTAGGGTATCCTCAGGCTTTGAAATGCTCGTTCCAGAGCAGTCGCTGCACCAATCAACGTTCAGTTTGCCTGACGTTCTCCGTTGCGCTTTGAAATATTGACATGTATGCACTTGGGCATCTGACTAGAACTTGCTACGTATCATCACCAACCAAAAAACTGTCATCCCTGCTTGCAGCCTGTGCTTAGAGCGCGATGTGTTGCCAAGCGCACTTCTTTGTAGGTCCTCAGTGGGACAACTTTAACAGCATTTCAAAGCAAACTCAAAAAAGAGGAGCTCATTTTGGTGCTTGGCGCGGGCAACTTTTTGTTCTTACCCTGGGGGGGCACACATCGCACACTACGTCCCGAAGAAATTTCTGGAAGACTTCACTCAGTTTTAGTTTTCACCTGTCATCACAACCCTCATCACTTTCTGTTCCTCGCAGTCTAGAGCGTCCAACAAGTGGCGATAGATGGAGCATGAAAAGCACGGGGGCCGCCGCTAGCCAATGTGTGACCCCGAGGGGTGTGCGACAGTTTTGGGGGCTGTAGGGGGAGGGGGGGGGGACCCCTCCCCCCCCCTTGGTTGACCCAAACCTTGGGGGTCGGCAGGTCGGGCGGTCAGCCGCCGGGCTCCCCGGGGGGGGTCAGTGGGTACCCCAACATACATACCTCAAAATGATCCCCATGACACGCTGATCATTTTGAATATGCACAAGTGGGGTAAAAAAATTTTCAAAAAAAAATTGCCCATCAACTCAGGCTCCCATCAGCCAAGGTCCGACCCGGAGGCCGGGTGGGGGTAAAAATCCTTTTTTGTGCTTTTCAGCCATTTTTGAATTCTCCACAAAATTCTGAGTATTTTGAGTACAGACACATAGGGTCAACCAAAAAAATTTCCCCCTGCCGTATGCCTAAAACAAAATCTCCGGCGCCCACAAAGCCCATTGTTCTGTACAACCATTTTGGGGTCTGTAGAAGTGTCGGGTCCTGACCAGGATCGGCCCCCGTGATGAAAAGGCCATCTGGCTCCTACCCGTAGTTTTTCAGTGGCTGTGGAAATCAGGGGCAGGAGCAGGGTACATGCTTGCTTGCGTGCCCAGAAGGTATTTTTGTCCATGATGGGGGGCTTGTTGGTATCTGTTGTCGCTGTCCGCTCCATTGGCTGTTCTGTTCCTACTGCTGCTCTCCATGTCCTAGCTTGTAATTTTCGGCCCTTTGGCTCATCCTCACTAATTACTGTTTCACTTCCCGCTGCGTGCCAGATAGGCCGCGTCTTAGATACAGGGTGTATGGACCATATGAATCTCGATCTGGCCTTATTTTGGATAGAAACAGGTCAGCTAAATGACAACAGCAGCAGCGTGACTCAACGAACCACCAACATCTCCCACCATTCCTTCATCCATCATCACGTCTGAGAATCAGGACCGAATCAAATGAGCCCGAAACCGATGCATCTTGGGGAAGGCGTCTCTGGGCACGTACTGACAAAGCCAAGCAACAAAACGTCAGCACCAAGTACACCATGTAGCATCGAGCGAAAAATCACGAGTGTTATTGGAACGAGTAGATGCAGCAGTAACTTACCAACATATTGAATCGGATGTGTATTGCACTTGCACCACTTTGACAAAACAATGAGGGAGGTGTAAGCACGACATCGACACGCCGGCTGCAATTTCAGCAAAAATGAAGGCGGTTGCTTGTGGCGATTCTCTTGCCTAGCTCAAACCTTTGGCCACAGCAACCGCATCATCATGATGGCAAACAAGCTATCCAACCAGAATCCGGTCAACATTTTGCCTTCTGCACATCATGCACGAGCCCTCGCTGATGTAAACGTGGATGACATTAAAAGAAAAGCCTCCTGTGGTATTGGATGGGGAAGCCACCTACTCAAAGCTCATTGCATTTTAGGAAGCTCCAAAGTTCATTCGAAGTCATCAAATTCAGCGCGAAGGAGTGCAAAACGCATCCTCGAGAAAAAATCACATATGGCCAGTCGGTATGGTAGTACGGAGTCGGATGGTTGTCCAGCGCTCGTTGACCCCCTTCAGCACTTTCTGGCCTTGCCCACTCGCTCCTCTGCGTAGGTTCCACATTTCAGAAGGATAAACCAGTGAAACATCGTGAGAACGCTATTGCCCACTGCAGGGATCCCAAGCAGGACAAACTGCAACGTTGTGACAGATGTAAATGGGCACCAAAGGAGGTGAACTCCAAAATGCGGAAGAGAGCTGTCATCACATACAACAAAAATCAGGGCGGGGGGAAAATTGGGTTGAGGGGTGGGGGGCCCTTTGGAGCCCATTTTCCCACCCCACCCTGCCCACCATGGGCTCCCAAGTCTGCCTCCTTAGTATGCCTGGGGATGGTCTGAGAGGGCGCCCATGGGGGGGGGGCGGGGTCGGTGGGTACCCCAACATATATACCTCAAAATGATCCCCATGACGCACTGATCATTCTGAACATACACAAATGGGGTAAAAATTTTTTGAAAAAAAAAATTCCACCCATCAGCATAGGGTAAAAACAAACAAAATTGGCTGTTGGACTTGGGAGCCCCCCCCCCCTCACCCCAGAGCAAATTTCTGGTAGCCCAGGTCAAAGAACGGAACGCAGACGGCAAATCCAATCCTGTGGTCAGGAGTCAGTAAATTGCAGGAGGGTCTACCGCCCGGCGGGGTAGACCGCCCGGCTGGTTTCCTTTGCGCGTTCTCCAAGGCATGCGCTGGGGCTGGGCACCACCGGGGGGGGGCGCGACTGTGTGTGTGGAAAGAATGCATTGTGTACGTGGGTATCCCACCAAGTACACACTTTCAGGCTGGACGCTCGCCGCAGAAGTGATGCTCGACACGCTCAGGCTCCTTTTAAGCAATGGTGTCCTCTGGTTCTCACTGGTGAGCTGTACTTTGGATAGTGTGAACTGTGATGCAGGTTCAGCGGCGGCATTTCCGTGCGGCAAAGGCTCACCGACGGAAAGCACAAACAGGGCAGGGGTGATTTCAGGAAGCAAAGTGCAGCTCGGGCGGGGTAAATACCCCGCCCCCCCTTGCGCAAGCACGGCCACGATCCAAAAAAAACCAGGCAAAACAGCGGTTCAAGGCCCACCCCGTGCTTAGACAAGACCGTGCTTGCGTGTGGCACACATGACGGCAAACACACATGACTGCCCACATCCAGGAGAGCCCTCAGATGCAGATGGTGATAGGCTGTGGAAGGGGAATATCAGGAATGGCTAAGAATCACATGACACAAACATCATTGGGCTACAATGTGCGGTAGAATGTTTTTAAACCCCGTGTTACATCTGGGACCACAAGGACAGTGACCCCAAAAATTCCTAAAAACGGCGGTTCAACGCCCACACCATGCTTAGACAAGGCCGTGCTTGCGCAAGGGGGAGGGGGGGGGGGGGGTACATGTTATGTTACATCAGGTGGAGTGCCCGGTGTTCCAGGCATGGTCAGAGGGGATCAGGTTAGCATGTCACAACGGGCCCACTGGGTCTAACTTATGCAGATACCAACACGGACCGAGGGGGTGGCCACACCAGAACACCGGGGGCGAGACTCAACCCCCGGTCCAAGGCATAGCCGTGCACTGCGTCACGACACTGGCACCATCAAACCACACCACACCACCACCACCACCACCACCACCACCACCACCACCACCACCACCACCACCACCACCACACGCCGCAACGCACCGCACCACACCACACCATACAACGCTACGCCACGCCACGCCGCCACGAAACGCGAAGCAATGCAACATCGCAATTAGAGAGAGAGGGCGGGAGTCAGCACAGGGCGCTTTGCCCAGGTCATAAGCGGCGTCATTGCCAGACAGCACCTCACTCGTTCAAGCCTCTCTGGATTCCCCGGACGATGCTTTCTTGCCTGAGGTTCCGTCCCTCATATTCTCTTGGCAGGTCATACCAGAGTCTTCGCTGAGGCGCGCTGGCTGGATTCTCAAGCTGGGCCCAATACAGAGGGCTATGACGGGGGCTACGAGGAAGATGTTTCGTTTTTGGGGGCTCATGAATCCAAAAACCAGCCCTCTGAAACCGGATGCGGGGCACACTGGCAGATTGACCTGCGGACACTGCAAGGGCACGGTGCGGCTTCAGCATTAATTGCCAACCACCTGCACCCCAAAAAGGGGGGGGGGGGGTCAAAAAGAAGAGTCTCGGCGCAGAACGGTGCAAATGCGCTGCGCCCCTTCGCCGTTTTTTTGGTGCGGGGGGGGGGGGGGTCCGGCAGTGATGCGGCCCATGGATTCGGGAAGGAATAAACTTGGACCACAAGTAGATGCTGTCCTGTTGACAGCCCCCCTTTTTCCCACGACATGCTGCACCCATACTTGCCATACATATGGCATTAGGCAGCTTGGGTTCCTCAGGCTTGGTTTTCTGGACGTGACATTGTTTGAACTGATGATTCGTGCCGAGGAGGTCGCAGCCTTCGGTACAAAAATCGGTGGTGGTTGAAAGCACCACACACACAAGTGAACACCACAGAGCCCCTGCTGGCTAGTGTTTCGCCCTGCTCTCCGCTAATACGTGGGAGCGCCCTGGTGCTTCCGCCACCTTGCTACGTGGCCAAGCCTCGTCAGGCCCTGCGAACAGCGGGCGCAGTGTGAGAGTCAGCCCCCATGTCGTGCATTCGGGTGCCCTGACCGGTTGACCCCCGTCCCTGACACTTTGCGGCCAAAGGCTGAAAGAACGCTTTCTGCTCAGCGAAGGCACATAAAGCGGGCCCGATGGCGGCAGGGGCTTGGAGGTCAGTGCGAAGGGCCGCACTCAGATGATCAGTGGCCGCTCTAACGAACACCCCTGGCCCGCCCTTCCCCTGGCCACTGCACCAGAAAAAGTGCAACGAACTCACGCCACAAAATGCGGGATATACTTTGGTTTCACGGGTCTGGCTCCCATGACCCCGTCGAAGGAGAGTTTTGCCCTCTGGAAGAACTACCTGCTGTGGAGCTGCCAAGCAAACTGCAGTGCATGACCCCTCTCGTAATACAAAATGTCCCAAAAATGCCCCAAACAGCCCCAAAACAAACCCCAAACTGGCAGCCTCGTCCCACGTCGGCCCGCAGATGATGCACTGCGTCGTACACCAATCTTGAACCGAAGCTGAACCCGTGAAACGCGTATGCACTCTTTGGTTATGCAGCTGTGCACTCGAACCCTCTCGCTGCCACCTTCCACTGCCTCCCTTTGCAGACTTGCTCAGGCACACGACACTGCTCAAAATGGGGAAGGAATGAGAGGTTTGCAGATCTGACGTGGGCCCAGATCCAATTGACCTCCGCTGATATTCTTGCTAATGTTGTATCTACTTGCCTCCGCTACCTCCCCCCCTCTCGGACGCTGTGGAGGGGTGGTGCGGGTGGCAGGGGGAGTCTGAGACCCAAGGGTCTGTGTGTAACGTGTTTTGTAGCGGAACTGTTAATTTCTCCCGTGATGAGTGTTCTGTCGGACCCCCCAGGACAGGGGGCAGGGTTCCTCCAGAAGAAAAAATCATTCTGAAGCATCACTGCCCGCCCCCATTGTGCTCGAGGACACAAGACGTGTGAGGGGAGCCACAAGGCCTGTGAGAAAGGGCTGGTGACCCTCAAAGAGAGGGGCACAGCACCTGCGAGGAAGGTTAGAAAGCATGAGATGTGGGGGCAGCCAGGAATGGGCAAACGAGACTAGCCCTGCCCAAACTCAGCTTTGGTCTGGCCGGTGAGGGAATTGATGCGGCGCATGGGCATTTCTCCCATCTTCATCGGGACCCGCAGGGCGGCGCTGGGGTTGCGCGGCGGCTTGTCACCGGCCTTACCTCCCGGCTTCCGGTTCTTGAGCTGCCGTAGGAATTCACGTTCAGTAGCTGTGATGGTCCTGACGTGTGAAGCAAAGGCGATTCGAGCCGGGCCATCCAGCCCCGCAGCAATCCCTGCACAGCCCTTCTTCAGAAGGCCATGAGGCGATGGAGGCATCAAACCATGCCGTGGCTTTGGATGCAGGCACATAGCACAGCGGACCGCCGCCCACAGTCCACCACCAATGCCCCACAACCAACAGCCCACACCACGGCAGTGACCACCCACAGCCTACAACCTGCAGCCCCTTGGCCAGCAACCCAGAGCCCGCATCAGACTGCCTACTCCCCCCGGCCCTCAGCGCACAGCACACAACGCACCACCCAGCGCCCACAGGGGAGAACCCACATCCCACCAACACATGTGCCAATGACATGATGCCAGGAACAACCTGCACCAAATGTAGAAAAGAAAAGCAAATGCCCACTCTAGGGCCATCCCCACCTATAACCCCCGTAGGGGCTGTCGGCCCACTGAACATGCCGGCTAACCCTTTGAATCTGGCACACCACGGGCTTTAGAGGTCATATCAACAGTGGCCCCTCGCAATGCTCGGAGCCTTACCTATGTTCCCTTCAACAACGTGTGCAAATCCACCCCCAAGTGGCCTTGCAGCCCGAGGACGGCCCTATGGGCCGTCCCCGGGGGGGGGGGGGGGGGCTGCCGCTTTGCGGCACAGGCCCTGTGCTAGCATGATGCCGGGAAAAGGTGCCCACTCCCCATGTCTCCACATCACGGAGCTTAGGGGGCCCAACCATCCGGGGGTGAAGAAAAATGCTATTTTGGCAGAGACGACAAAATTTCTAAACGAAAACCGAAACAAGAAAAACGCATATTTTTTTAAAATGCATGTCGTTGCGCCTCAATGCACCACAAAAAAACAAAAAAATCTGTGCCCCCCCCCCTGTACAAGAACAACCCCCCCCTACAAGAACATGCACATGTTATGCGCGTGTTCTTATTTATTTGCGTGTTCTTGTTTATTTGCATGTTCTTACTTATTGGCGTGTTCTTGTTTATTTGCATGTTCTTATTTATTTGCATGTTCTTGTTTTTTTGCGTGTTCTTGTTTGGAAGAACCCGATGTGCTGAAATAGGGACCCTGTCACATGTGGGAAGCATCAAGAAAAAAATGAAAAAAAATCTGGTATGCTAGCAGGGGCCGGTAGGGATA
Organism: Eutreptiella sp. 'Long Island Sound 2002'; assembly: GCA_964036045.1. Lineage (NCBI taxonomy): Eukaryota > Euglenozoa > Euglenophyceae > Eutreptiales > Eutreptiaceae > Eutreptiella > Eutreptiella sp. 'Long Island Sound 2002'. The sequence goes on from OZ038385.1 coordinate 34,389,684, forward strand.
GAAATTTGGACCCTGGGACCTGTGGGAAGCATTAGGGTAAAAGTTAAAAATTCTTGGTATGCCAGCGGTGGCTGGCAGGTGCCGAAATTGGGACCATGGACCCATGGGAAGCATCAGGGTAAAAATGAAAGAATCCTATTGTGCCAGTAGGGGCCGATAGGTGCAGAAATTGGGACCCTAGGACCCCGGGGCCGGCTGCGTGTTCTTATTTTGTACTAAATAATAAGAACATGCGTGCGTGTTGTTATTTTGATCGCGTGTTCTTGTGGGGGGGGGGGGGGGGGTACTTGCTCCTTTCTTTTGCACGGCGAATTTTACAACAACACCGTTGGAAATGTTGTGCTTATTTTATCCACTTGTGAGTCCAACCCTGTTCTTGCAAAATTTGGCTTCCGTGGGTACAGAACGGTTTTTCGGTAGGGTGTTTACCTAGAAGAAAGTATCAAATGCAACAACCTCAACTAAACATGGAATAATGCAACAATGTTCAGTTGTATGTTCTTTTTTGAAGTCACATAGCAGTTCTCTCAGTTCTTTCACTCAACCACCGTCGAAAAAGGTGGCAACTTAGGCCACAAATAAAAAACCATTTAAAATTTCTTTTTCGCCCGGGCGCTTTGCTAAAATTCATTTTCGCCCGGGCGCTCCGCAAGAATTCATCCTCCCCCGGGAGCTCCACAAAAATTCATTTTTGCCCAGTTGCTCCACCACAATTCATTTACGCCACGGTGCTCAGCCAAAATTCTTTTTCGCCCGGGCGCTCCGCTAAAATTCATTTTTGCCCGAGGGTTCCGCCAAAATTCATTTTCGCTCGGGCCCTTGGCCAAAATTTATTTTCACCCGGGCGCCATTGTAAACCTCACACTTGTGAAAAGGAACAACATCTCCAGTGGGAGACTTATGTCGCAAAATTATATTGCATCCTGTCGGCGGCACGCAATCCGACAACAAATCCTCCAACTCCTAATCCAGAGGAGGCTGTCCTATGAGGGATCAATTGCCAGCAGTGATAGTGCCATCGCCGGAGGACCCAGAACCCACCGATATTATGTCGTGAGGCTGCTACAGTGGTTTAGGCTTTGGCTTCTTGAGGCCCAAAGCTCCGTTGGGTGCGAACCCCTATGAGGGAGGTGCTGGAGGTGTTGTTGGTGAAGGGGGCTTTGCTTCCTTGCTTGGTGTGGCGGCCTTTGGCTTTGTGCCACCTCACTTTCCATCCACCTGAGCAAGCCGCACGTCTTCGTCGTCTTGCTTGCTAGTACTTGCCTTCATAGCCTTGGCTTGAGCCTTGGCCTCCGCTACAACTGCCTTCTTTTTGCGCTCCGCTTCCACCTTCCATGTCTCCGTAACATTTGTTTCTTGGACCTTCCGGGCAGTACTGTGGTCATTGATAGTTTCCATCTGGCTTAAATATCCCTGTTTTGTAAGGTACAAGAAGACAACGGCATCAGAATTTGGGCCTCGGGATTTGAAATAGGCGCGTAGCGTCTCCAAAACCGGCGTCATCGGCAGTAGCATGGACAGGTGCGCCAAGATTCCACTCCGCAATGCGGGACCCAACTAGTAAGACACCAAACACAGACGCAACAAGGAACACAGAAATGCAAGAACTCGGCCAGACAACGCCTAGGACGCGCGGCAATGCCAGTTTCACAACGATGGGGGGTGGGTGCCCGCTACCTTCTGTGATGGTATAGGCTCAAAAACACCCTTCCCAGAGCAAAGCCGATCTCCTAGCGCTCGGCACAAAAGTGGCCCTGATCCGGCAGCTTCACATTGGTCCTGCCGTCAACACCAAGAATCAGCCGCGGCCACGGGGGGGACGTCTCCTCGCTTTTAGACGCGACTCCCCCCCCCAGTAGAAGTGGGCCAAAGGCCCCCGGGGGGGGGGGGCATTGGAGGGGGGGGTTCAGGGAGGGGCGATGGGGGGGGGGGGCGGTTGGGAGGGTCAGCCGGGGGGGGTCCACGTGGGGCAGTTTGGGGTGGTGGGTTGGGGGGGCGGGGGGGGGGGCATCATTGCTCTCCATTTTGGACCCCAACACTCACTCTAACCCGAGCCTTGGGTGAGAGCTAGGGCTAGGGTTAGGGCTAGGGTTAGGGTTAGGGTTAGGGTCACCGAGCTGGTGGAACCAGTCTTGGTTTTATAACCCTTTTTAGTGTCTAGGGTGGACCTACCAAGTTTAGCAGCAAGCAGCAAGCAGCAAGCAGCACGCGCGAAATGGGAAAAAATCAGAACTCCGTCGTGGTGCTTAAGATTCGGGTGAAATTTTGGTGGATGATACCTATGGGTGAAGTACAATCACACAAAGTTTGAGCGAGAAACTCAACGGTGGCGGCCGGGAACGGGATTCGCAAGTGGCGGACCTCAGTTTCAAAAACTGCAGTTTAGGGCCAAAAACAGCCAGTTTTGGGCCAAAAATGCCCTAGAACACATTCAAAACGGCCAAACGAAGGGAAACAGTGGGTACACTCCGCGTGCGGCTTGACTTCCCCGTGTCAACGAGCTCTTTGCGGCCCTCTAACTCCATGATACGTCCCGGAAAAGGCCCAAAAAGGCCCCCTGAAGCTCCAAATGCCGACAGCCGCAAACCAAGAATAGGCCATATCTTTGGCTACATGGCTCAAAATGCGATTCCGAGGGCACCTACTCCACCCGCAACCCCCCACTTTTTGTGGTTTCCACACCTCAGAATTGCCCAAACGGACACCTAGACCCCAATACCTAGGCCCACTAGGCTGCGGCAAGCTGCAAGCTCAAGCCCAAACAGGTGGGTGCCCAAATGGGTCAACAGGGTCCAGTAGGGGCAAAAAGATGACTTTTCTCAAAAATGATCCTAGACCATGTGCAACGCTAAAACAAGTGTTTTTGGACCGTTTTGAGCTTGTGGTGGCCCCTTTTGGTCCTCCGAAAATCCCAAAATGCCTTGAAAATGGGCTGTTTTGCGACCAAAAATGGGTCAAAAATGGGTCAAAAACGCATTTTTCCAAACCTCATCCTAGACCATTTGGGGTGCACAAACGGGTGAAATGAGCCCATTTTGAGCCCATTTTGGGGCATTTTGGCCCCTCACAAGTCCAAAAAGCCTTGAAAGTGGGCCTCGTGGTGATGGGGTTAACTTGCAAGCTGATTTCACTTTGTCAAGAGCCATCAATGTGTGAATGATTCTTGATGTCCCTCACCAGTCATAGCTGATGTTCCGTCCCCCACCAGCTCGGTCCCAATATTCAGTCTTGATTAGGGTTAGGGTTAGGGTTAGGGCTAGGGCTAGGGTTAGGGTTAGGGTCAAGGGTAACGTTTGTGGGTAGGATTAGGAGTAGGCTGAGGGTTGGGGTGGGCATTAGAGTCAAGGTTGGGTTCAAGGATAGTGTTGGGGTGCAAAGTGGACAAAATGGGCAAGGGGAATGAAAAAAAAATTTTCGGGCGCCTTCGGCGCCACAATATGTATGGCCAGTAGCTGTTGACCCTTGGCAACTAAGTGGGCCCGGAGGGCAGGGAGGGGGGGGGGGGGGTCGCGTACCAGAACCGAGGGGACGTCCCCCCCGTGGCCGCGGCGTACCCCGAAGTCTCCACGACAAGTCGATGGCAGCATCACGGAGCTAGCTAGGCACGGCTACCTCCGTCACCAGCACCCGCACACCCGGCGCACCTGAGCGCCGAGGAGGACCCGTTGGATAGGTACGCGAGCCACTAGGCCCCGCAGCGCCCAACGCAAAACATGGCGTCCCGCACGCCTCATTGCGACTACTGCTTCTGCCCGACAGTGGTGCCGCTTGCTTGTGCGCTTCCAGCGGCCACCACACCGTCCGCGCCGTTTAGGCATGACAAATCTCTAGATTGTTGGGCAGGGGGGGGGGGGGGGCGGAAGGCAAAACAGAGAAGTAACCCCGCCCCACCCGCTCCCCGAGTCAGGTATACACCCCTAGCACGCCTGTGCAGCTTCACAGCATATGGACAAACGGCGCTGTGTGACTCAGGGTTTACTTCCCTTGTGATATGTGACAAGTTACCATAGAGCTAGCAAGGGTGCCATGTACAGGTTAGGCAAAGGGAAACAAATCATGCGGGCTGAGTGGGGGCAAAACCGTGCTCACCCCTAGGGCACACAGCACAGATAGAGAGGTTAGAAGCACAGCGGGCACAAACGGGCAAGGAGACCACAAGGAAAAGAAAGTGCAAAAGGGCACAAGTAAAGATGAGGGCGAGAGAAAGAAGCGACAGGACAAGACCACAAATCGGGAACCAAAGATATAGGCACAGCAACACAATGGAAGAGGCAGAGCGGACAGGCACTAAGAGCGCAACACACATCAAAGAGCCAAGGTGTAGACACTGGATGACAAAACACTTGCAGCATGACGGCCCTGCAGTTGGTTGTTTGTGCACCAAATAGTTGGCCAATCCACCGTACGGTTAGGAGGCTAACTCAGGGCGTGTTACCCGTGGGTATCTAGGGTTCTAGGCACCCATACCTCACCAAACGACAGCTGCATAGCTTTCCCAAAATCGTGTGGCTATGGGCTCCCCACAACCGTAACCTCGGCCGTGGGGGCAATCTCCATGGTTGAGGTTACATCTCCATGGCTGAGGTTACATCTCCATGGCTGAGGTTACTGGTGCATGCGACTTATTGATTGTTGTGCCCTGCTCGAAAGCGAGCAACGCATCAAGGTTCGGGTGTGGAACAACAACTCTGGTCAAGGTGCAAGCGGCCGGGTAGACTTCCCCTCCTTTTCTAACCCGTTTGCATTGGGTAGACCCTAGCATGCCTCAACACCACATCAAATTGTCTAGCCCCTGGGGCTGTGGGGGGGGGGGTGAGGGGGGGTGTGGGGGGGTTAGTGGGCATGTACCAAAACAAAATATGAATGTTTTGATGTTTGGAATGTTCACCGCAGGTCAGATTCAGATGAGGGAGGAGGACACATGAAGGGCAACGTCATAAATCCATAGTCAAATTCAATCCGCATATGCGGGTTGCTCTTTTGATGCCTCTTTGTATCAACAACACCTTGGTGCCTCCGAAGAAATGGGCTTGAGCCCTTTTTGCTGCGATCCATCACCCTTGTTGGCCCAATCGCACAGGGTATTCCACAGGGGGTGGGGTGTCCTTAACGGGAAGAAAAAAGGGAAATCAAAGAAAGAGTGTGCTCGTGGAAGGAAGCCAAATTCTCACATTGGGCTTCTCGTTATGCGTCAATGCAAATTGAGGCAGCTCAAGTGTGTAAATCGCTGAACGTGTTTTTGATGGGGGTACACTTGTGTTCAGGTTGATGCAGGTGTGCATGTGTGCGTGTGCACACGTCTGTGCATGCCAGACCGGGCCCATACAAACATATTGAGCTGACTGCACGTGGGCTATTGTGCGATACAATGCTCTGCCCTCCAATATCAACAGCCCCCCGTCCCGAATTCAAAATCCAGTCCCCTACAATCATGATACCCACCCCCTTCAGGTTTGCCGTTTCACACACCATCTGATACACCCACCCCGCATTCCCATCAGTGCCCTCCAAGACACTACAGCAAAATCCAACGAGATATCGAAATTCACAAAGCCATATGCCAGTCAGACTGCAGCGCTTACAAAGCAGCGCCTGCATGCCCGGTGTCCTCAACATTTGGTGGAAATACCATACTACCAAGAACTATTAAGAATACCAATGCCGGTACAAATGCCCCTGCGGAGAAACATGCCGCACGCCTTCTGCAGCATAATGCCCGTCTGCACAACATCGGGTCTGTGTGTTGGATTACGGCCCCATATAGTCATTGTTGGTGTATCTCTGAACTCCACCCGTTCTTAATGCCCTGTGTCGGCTTGTTGCATTTTTTTGTGGTGCTTGCGACAGCACAGGTCAGCTCATTACTTGTAATCTGTGTCCTGGGTAGCTGCCTGAAATTGTTCCAAGGGAAGCTTGTGAAAAGCATGTGTCTCGTATGCAACTGTCCATTATGTTGGCTTGGAGGTACATTGACCACCAGCAAACTGAAATTTTATAGCAAAGCCCGCGCACTTGTAAGTGCAGCTGATCTATTGGTGCTTTACCTTCTTGGTTCGGACGTACTCAGCTTATTTCACGGGCTAGGTATGAAATATACACCAACCACTCTCTCGAGATGACCACAACTGACGCTCCAGACCTCAGCCTTCAAGAGCAAACAGTGGACAATTTCACCCAAGGCCAGGCGAGTGAGACTACCAGTGGACATCGTGACACAAACACACTGACTTTCACGGCACAAGCACATCCTGTCTCAGTGAGACAAACTTCTCTTTGTCTTGTTGTGTTTGCAATGCAAGCAGCACACACAGATTTGTGTAGCGTGCGTGCTGTGAATAGCACTGATTGGCTACCCTTGACTGGTTTTATGGCAAGTAGTCGTGACCTGATTTTGTGTGGGTGCCGTCCAACTTAATGTACAGTGCAGCCAGTGTTGTAGGAGCTCATTGTAGGAGCTCATTTGTGAAACGTCACTGCTTCTTGAGCATGTCTCAACATTGTTGCTGCACGCTGGAGGGGCGTTGAACCAGCGACTTCACATCCCCCTCCACCATCTCTACCCCCACTCACGAGTGCAGCCGTGTCTCCAATTACGCATAGCCACGCATTAGGAGCCACGCGTCGTCCATGTGCATCTTTACGCGATGCCACCAGCAGCTGACCCCGTTGACCCCAAGCACCCTGTGCCGCAGCAGCTGCCCCTGCGGAACCCACTGCCTCCCCTCCACCGCGCACTCCAACTTCCAGTGCCCCCCCCGGAGCCTATACAAATCGCGCCACCTTTCATCAGAACTCGCAACGCTTTGACGCACATTTTCAGATCGTCTGTGAGATTTGATGGCCCATACGTCTCCTCTAGTGGCTGCCTGACACAGGCTGCCGTTGTTCAAACTGTCTGGTATTGTCTTTGTCTCCGTCACTGCATCATCTACCTTCACAAGCCTGTGCAGTAAAAGCTCCATGGCCCCTTGGGTGCAATGAAGCGTTAGAGGTGTGCAAAAGGAATAGTCCATGTAAACAAGGGCGCATGTTTATGGTCCAGGTTTGAGGTAGGCCCATGAGGCGTGTCGCGTGAAATTGGACATGGCACATCAAGGAGCCCAGACCTGTTGTCAACAGACGTCAGCGAAGGCCCCGAGTGAAGGATCAGTTCGTCCAGGTACTTGCCCACAGCGAAAGGGTTTCCTGCCACTTGGAGCTTGGCCAGGCCTCGGCACTGCCCCAGGGCGGGTAAGAGATTGTCCACTGTGGGAACCTGGTTGCCAGACAAATCCAACTGTGAAATGGAACCTGTAAATGTGTTAAGGTGTACATCTGGGTGCGCCTGTGCGGGGGGGGGGGGGGGTGTAGGCCAGCATGTCTGTGCCCGCATCGGTCCAATAGCGCACACCACGCCACGCCACGCCAAGCCACCCCACGCACTGCGCCACACTGCGTCACGCCCAGCCACACCCCACACCCAGCACCACTATTTGGTCATCAGTGCAGCGAGTTGCGGCTGTTGCGAAGTGAGGGCCCAGTGCCCTGAATTGAAACCCCGCACAATACGAACCAAATGTGGGATTACAAAATCAAAACAGTGAACGTCCGCAAACCCGATCAACGGATTCCAAACACTCCAAATGGCAACATCCGTGTTGCCTTAGCCTGCGTTCCAGGGGTCGTCAATCCACACCGCCCCAGTGATGCACAGCAACTCACATCACTTTGAAAAGGGTAGGAGCGTATGGCTGGGTCTAATGGAACCTCAATATGCATGGCACAAATCAGTACAGGCAGGCATCAAATCATCACGTTGCACACCAAGTTGCCGAATAGCGCCGGCGTCAGCAATGCCATTGCCGCCCAAGTTCAGCACCTTCAGCTTCTGGAGACCGTACAATGTCTCAGCGTCCAACGTCATTCCTGCATCAAAAGAAGATGACCTGTGAAGCCCTAGACTGCCATCAAGCGAACACGCAAAGTCAAGACGCATGTTGAAGACCCAAAATCCGAAATACACAGGAGAATCCCGCATATTGCGTTTGGCATTTTTGCTGATTGCACTATTCTGTGAGCACCCCCATCAGCTAACCTTCCGTGACCATGCTGTCAGTATCCGGGTATGGACCAGGTAAAGCATGTCCCGGAAGGGAATGCCAGTGGAGAAACACATCCCCCTCCTCCGACTCCAGCTCCATCCCCTAATGCGAAAGTGCCCTTGCTGGCGTCAAAAACAGGCCACCTCACAAATGGGGCTGTTTGCAACACCCTTCAGAAAAATCCTTATCTCCACCAGCTGGCAACACCAGCTCCGACTAGCCTTTATCAGGGCCACAACCTTCGCCGTCAGGCAGTTTTTGGTGTGACATGTGCAGCTCTTGGAGGAGATTAAGCATTCCAATGCCTTCGAGGCTCGCGATGCAATTGTAGTTGATGTACAGCTTCTGCAGATTCTTGAGGGGCTGCAAGCCATCGAGCGTCGTCAGTTGATTGCCGTTGAGGTATAAGTGTGTGAGGTGGACCCCGAATTCCAGATTGTCAATGCTCGTGAGGAGGTTTTCATACAAATATAACACCCGGAGGTTGGGACAGTGGTGGATGTTGTCGATGTATTCGATGCCTGCAAGGAAGGCGGGGAATCGTATCCCAGGCCACGGCGTGGGGCGTGTGTAAAGGCAGGAGAGGCAGCGCACTTCACATACTGCACCACGCAGCGCACGCCGGGTGTGGGAGTTCACACTTCTTCAGGTCCCCCGTGGCGACCCTTCTTGGAGGTCCCACGAACAGGATGCTTGGAAGAAAGAGGACTGCTGCACGCTACACCGCACACTGCACCCCAATCCTTGCCCCAATCCGCGCAGCGCACCTTGCATCGTGTGGGTGGAATCTCTTACATTGCCTGGCGCGGACTACTTGGTTTGTTGTGTTATATCGTACGTCGTGGCATATCGTGTTGTGCCCTGCCCTGCCGTGCCGTGCCGTGTCGTGTCAATTTGTGGCAATTTGTCTCGATTCCTGTGGTGTTGTGCTGCGCTGTGCTGTGCTGTGCTGTGCTGTGCTGTGCTGTGTTGTGTTGTGTTGTGTTGTGTTGTGTTGTGTTGTGTTGTGTTGTGTTGTGTTGTGTTGTGTTGTGTTTTGTTGTGTTGTGTTGGGTTGGGTTGTGTTGGGTTGGGTTGGGTTGGGTTGGGTTGGGTTGGGTTGGGTTGGGTTGGGTTGGGTTGGGTTGGGTTGGGTTGGGTTGGGTTGGGTTGGGTTGGGTTGGGTTGGGTTGGGTTGGGTTGGGTTGGGTTGGGTTGGGTTGGGTTGGGTTGGGTTGGGTTGGGTTGCGTTGCGTTGCGTTGCGTTGCGTTGCGTTGTGTTGCGTTGCGTTGCGTTGCGTTGCGTTGCGTTGTGTTGTGTTGTGTTGTGTTGTGTTGTGTTGTGTTGTGTTGTGTTGTGTTGTGTTGTGTTGTGTTGTGTTGTGTTGTGGTGTGGTGTGTTGTGTTGTGTTGTGGTGTGTTGTGTTGTGTTGTGTTGTGTTGTGTGGTGTTGTGTTGTGTTGTGCTGTGCTGTGTGGTGTTGTGTTGTGCTGAAGGCGCTGTTACCAGAAGGCAATGTCTACCCACCGGTACAGATAAACGGGAGGGCTGTGTGTGTAGCGTGTGCGCTGTGTGTAAGTGTGTTGTCATCGGCGGAAAGCAGGGGAAATGGGGAGACCTGGAGGCCATTCACCAGGCGATGGCTTTCAGTTCACGAGCTCCTGAGGGATTCCTTCTCTTTCCGCCTACTGGTGCAGGCGTAGCTCCTGCAACACCCACGCCATTGTGCTGTTTGGGCTCAGGCGGGCCTTCAGCAATGTGGCACGCGCCTTGGCGTGGGTGCACCAGACTCTGATGGACTCCTCGATGACGTGGCTCAGAAACTCAGTCCCCAGTATGTGGGGCCAAGCATTCCTCCCACAGCTGGTTGCGCACCGATGCAGCCCGGCTCCCCACTTTCTGGTCTAGCCACGCCGCGAGCCACCGGCGGGCTGGTTGCCACTCATGGGACTAGGCCGAGCAGACCCAGAGGTGGGGCGCCGTTTCTCGTTGCGCTCCGCATAATGGGCACATCTTGTCTAGCACCGTGTTACGGTGAGACAACCGGTGCGCTAGGACAGTCATCGTTGGGATGTTGTCCATGCGGTGCACCGATATATGGCGCTGCTGGTCACTGTCGAACCAGTCGAGGGGGAGGGTACTCCCCGGCGTGTAATTGGCCCCCCAACGAGCCTCATATCCGACCCGCGCCGGAATGGGGGCTTGCTCTTACAACCAGTCGCTCAGCGCCGTGGGGGAAAGCTGGCACTGGTCCCGGCAGGAGCCACGTGAGGTCCACCTCCGGCAGATCTTGCGTCGCTGCATCTACTCGAACATTAAGGTCCATGATCCAGTGCGACGGCATGGTGACCACGTTGGTGGCCGAGGTTGGGGCCAAGCGGCGGCCTCCCAGGACCGTGGCATACAGGTGGTGCATGCCATCTCCGCAGTGGATCCCTCCTGGTAAGTACGGAGGGCCCCCACCACCGCCTCGGAGTCCGGCACCAGCCAGTACAACCCTGGCTGCACGGCCAGTCGCCGGAAGTAGGACGGGAAGATCATGGCCTCTCCATCCTGGGAGGTGCCCACCCTGGTGGCAATGTGGGCATGGTAAGCCCCATGCCCACACTGGGCAACCCTTGCCAAAGCCATGCCCACCAGCGTCATCCCAGCATCCACCACGATGATAGCACCACAGAGGGTTGCCAGCGCCGGCAGGTCATGGAACCATATCCCTGGCTCAATCTGAGGGGCCAGGACTTGGGGGGGGGGGGGGTAGCCAGGCCGTGCGGCGCTAGAAGTGCTAGGTCTCCGCGGTGCTCCCGGAGGTGCGTCTTCAGGGCCGGGTGGAGCTCGGCTGGCAACTTACCAACCGTGTGGAGCGAGTAGTATAGGGGCCCCATGTGCGGGTGCCTTGGGCACTTGTGTGCCATGCACACCGCAGGATATTTGAATTTGGCCACCGCGGCCGGAGCGATGGCAATCTATGGCCACGGCGGCACCGTTGTAGTCACCGTGACCAGGGGGGCAGGTGACGTTCGCGCCCATTGCCAGTATGCCATCGTGGGCTGCCCAGACAGCCAAACAATGGCGGGCACTTGTGCCCCTCCTGAGGGCGCCCACGCTGCGTTGGCAAGCCACTCCCAAGAACTAGATCCCAGGCGCTGTGCCTGCTTGCTCAGCGGAGGCAGTCATAGGGGGGCGGATGGCAAAGACCACCAAGGAGGAAACCATGCACCACAAAGGGTGTGCCGTGAAGGTCTCTGCCGCCATGAAGGACACCATGGAGGGTGCCCCGGAGATGGTCCAAGGGCATGTGCTGGTGGTCGTCCCACAGCCGGGTGTGCAAAGGCGCATTCACCTGCACCTGCACCTACACACCCCGAAGGGCCACCAGGAGGTGATGCAGCCTAGTGTCGCTAGGCAATGCGTCCGGGGGCTGGCAGCACACTTGGAGCTCCAGTGCCTTTCCTTTAGGGCCCGCTCCCTGGCGACCCGGTGGTATGCAGTGTACAGATCCCCTAGATGGTGGTATCCTAGAGCCTGCACCGTCTCATAGATCATGGGGGGGATGACCACCTGCGTGACTTCGCCATATTGGGTGTGATACACCTCCACCCGGGGGGCAGGAGCCGCCATTGCCCCCGCCCTCGGCCTGCCGGAGCCCCGCACCAGTATGGGGGTGGTCCCCGAGCACCGGCCCGGCATCCACATCGGCAGGGATACCTCGTCCACCACCCACAATAGCGTGCGGATGAGGTGGGGTCACCGTGGATGGTGGGTGTACTGCCCCGGGGCAAGCACAGCCCGGCAGCCTCCCGAAAGCACCAAATGAGTCTGGAGGGTGTAGGCTTGGGACGCGCGGGACGCTTCCTTGGCCCAAGCACCCTGCCGGACCCAAGCCTGGACAACCGCAACCTGCTAGGAGTGGGAGGACATATATCGCACGAAGTCGCCCCCCCCCTACCTTGGAGGTAGGGGGGGGGGTAGGGGGGGGTAGGGGGGGAGGTAGGGGGGGGAGGTGGGGGGGGGTAGGGGGGGGAGGTAGGGGGGGGAGGTAGGGGGTCGAGAAGGTAGGGGGGGGGTATGGGGGGGGAAGGCGGTGCACACACAAGGCGGAACACACAAAAGGCGGCCTGTAGCCACCGCAGGAGTCTTGTTATTTAAGGGGCCACAGGTAAGGCGGTACACACAGAAGGCGGTGCACACACAAGGCGGAACACACAAAAGGCGGAACACACAAAAGGCGGTCTGTAGCCACCGCAGGAGTCTTGTTATTTAAGGGGCCACAGGCAAGGCGGTGCATACAGAAGGCGGTGCACACACAAGGCGGAACACACAAAAGGCGGTCTGTGGCCACCGCAGGAGTCTTGTTATTTAAGGGGCCACAGGCAAGGCGGTACACACAGAAGGCGGTGCACACACAAGGCGGTGCACACAAAAGGCGGTTTGTGGCCACCGCAGGAGTCATGTTATTTAAGGGGGGTGCGGGGGCTGGCCCCCGCGTCGAGCGAAGCGAGCCGTCTGTCGAGCGAAGCGAGCCGAAGGTAGGGGGGGGGAGGTAGGGGGGGGAGGTAGGGGGGGAGGTAGGGGGGGGGGTAGGGGGGGGGTAGGGGGGGGGTGGGGGGGGGTAGGGGGGGGCTTGGGGGGGGTAGGGGGGGGGTAGGGGGGGGTAGGGGGGGGTATGGGGGGGGGTAGGTAGGGGGGGGAGGTAGGGGGGCGCGACTTCGTGCATACTATCGGGAGGACCGGGTTAGGCCTTGGTAGCCATGCTTCCAGGGCCCCAAGAGGGTGTCAGTGTGGGCATGGCGGGAGGTACCCGTCATGTGCTTGTACCCCTTGACCATCAGGGCGTCATTGGCCGCGTGCACCTGGGCGTAGGGCGGTAGACACTGGCCAGGGGGAGTAGCTTGCTCGGGAGCTTCGCCATGGGCACCATCATGGCCGCGTCCGGGGAGGGCCGCTAGGGGCAGTTGCTTGCAAATGGCCGTCCGTACCTCGGGAAGGTTACGGGGGGCCGTGGGTGTGCACTGGAGGTAGATGTCGGTTCCCATATACGTGAGGACCTGGGAGGGCGGGATCTCGGGGGCACCTGCCAGCGCCTCCTCCCGGTCTTCCGGGCTATCCACCACTGGCCCACATGCCGGGCCACGGCCTCCGGTGTGGGCGAGCGCAGCGGCTGGGGATATGTGGTGGATCCGTGCTGGATTTTGCAGTCAGGGACAACCACACGTAGGATACCCTGGCAGTACGTACGCTGGTCCAGCAAGACGCCCTGGATGGGGCGGGTATCGCGGCGCTCCAAGATGACTATAGTGTCTTCCACCCACATGAGCCCTGGGAAGCGAAAGGGCATTACCGCGAATGCGCAACACGCGATATCCATGAATCGCAGGAATGGGAGAGCGGCCGTGGCTCCTGCATGGACTCCCTGGATTGTTCCCGGGGGAGTGCCCAGGAGCCGCGCCAGGGGATCCGACTGCCGAGGGCACAGATGAGGGCATACAAGAAACCGTCCGTGTGGGTGGCCAGGTGGTTGGCGTCTCCCAGGCCCACTCGGGCCCCTGGGATCGGGTGGGTGTCTTGGCCGATGACGTCAAAGAATTTGGCGAGGTCGGTGACTAGGCCATCCACCACCCGGCGCTGAAGCCTGGCTAGGTCTAGCTTCATGTGCACCGTGCGCTCCACCTTCTGGAGGGACAACCCCCTCATGCCTCCGGCAAGGCATGGACCCCCAAGGGCCCGCTCGTATACCGGGGGAATGTTTGCCCGGTGCGCGCCCGGCGCGTACTCGGCGCGCTACCTTTCTATGAAGTATCCCCACTTCAGCCCGAGATTTACCCTCTGATGGAGAAGGCCCCCCAAATAGACCATGATGGACTGTGCACCTTCCCTACAAAGCACATGGCATAATTAGACAATAGCCGTGAATTCAACAACTCCAAATGTCATTCGTATTGTACTTAACAAACGGTACTTTGCCTTTACATTTCCCATAGATTTCGCTATGGCAATGAGTCCCCAAGCCACAAGCGGTTTGGACGGTGTTTCTGCCTCACGTCACGAGAACGAAGCGCAAACTCAGTATTCGCTACATCACCCCTGCCTTCTCGGGGTCCCCATGGTGGGGAGAAATCAATATGGCTACATTACCCCTGCTTTCTTGGGGTCTCCATGGTGGGGAGAAATCAACCTAGTAAGGAGTGGATGTGGTGGAAACGAGCAAAAAGTGGAAGAAAATTGGTGAAACCGGGTGAGAATGCAAATATACCACATCCCGAATGTGAAAGAAGCAACAAAATACCCGTTGTCAAACAACAATAATGCCCATAGTATTACAAAGTATAGGGTTCTAGGACGGCTAGACGTCCAAATGGTTGCACGGCGCGCGCACTGCGCTCAATGCACCCCCTTAAAGGTCACTGGTGCAGCACGGGTCAAAAAAGATGCCCGTCGTGCGCCCGGCGCGCTAACGCTCCCCCACCGTTGTTGCCAGGGCATAGAAGGCCGTAGGCTCTAGCCTGGAGATGTGGGGGGAGATGGTACTACCTCGGAGGTTTGCCTCTTGGACCCGCCAGTCACGGTGCTTGAGGAGCAGCGTGACCCGACCGCGCTTGCCCACTATGCAGCACACCGGGGCTCTGTGCATGATGTTACACAGGGTGTAGTGGTCTGCCACCGCGAGGTGGCGGTACCAGGTTATGTTTATACGGACATCCACCTCAGGCAAGCGGAGGTTTGGACCTTGGGCCTTGCCTGACTCCACCTCCCATAAATGGCGAGGCTGGATGTAGTCATTTTTGGCCGGCGGGGCGTGTTGGGGTAGGAGGTGGAGGTAGCGCTGGAAATGAGCCCACCGCACGGGGTCATCTCTAATACCGTACTTGTGGCCCGGAGCCCGATACAGCTCACGTACAGGGAAGACAGGGTTGTTGGAGGAGGAGGAGGAGGAGCGCCTGCCGCGGTCCCACGTACGGTGAGCCTTGGCGTCGTCCCTCGGGGGCCAAACGCAGGCTCTGCCGAGGGAGTCCTCCGTCTTACCTCCGCTAGAGCAAGACGAATCTCGTCGCACACCTGAGAACGCTCCTCCCAGCAGGCCGTCTGGGTCACAACGTCGGTGTACGACAACGCTACGGCTCGATCTGCTCTCCGGTCCCGGCCACCAACCGCTCCGACCTGTCCTGGATCCACCCGAGTAAGCGTTCCAAGATCAACGGGCACGGAAGATGTGGGTCTCCCGGGGCATCACCTCCGACTTGAAAACGCCGCCGGGCTAAATAGAACGCGGCCCAGCACGACTATGCGCACTGCCGGTGGGCTGAGTACCGCCGGCGTTGCGAGTACGGTCACGTTACACGATCACGCGCACCGCCGGTGGCCTGGGTACCCCCGGGTTCTGTGAGTGCGGGACGTGCGTCACGGCCATAGCACCACGGTGGTGCACCGCCGTGGAGGTCACCGACGACGCCCGGCCGCAAAGGCCGGGCCCAAACGACATGCCCCACGATACGTGTACCGAGACGGCACGTGACCGAGAAAATGGCACCACGATGGTGCCCGAGCGAGACGGCGCCGTTCGTCAATGGCACGTGAGGCGGTGAGTACCGCCGACGACACGTCACCTCTGCACGGGGTGTCACGGGGGTTGGCGGAGCGCCAGGTGCAGACCCCGCCATGGTGCCTCGAGTATTGGCCTGGAGGACACACCATGGCGAGGCTGGCGCACGAAAACCGTTTGGGCAGCGCCACGGTGGCGCTCTGCCCTGAAGGTTGCGCCACGACGGCGCACGTGCACGTTGATTGCACCACGGTGGTGCCACGTCACTGAACTGGCGCCACGTCGGCGCAGGGCTGGCTGGGCAGCGCCGCGGTGGCGTTCTGCCCTGAGGATTGCGCCACGATGGCGCACGTGTACGTTGGCGGCACCACGATGGCGCTCTGCCACTGAACTGGCGCCTTGGAGGCATAGGGCTGTCCGGGCAGTGCCACGACGGCGCCGTGCCCCGAACACTGCGCCACGGCGGCACACGTGCGTGTTGGCTGCACCACGGTGGTGTGCTGTCACTGAAGTGGCGCCACGTTGGCGTTGGACTGTTTGGGCGGCGCCGCGGCGGCGCTCTGCCGAGAAGGCCGCGCCACGACGGCGCTCTGCCCAGAAGGCCGCGCCACGACGGCGCACGGGTACGTTCGCGGCACCACGATGGTGCCCTGCCACTGAGCCCGCGCCATGTCGGCGCAGAGCTGTCGGGGCAGGCGCCACGTTGGCGTCTGGCGGTCGGGGGGAGGCCACGTATGTGCATCTGTCCCCCACAGGACTGCATCTCTGGCCCAGGGAGGGGTCCTGGACGGTTGGCGGGCGGGGTGGGCCCGGCCTGACACAGGGAAGACGCACGAGAAATCGAGACGTATCACGACTGACTTCGAGCGTGGCAGTGCGTGTGGGCAATCCGTCCCACAGCTACCATCCTGAGGGTTTTTAGACTGGTGCCAGGTCACCAGGTTGTTGTGGTGTGGTGTGGTGTGGTGTGGTGTGGTGTGGTGTGGTGTGGTGTGGTGTGGTGTGGTGTGGTGTGGTGTGGTGTGGTGTGGTGTGGTGTGGTGTGGTGTGGTGTGGTGTGGTGTGGTGTGGCGTGGTGTGGTGTGGTGTGGTATGGTATGGTGTGGTGTGGTGTGCCAAAGGCACTGTAACTGAAAGGCAACGGCCGGGATGGTCTTGCACGCCAAGAAAATGCAAGTCGCCAGGGCTGTGTGTCTAAATGCCCGCTGTGTGTTGTGTGTTGTGCACGGCTCATGGGCGGCTGAGAACCTTCTGTACACTGCCATGCTGCGACAAGCAGTGGGCAGTGGGGATCCTTCCGTTGACCGCCTCAGTGCAGTGAGTAGTGAACTCCGTCTGTGCATTGCCCCAGTACCTTGGGGCAGTGGGCAGTGGAACTCCTTCTGTACACTTCCTCACTGCCTTGGGGCAGTGGGCAGTGGAACTCTTTCCATTCACTGCCTCACTGCCTTGGGGCAGTGGGCAATGGAACTGCTTGTGTTGTGTTGTGTTGTGTTGTGTTGTGTTGTGTTGTGTTGTGTTGTGTTGTGTTGTGTTGTGTTGTGTTGTGTTGTGTTGTGTTGTGTTGTGTTGTGTTGTGTTGTGTTGTGTTGTGTTGTGTTGTGTTGTGTTGTGTTGTGTTGTGTTGTGTTGTGTTGTGTTGTGTTGTGTTGTGTTGTGTTGTGTTGTGTTGTGTTGTGTTGTGTTGTGTTGTGTTGTGTTGTGTTGTGTTGTGTTGTGTTGTGTTGTGTTGTGTTGTGTTGTGTTGTGTTGTGTTGTGTTGTGTTGTGTTGTGTTGTGTTGTGTTGTGTTGTGTTGTGTTGTGTTGTGTTGTGTTGTGTTGTGTTGTGTTGTGTTGTGTTGTGTTGTGTTGTGTTGTGTTGTGTTGTGTTGTGTTGTGTTGTGTTGTGTTGTGTTGTGTTGTGTTGTGTTGTGTTGTGTTGTGTTGTGTTGTGTTGTGTTGTGTTGTGTTGTGTTGTGTTGTGTTGTGTTGTGTTGTGTTGTGTTGTGTTGTGTTGTGTTGTGTTGTGTTGTGTTGTGTTGTGTTGTGTTGTGTTGTGTTGTGTTGTGTTGTGTTGTGTTGTGTTGTGTTGTGTTGTGTTGTGTTGTGTTGTGTTGTGTTGTGTTGTGTTGTGTTGTGTTGTGTTGTGTTGTGTTGTGTTGTGTTGTGTTGTGTTGTGTTGTGTTGTGTTGTGTTGTGTTGTGTTGTGTTGTGTTGTGTTGTGTTGTGTTGTGTTGTGTTGTGTTGTGTTGTGTTCTGTTGTGTTGTGTTGTGTTGTGTTGTGTTGTGTTGTGTTGTGTTGTGTTGTGTTGTGTTGTGTTGTGTTGTGTTGTGTTGTGTTGTGTTGTGTTGTGTTGTGTTGTGTTGTGTTGTGTTGTGTTGTGTTGTGTTGTGTTGTGTTGTGTTGTGTTGTGTTGTGTTGTGTTGTGTTGTGTTGTGCTGTGTCGTGTTGTGTTGTGTTGTGTTGTGTTGTGTTGTGTTGTGTTGTGTTGTGTTGTGTTGTGTTGTGTTGTGTTGTGTTGTGTTGTGTTGTGTTGTGTTGTGTTGTGTTGTGTTGTGTTGTGTTGTGTTGTGTTGTGTTGTGTTGTGTTGTGTTGTGTTGTGTTGTGTTGTGTTGTGTTGTGTTGTGTTGTGTTGTGTTGTGTTGTGCTGTGCTGTGTTGTGTTGTGTTGTGTTGTGTTGTGTTGTGTTGTGTTGTGTTGTGTTGTGTTGTGTTGTGTTGTGTTGTGTTGTGTTGTGTTGTGTTGTGTTGTGTTGTGTTGTGTTGTGTTGTGTTGTGTTGTGTTGTGTTGTGTTGTGTTGTGTTGTGTTGTGTTGTGTTGTGTTGTGTTGTGTTGTGTTGTGTTGTGTTGTGTTGTGTTGTGTTGTGTTGTGTTGTGTTGTGTTGTGTTGTGTTGTGTTGTGTTGTGTTGTGTTGTGTTGTGTTGTGTTGTGTTGTGTTGTGTTGTGTTGTGTTGTGTTGTGTTGTGTTGTGTTGTGTTGTGTTGTGTTGTGTTGTGTTGTGTTGTGTTGTGTTGTGTTGTGTTGTGTTGTGTTGTGTTGTGCCGAAGGCGCTGTTACCAAAGGGCAAAGGCCGGGATGTCTACCCACGGGTAAAGGTAAACGGGCTGGGCTGTGTGTGTTGTGTGCGCGCTGTGTGCAAGTGTGTTGTGGCATAGCCGGACCAGTGCACTCTCGCACTTGGCCGACACTGCCTTGCCGACGCCTGCGCGCTGTCACACAGGGTCTCATTTGCCCACTGCACCCTGCGTGCCGCGCTGCACCACCAGTGCCTTCTGTGTGGTGCCGCACTGCTTGGTGCTCTGCACCACACTGCACTGTGTGTGCCCTGCTGCACTGTTGCTCTCTGCCTGGGCGCAGTGGGCAGTGGACCTCCTTCAATGCACTGCACCACTGCCTGGGCGCAGTGGGCAGTGGACCTCCTGCAACACACTGCCTCACTGCCGGGGGGCAGTGGGCAGTGGACCTCCTTCAATGCACTGCCCCACTGCCTGGGGGCAGTGGGCAGTGGAACTCCTGCAATGCACTGCCCCTCTGCCCTGGGGGCAGTGGGCAGTGGAACTCCTGCTATACACTGCCTCACTGCCTGGGGGCAGTGGGCATTGGAACTCCTGCAACGCACTGCCTCACTGCCCTGGGGCAGTGGGCAGTGGAACTCCTGCCATACACTGCCGCACTGCCCTGGGGGCAGTGGGCAGTGCAACTCCTGCAATACAGTGCCGCACTGCCTGGGGGCAGTGGGTAGTCGAACCCCTGCAATGCACTGCCTCACTGCCCTGGGGGCAGTGGGCAGTGGACCTCCTGCAATGCTTTGCACACCAGCCTGGGGGGACGGGGAGTCCATCCCAGGGGGTGGTCGGAGTATTCTTCAGGGCCCATGGGGAGGCGGCATCGTCGTAGAGCCGGGCACACCGGCCCGGGGGGTACAGGGAGTCCTGCCCAGGGGGTGGTCGGACTATCAGAGGGCCGGAGGGAGGGAAGGTTGGATAGGGTCACGGGCTTGTTTCAGGGCTGGAGGGGGAGAGGGTGGGAGGGTGGGCATCCTGCGCCGTGCTGTGCTGTGCTGTGCTGTGTCGTGCTTCGCTGTGTTGTGGGGTGTGCTGCGATGTGTTGTGTGTTGTGCTGTGCTAGTGCCGAGAGAGCTCAGGTTGGGTTATGGGCTTGTTTTTGGGCTGGAAGGGCTGAGGGGGGGGGGAGCGCTGGTTTGCGCTGTGTGCCGGTTTGAGGGCAGGATAGGGGGAGGGAGAGAGGGCAAGTCAGGGTTGTGGGCTGGTTTCTAGGCCGGATGGGCGGAGGGAGGGGGGGCTGGATAGGGTTATGGGCGTGTTGTAGGGCTGGATGGGCGGAGGGAGGAAAGGTGGGCATCCTGCACTAGGCAAGGCATCCCACACCAGGTAGGGCATCCCGCACGTGGCAGGGCATCCCGCACCAGGCAGGGCATCCCGCACATGGCAGGGTTGACGGTGTGCTTGATGGTTCGCTTGATGGTGTGCTCGAGGGCGTGCATGATGGCGTCCGGCCTGGGGGGGACGGGGAGCCCAGCCCAGGGGGTGTTCGGAGTCTCCTGTAAGGCCAATGGGGGGCCATCTGCTTCAGAGAACCGGGCGCACCGGCCTGGGGGGGACAGGGAGCCCAGCCCAGGGGGTGGTCGGAGTCTCCTGTAAGGCCAATGGGGGGCCATCTGCTTCAGAGAACCGGGCGCACCGGCCTGGGGGGGACGGGGAGCCCAGCCCAGGGGGTGTTCGGAGTCTCCTGCCAGGCCAATGGGGGGCCATCTTCTTTAGAGAACCGGGCGCACCTGCCTGGGGGGGACGGGGAGCCCAGCCCAGGGGGTGTTCGGAGTCTCCTGTAAGGCCAATGGGGGGCCATCTGCTTTAGAGAACCGGGCGCACCGGCCTGGGGGGGACGGGGAGCCCAGCCCAGGGGGTGTTCGGAGTCTCCTGTAAGGCCAATGGGGGGCCATCTCTGCTAGGGCGGGGGCCCCTCACATCCGTCATGTCTTCCCTCCGGGGCCCTCTTTACCCACACACCTGGACGCCTGCCACGAAGACCCCGCACTGGAGTCTCCTCGGTTTCGCGCCCGGGCTCCTGCGTTCAGGGCTGGAGGGGGAGAGGGTGGGAGGGTGGGCATCCTGCGCCGCGCTGTGTTGTGCTGTGCTGTGTTGTGCTTTGCTGTGTTGTGGTGTGTGCTGCGATGTGCTGTGTGTTGTGCTGTGCTAGTGCTGAGAGAGCTCAGGTTGGGTTATGGGCTTGTTTTTGGGCTGGAAGGGCTGAGGGGGGGGGGAGCGCTGGTTTGCGCTGTGTGCCGGTTTGAGGGCAGGATAGGGGGAGGGAGAGAGGGCTAGTTAGGGTTGTGGGCTGGTTTCCAGGCCGGATGGGCGGAGGGAGGGGGGGCTGGATAGGGTTATGGGCCTGTTGTAGGGCTGGATGGGCGGAGGGAGGAAGGGTGGGCATCCTGCACTAGGCAAGGCATCCCACACCAGGCAGGGCATCCCGCACGTGGCAGGGCATCCTGCACCAAGGCAGGGCATCCCTCACATGGCAGGGTCGACGGTGTGCTTGATGGTTTGCTTGATGGTGTGCTCGAGGGCGTGCATGATGGCGTCCCTGATGGTGTGCTTGATGGTGTACTTGATGGAGTGCGCGATGGTGTACTTGATGGCGTGCTTGATGGTGTACGTGATGGCGCGATTGATGGCGTGCTCGATGGCGTGCTCGATGGTGTACTTGATGGCGTGCTTGGTAGTGTGCTCGATGACGCGCTCGATGGCGTGTTTGATGGTGTACTTGATGGCGTGCGTGATAGCGTGCTCGATGACGCGCTCGATGGCGTGTTCGATGGTGTACTTGATGGCGTGCTTGGTAGCGTGCCCCATGGAATGGTCGATGGTGTGCTTGCTGGTGTGCTTGATGGTGTGCTCGAGGGCATGCATGATGGCATTCTCTATGGTGTGCTTGATGGTGTACTTGATGGCGTGCGTGATGGTGAACTTGATGGCGTGTTTGATGGTGTACGTGATGGCGTGGTCGATGGCGTGCTCGATGGCGTGCTTGACGGTGTACGTGGTGGCGTGCTTGATAGCGTGCTTGATGACGTGCTTGATGGCGTGCTCGATGGTGTACTTGATGGCGTGCTTGTTAGTGTGCCCTTTGGCGTGGTCGATGGTGTGCTTGATGGTGTGCTTGATGGTGTGCTCGAGGGCGTACATGATGGCGTCCTTGATGGTGCGCTTGATGGTGTACTTGATGGCGTGCGCGATGGTGGACTTGATGGCGTGTTTGATGGCGTACGTGATGGCGTGAATGATGGCGTGCTCGATGGCGTGCTCGATGGTGTACTTGATGGCGTGCTTGATAGCGTGCTCGATGACGTGCTCGATGGTGCGCTCGATGGTGTACTTGATGGCGTGCTTGTTAGCCTGCCCAATGGCGTGGTCGACGGTGTGCTTGATGGTGCGCTTGATGGTGCGCTCGAGGGCGTGCATGATGGCGTTCTTGATGGTGCGCTTGATGGTGTACTTGATGGCGTGCGTGATGGTGTACTTGATGGCGTGTTTGATGGTGTACTTGATGGCGGGCTCGATAGCGTGCTCGATGACGTGCTCGATGGCGTGCTCGATGGTGTACTTGTTGGCGTGCTTGTTAGCGTGCCCAATGGCATGGTCGATGGTGTGCTTGATGGTTAGCTTGATGGTGTGCTCGAGGGCGTGCATGATGGCATTCTGGATGGCGTGTTTGATGGTGTACGTGATGGCGTGGTCGATGGTGTGCTTGATGGCGTGCTTGATTGTGTACTTGATGGTGTGCTTGATAGCGTGCCCTTTGGCGCGGCCGATGGTGTGCTTGATGGTGTGCTTGATGGTGTGCTCGAGGGCGTGCACGATGGCGTCCTTGATGGTGCGCTTGATGGTGTACCTGATGGCGTGCTCGATGGTGTACTTGACGGCGCGATTGATGGTGTACGTGATGGTGTACGTGATGGCGTGCTTAATAGCGTGCTCGATGACGTGCTTGATGGCGTGCTCGATGGTGTACTTGATGGCGTGCTTGTTAGCCTGCCCAATGGCGTGGTCGATGGTGTGCTGGATGGTGTGCTTGAGGGCGTACATGATGGCGTTCTTGATTGTGCGCTTGATGGTGTACTTGATGGCGTGCTCGATGGTGTACTTGATGGCGTGCTTGATAGCGTGCTCGATGACGTGCTCGATGGCGTGCTCGATGGTGTACGTGATGGTCTGCTTGATAGCGTGCCCAATGGCGTGGTCGGTGGTGTGCTTGATGGTGTGCTTGGTGGCGTGCTCGAGGGCGTGCTTGATGGCGTTCTTGATGGCGTGATTGATGGTGTACGTGATGGCGTGGTCGATGGCGTGCTTGATGGCGCGTGTGATGGTGTACTTGATGGCGTGCTTGACAGCGTGCCCGCGCTCGATGACGTGCTCGACGGCACGCCCGATGGTGTACTTCATGGCCTGCTTGATAGCGTGGTCGATGGCGTGCTTGATGGTGTGCTTGATGGTGTGCTTGATTGTGTGCATGACGGCGTCCTTGATGGTGCGCTTGATGGTGTACTTGATGGAGTGCGCGATGGTGTACTCGATGGCGTGTTTGATGGTGCACGTGGTGGCGTGCTCGATGGCGTGCTTGACGGTGTACGACGGTGTACGTGGTGGCGTGCTTGATGGCGTGCTCGATGATGTGCTCGATGGCGCGCTCGACGGTGCACTTGATGGCGTGCTTGATAGCGTGCCCAATGGCGTGGCCGATGGTGTGCTTGATGGTGCGCTTGATGGTGTGCTCGAGGGCGTGCATGATGGCGTCCTTGATGGTGCGCTTGATGGTGTACCTGATGGTGTGCGCGATGGTGTACTTGATGGCGCGATTGATGGTGTACGTGATGGCGTGATTGGTGGCGTGCTTGATGGCGTGCTCGATGGTGTACTTGATGGCGTGCTTGTTAGCCTGCCCAATGACGTGGTCGATGGTGTGCTGGATGGTGTGCTTGATGGTGTGCTGGAGGGCGTACATGATGGCGTTCTTGATGGTGCGCTTGATGGTGTACTTGATGGCGTGCTCGATGGTGTACTTGATGGTGTGCTTGATAGCGTGCTCGATGGCGTGCTCGATGGTGTACTTGATGGCGTGCTTGTTAGCGTGCCCAATGGCGTGGTCGATGGTGTGCTTGATGGTGTGCTTGATGGTGTGCTCGAGGGCGTGCTTGATGGCGTTCTTGATGGCGTGATTGATGGTGTATGTGGTGGCGTGGTCGATGGCGTGCTTGATGGCGCGTGTGATGGTGTACTTGATGGCGTGCTTGACAGCGTGCCCGTGCTCGATGACGTGCTCGACGGCACGCCCGATGGTGTACTTCATGGCCTGCTTGATAGCGTGGTCGATGGTGTGCTTGATGGTGTGCTTGATGGTGTGCTTGATTGTGTGCATGACGGCGTCCTTGATGGTGCGCTTGATGGTGTACTTGATGGCGTGCGCGATGGTGTACTCGATGGCGTGTTGGATGGTGCACGTGGTGGCGTGCTCGATGGCGTGTTCGATGGCGTGCCTGATGGTGTTCTTGATGGCGTGCCTGAAAGCGTGCCCAATGGTGTTGTCGACGGTGTGCTTGATGGTGTGCTTGATGACGTGCTCGATGGCGTGCTCGATGGTGCACTTGATGGCGTGCTTGATAGCATGCTCGATGACGTGCTCGATGGCGTGCCCGATGGTGTACTCGATGGCGTGCTTGATAGCGTGCCCAATGGTGTTGTCGACGGTGTGCTTGATGGTGTGCTTGATGGTGTGCTCGAGGGCGTGCATGATGGCGTTCTTGATGGTGCGCTTGATGGTGCACTTGATGGCGTGCGCGATGGTGTACTTGATGGCGTGTTTGATGGTGTACGTGATGGCGCGGTCGATGGCGTGCTTGATGGCGTGCTCGATGGTGTACTTGATGGCGTGCTTGTTAGCGTGCCCAATGGCGTGGTCGATGGTATGCTGGATGGTGTGCTTGATGGTGTGATCGATAGTGTGCATGATGGCGTCTTTGATGGTGCGCTTGATGGTGTACTTGATGGCGTGCTTGATAGCTTGCTCGATGACGTGCTCGATGGCGTGCTTAATGGTGTACTTGATGGTCTCCTCGTTAGCTTGCCCGGTGGCGTGGTCGATGGCGTGCTTGATGGTGTGCTTGATGGTGTGCTTGATCGTGTGCACGGTGGCGCCCTTGATGGACGCTTGATGGTGTACTTGATGGCGTGTGCGATGGTGTACTTGATGACCCCTGTACCCCTCTAAGCAGACTTGGCCGCCGGCGAAGCCCCACTACGGGGGACCTCCTTGCCGCGACCCGATCGGACCCAGGGAGGCATACTTCACTCCCGGCCCCTGGAGGTTTCCCTCCTGCAGAGGTGGGGGATAGAGAAGGGGGGCGCACTGGGCAGGGACGCATGTCGGGCTTGGAGGGCTGCGGGAGGTAGTGCACGGGGGGCACCGAGAGCTGCATGGGGGTGTGTGGGATGGAGTTGGGGCAGAGGGCCCTGTGGGTGGGGCATAGGCGCGGGGGGGGCGCATGTCCGGGCTCCTGCGTGGGCTGGCGCATGGGCGGGCGCGTAGGGGAAGAGAGGAGGGGGAGGCTTGGTCAGCCGTCCTCTATGGAGGGTCGCTGACCGTTCCCAGGGCCAAGGCGGCCGGTACTAGGGGCCGCGGGGTCCCTGGGGATGGTGCTTGGCACTGGGACGTGCGCGCACCCGACACTGTTAGTACACCGCCTATTGGCAGTGCCCGGGCCCTGTCGTCGGGGGCTTCGCACCCGGCACCCAGCCCGTGAGTAGAGCTGGGGAGTACTCAGTGTGTTGTGTTGTGTTGTGTTGTGTTGTGTTGTGTTGTGTTGTGTCGCGTCGCGTCCCGTCGCGTCGCGTCGCGTCGCGTCGCGTCGTGTCGTGTCGTGTCGTGTTGTGTTGTGTTGTGTTGTGTTGTGTTGTGTTGTGTTGTGTTGTGTTGTGTTGTTGTGTTGTGTTGTGTTGTGTTGTGTTGTGTTGTGTTGTGTTGTGTTGTGTTGTGTTGTGTTGTGTTGTGTTGTGTTGTGTTGTGTTGTGTTGTGTTGTGTTGTGTTGTGTTGTGTTGTGTTGTGTTGTGTTGTGTTGTGTTGTGTTGTGTTGTGTTGTGTTGTGTTGTGTTGTGTTGTGTTGTGTTGTGTTGTGTTGTGTTGTGTTGTGTTGTGTTGTGTTGTGTTGTGTTGTGTTGTGTTGTGTTGTGTTGTGTTGTGTTGTGTTGTGTTGTGTTGTGTTGTGTTGTGTTGTGTTGTGTTGTGTTGTGGTGTGTTGTGAAATTCATATTGTATCACACACACACCCAAAGCACACCAGAGCACACACAAAGCACAAAGGATGGGCAGGAAAACCCAGATTTGCACCGAGACACGGCATATGCACGCCACCAGAGCGTAATACTCACTCTGCACTCCAGGGCGCATCGCATTAGTGCGTCTTGCTGGTAAGAGGAAACCTCGGCCCAGTCAAATATCCCACACACCTCGCTGCTCCAAGGCCAGATGTGTAACCCGAGGGGACAGGGCGTGTCCCTCAAGGGGAACAAGGAGAGGCGGATGCCGGTGACCGTGAGGTGGTCTCCCCATGTGAGGAGGCCATGGCTGACGGCAGTGGCATACTCGCTAAGGGCGGGGTGGCGCTGAGGCAGGGGAGCCGTAGAGTAGGCGTGCTGGGAGGCGAGCACGGCGCGGCGTGCGTGAGGCAGGGCGTCGTGGACCTGGAGGCCCGCGTGGGAGAAACAGATGCGGGGTTCCTGTAGGGGGCTAAGCCATCCCACGGTGTCGGGGCAGGTGTCCGCAGCGCGTCCTGCCGCCTCGTCCACCTGGTCCAGCAGGGCATCAAGCCAGGTGCCGGCGATATGTGAATAGAGGTGGCGGGGGGGTGCGTGACCGCGGGCCATACTGCGGCACGCTCGTATGAGATCCCCCTGTAGCGAGTCTTCTGGCTCTCGGCGCCCCTCCTGGGCGGTGATGTACCCTTTGCAATCGGCAAAGTGCCATGCACCGGACCGGAAGCCGAAGGCAGGGTCAGTCGAGGGTCCCCTGGCGGTGAGGGCCACCCACGCCGTGTATAGCTCCGCCGTGTAGGCATTGTCCAGCCGCAAGGGGATGGGGACAGGGTACACCTGGTACCGGAGGGTGACGGGGCAGAACACCGCCACAGCCCCGCCGCAGCGCCGGGTCTTCGGGCACCACGACGCGTCGTGGAGGATCCCATAGTTCTCGGGGAGCCAGGAGAACGTGGAGACGGTTGCAGTCACCGCGTGGCAACGCCCAACCGGGGGGGCCGTGCCGACCGGTGGAGTGGGGCGAGGTGATACCCGGGGCCATCCCTTATGTTGCGCGTCTTCCGCACTGCAATGGCCTGCAAGCATCCACGCATGGGTGTCCTGGACCTCGAGTCCAGGGGACGACAGGGCCATCACATGGGGAGTGTGATCTGGCAGATGGCCGTCGGAGGGTAAGTGGATGGAGATGTCGCATTGGTGGCACAGGGCGACGAACAGGTCGTTGTCCGTGGGGTGAGCAGCACACTGGAGCCCGAGCTCTGAGGTGAGGCAGGGCTGGGAGGGGTGGAACCGCCAGAGGGCAGTCAGGAGCCCGTGGCGCGTGGACCGGCGGACCAGGGGGTTGGGGTGGTTCAGGTGCCGGATGTAGACGCTGAGGAAGTTAGCGAACCCGATGACCGGAGCTGGGGAGACGCCGATCCCTCCTTCGGGGATCTCGCGGAGGAAGTGGGCAGAGGCGGAGAGGGCCCACCCAGCGGTGGCGCGCATGGCCGAGGCGGCCATAGCGTCCAGCACGCGCATAGCTCCGTAGGAGGGGGGGCGGACACTGGTGAACCAGTTGACTGTCCCATGGCACTTGGCGACGAACATGGCGAGGGGGTAGTGGGCGGGCAGCCTCTGGGCGCGGAGCGCTCGGCATGCGGCGCCGGTGCCTGAGAATAGGCGCCGGGAGTCAACAGGGTGGAAAAGGTGGGGGAGGGCGTGGCGGCCAAGGACGCGGACGTAGTCCTGGCTTGTGGCACAGCGCACCGGGTGGCCGTTGAGGTACACTGTGTCTCTGAGGAAATGGACCCAGCCATCGCGCATGTCCGTGCCGACCAAGACCGTTTTGGTCGGGTCGGAGTGGAGGTTGGTGAGGCGACCGGCCCGTTCAATGCCGCTGGCGAGGGCGGGCAGGTGGCCGCGGTCGCCGGGCAGCCATTGGGTATCATCCATCAGGAGAACCCGGTTCAGCGGGCCCGCGGGGGTGTCGGTGGGGGGGACGGAACGGCAGGCTTCATGTCCTCGAACTTCGCCATATATGCAGTACTTCATGCCGGACACGGGGCATCCCTGCCCCGTGCCGGCGCCCAGGCGGGTGGAGGACGGGGAACGCCCGTCAGCCCCTCCCATGTGCACCTCGAGGGCGCGGTCATGGTGCGGAAGGGTCGCGGCGTCGGCTGGGGAGATCCCTGCCGCGGTCAGGACGGCGTACTCGGTGGTGTGGTTGATGGAGCCGTACGCATGGCGGACATCGTCCGATAGGACCCACGCCTCGAGGCGTCGTCTCCAGCGGTCCCACCATACATCGTGGAGGACGCGGAGGAGCTCCACGGAGGAGCAGTGTGGGGACATCCCGAACTGGTAGGGCGGCAGGATGCCGCCCTGGACCAGGCGGGGCTGGTAGTGGTCTTTAATGAGGGCGGCCGTGAGCTTCCATATCGTGGCCAGATTGGTGAGCGGCCTGCCGTTTGCGATGGGGCCGTGTGGCGTCTTCTTCGGAAGGTTGATGAAATCCGCAGAGTGCGCCTGGGGCATGGGCACCCCACTGAGAATGCAGTTGATCAAGTCCACGATCACCGTAAACTGCGCGTCCTCCAACTGTCTGAACAGCCGGTACTCCAGCAAATCGTGGTACGGTACGGTGGCCGCCGCCCGGTGGATGATGGCGCGTAGGTTGGCGATGGTAGCGCTAGGCGGCGGGCCGAGCGGGCTGCCTGTCGATCCTGTGATGGCCTTGACGCGCGCGAACGTGAGTGCCTCAAGAGGGGCAAGGTGCCTCTGGCGCAGCTGGTCCAACGCAACGGCGGCTTGCTGATGGAGTGGCACTGGGACGCCTACCACGTAGACAGGATCCGCCGGGGGTATATATTGCGCTCCCAAACTGCGGCGGTAGTCCACTTTGGTGGATTGGCCGGGGGCGGCCGGTAGGGGCGCCAGCCCTACATCTTTCTATAGAAGGATGACATCCTAGGCCGCCTGGACTTGCTCTTTGAGGCGGGCGACCTCCACAAGGTGCGACGACTGGGACGCCCAATCCGGGTGGGCGAGGGTGTAGCGCCGAAGGTTGGTGACGTGGACGCGTACCGTCGACGGCACAGGCTGGCTGGGGACGGGGGGCCCGAAGGCCGCCGTAGCTGCGGTGTATAGCGCTGAGGTCACCTCGGTATAGCGAGGCTGTGCGCTGGGCGCGCCCGGGGGCGGCGGGGTGAGCTCGGCTCGAAAGGTGTCATTAAGGGTGCGGAGTTGGCTGGCGAGGGGCTCCCGCGGGATGGGGAAGCGGCCCTTTTTCGACGGGCACACCAATTGGGGGGCCGGTGGGAGGTCATGGAGGGTGGCAGTCACGGGCAGATGGTCAAACGGGAAACTGGAATCGGAGCGCACCTCCGTGGTGTGGGCTACTTCCGAAGGGGTACGGAGGAAGATGTGGTCAAGGGCACCTGCGAAGCCTTGCGGGCTCACCCACGTGGGGGCCTCAGCAAGGGGGTGCAAACGGCGCATCCCGAGGCGCGCGAGCGTGGGTAGGACGAGGTCACAGAGTGAGGCGGGAGAGATAGGGAGGTGCGAGACCCAGTGGCAATTGGCGTTCAGGTCTCCTGTCAGGACAACCACCCTGGCCGGGGTGAGGAGGAGGTATGGGTACACCCAACCAGGATTTCCTGGAGGGTGTCGAGGTCCCCGTCGGCCGGGAAATACACGTTGGCGTGGCAGTGGGTCACGCCTGCCATGGTGAAGTGAGTGATCAGGGCCCATCCTGAGGGGTGGGCGCTGTAGCTCGTCACGGCCAGGTCCGGGGTCCTGTAGAGGAGGGTGGCGCATCCCCCAGCCACCTTCGCCGGGGCTTGGATGGTGTGGTATA
The DNA here is from genome assembly GCA_964036045.1 of Eutreptiella sp. 'Long Island Sound 2002'. Classification (NCBI taxonomy): domain Eukaryota; phylum Euglenozoa; class Euglenophyceae; order Eutreptiales; family Eutreptiaceae; genus Eutreptiella; species Eutreptiella sp. 'Long Island Sound 2002'. The sequence goes on from OZ038385.1 coordinate 34,419,428, forward strand.
GGGGATGTACCCGCTGGACGATCAGGGGCCCGGCTTCTTGAACGTGCAGGGTTAGCGGGTACTGGCACTCGCGCACCAGGACGTCCAAGGCGCGGAGCTTGGGTCGCAAGGACATCTGCACGTTGAGGGTCATTATGTCCGGGCGGGGCGACGCGCGGCTCGAAAGGGGGGGATCAGGGCAGGAGCCGGCGGTGGCTGGGTGCCGGGTCAGCTTGCGGACCACGGCCGCGGGGAGGGCGTGAGGCATGCCCCGCACCCACTTGCGGAGGTGCCGGGGGTGGTACGTGGCCGCTATCGCCAAGACACTGGCCCGGGTGAGGCGTGTGGCCGTGACAGAGACACGGTTGTGCGGGGACTGTGGGAGGACCACGTGGTAGTGCTCGGGCAAGATGAGGGATGTTGGGGGCAGGCCCTTGCGGGAGAGCTGTATCTGATGGGAATCAGACACTTGCACGCAGTGCATTGCGCCCACCAACGACAGAACGTCGCGGGGCCAGGAGTCCGTCCCGCTGCACACCCGGTAGTAGTGCACACCCGCTGGCAGGTGTAGGCACATTTCGAGGGCGTAGGGGGGCGGGATGAACAGGGCAGCGCTAGGGGCCGGTATCGGTACCAGGCCCCATTCTCTGGGGGGGGAGCAGGGAGTGTATGCGCCCAGGTGCAGGTCCCGGACGTGGGGGACGCCGTCGAGGTGGGAGTGGCGGAGCTGAGACACAGCGTCGGGGATGTCTTCGTTGCGCCCCGCCATGTCCCCGGCTACCGGTCCCTCGGATGCCGACCGAAGTACGGCTGGAAGCGGTGGAGGTCGGCTGGGGGGCTCCAGGGCGGGGGAGCGTAGGGGTTGTGGGCCATGGCCACTTGGGGGTCGTGGGGGTCCCCCGAGTACGGGTAGGGCTGGAGGGGGGCTGCTGCATGGTGGTCGTGGCGGCTGGAGTGTGCGCGGGGCTCATCGCGGTACGCACTGCGACGCCTCGGCGGCGGGCTGTCGCAGCGATGGCCAGGGCTGCGGCGGCGGGACGGGGACCTGTCCCAGCGGCGGGGGCTGTACCCACGTTGATACTTGGGGTCTGGTTCTCCTTCTGATTCCGACGTCGCCGTAAGGTCCACCTGATCTTCTGGTTCCCGCGGACGGCGGTGCTTTTGCCCGCGACTCCCTCGATGGGTCTTTCGGGCAGGGTAGTCTCTGATAGGGTCAGGCACCCAGGGAGTGTACGGCTGCTTCTTGGATTCAGCCCAGGTCACTCGCCAGCCGCGAGCGGTGTGCTGCCTGGTCAGTCGCATGCCTGTGTCATACTCAGCGGGTCGGATTCCGACAATCGTGAATTTGGCCTTACGGTTGAGTTGTTCGTCCGAAATGGACGACAGGCCGGCGCCAAATTTATCCCTGAGGATGCCTCCGAGGAGTCCTGCGTCGACTTCTCCCAACGGCGGATCGTCGACTTCCTGCCAGCCGACCCACAAGGCCTTTGAGAAGGTCTGCCGATCAACTTTTTGGGGCGTATACCCCTTCTTTTTGGCCGCGCCCTGTGCCTGGTTGGCGGCTGCGGCTTCGGCTGGGGAGGCGGTTGGACTGTCAGCAACCTGCTGGACAGGAGGGGGGCTGGAGAGGAAGGTGCGCACGACGTCCGCGATGCCGGGCAAACTGGGCGCATGGCTGCGGACCCAGGCCCACTGATCCCGAATCTGGGATTGCGGGAGGGTGCTGACGTTTGCGCCGTACTGGCGGAAAAGCTGGAGGTGGAACGCGTGTGCAACCTCGTCCTCACAGCCTTTGGGGATCTCCGGGATCCACTCCAGTAGGGAGGACAGTGCTGCATCAATGGGCGCAGCCGTAGGCGACAGCGGCTGGGGAGCAGCGCCCGGCGCCCGGAAGGCAGAAGCCGCCCTGGGCTTAGGGATTGGGTCCGGGACGGCGAACGACAACCCGGGGGCATGCATAGGGGTCTCCGGGACCGGCACGGGGCTCGGCGCGGCCATAGCCCTGCGGAGGACGTCAGCCAACTCCTCGAGGTCGGGTGCCTGGGGCGAGGTGAGGACCGCCGCGGCGAGGATGACCGGCACGAGGACCAGGACTTGCTGAGAGCCAGGGGTTGGCGATTCGAAAGAGGCCGGAACCGCACTGCGCACGGCATTGGCGAACGCCGGCGGCGTGGACGGGAGGCCGCGGAGTCTAGTGGCGATGGATAAGAGGGGGGGTATGCACCTGATGAAGCTGTTGAGCCGAACGGCTTCAGTCTGCCGCTGTGCCGCGGCAAAACGTTGGACTTGCTTCTGGGCATTGTCCCTCTCAGCGCAGACCATGTCCAGATCCCGCGTGAGGGACTCCAGGTCGCCCCGTGCCACGGCCAGCTCTCGCTGCTGGGCCTCGTATTGGCCACGCAATTGAGCGTAATCGGTGGAGTAGGCCGTTACGTCCAGGTCCGGGATGAAGGGCTCCCCCAACTGGGAGGCGCTGGGGGGGGCTGACCCGACGGCCAGGGCTGGCGACTCCGGAGGCGTGGGGTCCGCGGCAGCCGGTTGGACTTGGGACACGGGCTCGGGGAGGTTGAAAGAAAGCCTGGTCTGCTCGGGCAACGAAGGCAACGAAGGCGATTGTTCGGCCCCTGTAGGGGCGGGCTTGTCCTAGGACCTGTATAGGGCTGACGCCGGGGTGAACGCCGTCGTGGCGAACAGAGTGCTGGCGGGGCTGGGCGCTGCTTGGCCTTTGGTGAGGTAAGGTGCGTGGCTGGGCGGCGTGAGCGGGGGGGGGCTGGCGGTGTCGGCGATGCCGGCCTGCAGCAGGGCGAAGGTGGGGGCTATGGCCCAGGAATGCTCGCCAGCCTGCTCGATGTGATGCAGCAGCTCCACGCTGCGGATCGGCAGGACCGAGCATTCGAGCAGCGGCCGCAGCTGCTCGGGGGTCCACATGCCCTTGTTGGCGAGGGCCGGGGGTGTGGGAACCGGGGCTGGCGTGTACTGCCCAATGAGGCAAATGGAGGAGGCCCATGCCAGAAGTCCGAACTTCAGCGGGAGGAGGTCTGCTGTCGGGATATGGGCCGCTTGCGGGACCGCATGCACGTCATTGGGCAGCGCCCAAAAGGCCGCAACCACCTCGTGGGTGCGGAGGCGGTCCCACGACGGTCTGAGGTGGGGGGCAAGGAAGTGGCTGATGGGCTTGTGGATCTTGTGGGAGACCTTCTGGCTTTGGATGTCTGGAGGAGTGGCAGTGTCGATGGATGGAGGCTGTTCTCGGGCCGTGTACAGGCCCTTGAAGACTTGGCTACGAAGGCGTGACGCTCAGATCGGAACATGGCTTGGACTCCACCGCGTGACGAGTGCTAGGTGAGGGCCTCAGGGTCCTTGGATACATACTCCAGCAGCGGGCCTCCTTGTACCAGCGACAGGGGGACGTGTTCGATGACCTTCGTGTCAGACGGGCCTGCGGCGACCGTAACGGTGGCTGTGAGCAGGAGTCCCCGCGGCGTCCACGCTCCCGTCAGGGCTGTGATAGCTTGGATGTCGCCGTCGGCAGCTGTCCATCGCAGGGCGTCACATAAGTCAGCCAGGGCGGGGTCGGTGGCCCGGATGGCTGTATCCGCAGCTTCCAGTCCGTCATCCTTCAGCATGTCCAGTTCTCGTAGAAGACGGTCAGTGTCGTCGGACTGGGCAATTTCCATCAGAAACATGGGGAACGGCCCCCGACGAATGGCGCCGCCTCGACTGGTGTCGGGGGCGGGAGAAGGGGTGTCCTGGGACGGCGTTGAGCGGTCTGACATGGTAGGCTGTGGCAAGAAAGGAGCGGGTGGCCTGTGGCCGCAAGGCGTTGGGGGGGAGTGACAAGCCGGTGTGTTGGTAAACGGAGGCGCACAAACAACATAGGCAGCCCCCACTGGACGGGGCGCACAGGAGAGAAATAAAGGGTGCCAGGAGCGTGGCCATAGTGTGACAAAACAAAGAGCATGGCGCGATGGCGCAGAGCAACATGGGGCCGCTTGGCGGATCGGGCCGGCGAGTGGGGGTCCCAGGACTCACGAGGACGGGGGTGCGAGGGGAGCACCGCGCTGGCGCGCGGTGCTGCAACCCTAGTGGCGCATAGGTGAGGGGGGCCCCACGGTGGGACGACGAAGCTGACGACTGATGATACCCCTTCACAAGGCGTCACGCTTGAGCGGCAGATACGTCGAATGCAGTCCCCGTCGCGGCTCCCCGCGTAGCGGCCTGGAAGATTGCCACGGCGAGGTTGACGTCTTGCCAGAGCCGATTGTAGAACGTTTCGCCCACTGTGAGCAGGAAGTGGCTAGCAAAGGGGAGGGACGCACCCGAGGTGCGGCACTCAGCCCTTGGAGACACGGGAATAAGAGGAAGAGACAAAGTGTACCACGTGGGTGGAGCAGAGCGGAGAAGGGGCCACGATGGCTAGAGCTAAGTCACGTGGTGGTACGACTATCACGACGATTCACGACTGGCTTCGAGCGTGGCAGTGCGTGTAGGCAATCCGTCCTACAGCTACCATCTTGAGGGTTTTTAGACTGGTGCCAAGTGACCAGGGTGTGGTGTGGTGTGGTGTGGTGTGGTGTGGTGTGCCGAAGGCGCTGTTACAAAAGGGCAAAAGGCCGGGATGTCTACCCACGGGTACAGGTAAACGGGCTGGGCTGTGTGTGTTGTGTGCGCGCTGTGTGTAAGTGTGTTGTGGCATAGCCGGACGAGTGTACTCTCGCACTTGGCCGATGCTGCCTTGCCGACACCTGTGCGCAGTCACACAGGGTCTCATGGGCCCACTGCACCCCGCGTGCCGCGCTGCACCACCAGTGCTTTTTGTGTGGTGCCGCACTGCTTGGTGCTGTGCACTACACTGTACTGTGTGTGCCCTGCTGCACGGTTGTTGTGGGCAGAGGGCAATGGGCAGTGTAACGCACTGCCACACCGCCTGGGGGCTGTGGGCAGTGGAAATCCTGCTTCATACTGCCGCATTGCCTGAGGGCAGTGGGGAGTGGTACTCCTGCCATTCTCTGCCTCCCTGCCTTGGGGCAGTGGGCCGGGCATCTCCTGCAATACACTGCCGCCGTGCCTGGGGCAATGGGCAGTGGAACTCTTGCGACACAGTGCGCCACGGCCCGGGGGCAGGGGGCAGTGGATCTCCTGCAATGCACTGCCTCACTGCCTGGGGGCAGTGGACAGTGCAACTCCCGCAGTACACTGCCCCACTGCCTGGGGGCAGTGGGCAGTGGAACTCCTGCAATACACTGCCGCACTGCCTGGGGGCAGTGGGCAGTGGAACTCCCGCAATACACTGCCTCACTGCCTGGGGGCAGTGGGCAGTGGACGTTCTGCAACGCACTGCCCCACTGCCTGGGGGCAGTGGGCAGTGCAACTCCTGCAATGCACCGACTGCCTCACTGCCTGGGGGCAGTGGACAGTGCAACTTCTGCAATGCACTGCCCCCCTGCCCGGGGGCAGCGGGCAGTGCACCTCCTGCAATGCACTGCCTCACTGGCTGGGGGCAGTGGACAGTGCAACTCCTGCAATGCACTGCCTCAGTGTCTGGGGGCAGTGGGCATTGCAACTTTTGCAATGCACTGCCTCACTGCCCTCGGGCAGTAGGCAGTGCAACTTCTGCAATGCACTGCCTCACTGCCCTCGGGCAGTAGGCGGGCAACTCCTGCAGTGCACTGCCTCACTGCCTGGGAGCAGTGGGCAGTGCAACTCCTGCAATGCACTGCCTCACTGTCTGGGGGCACTGGGCATTGCAACTTCTGCAATGCATTGCCTCACTGCCCTCGAGCAGTAGGCAGTGCAACTCCTGCAGTGCACTGCCTCACTGCCTGGGAGCAGTGGGCAGTGCAGCTCCTGCAATGCACTGCCTCACTGGCTGGGGGCAGTGGACAGTGCAACTCCTGCAATGCACTGCCTCACTGCCTGGGAGCAGTGGGCAGTGCAACTCCTGCAATGCACTGCCTCACTGCCTGGGGGCAGTGGGCATTGCAACTTCTGCAATGCACTGCCTCACTGCCCTCGGGCAGTAGGCAGTGCAACTCCTGCAGTGCACTGCCTCACTGCCTGGGGGCAGTGGGCAGTGCAGCTCCTGCAATGCACTGCCTCACTGGCTGGGGGCAGTGGGCAGTGCAACTCCTGCAATGCACTGCCTCACTGCCTGGGGGCAGTGGGCAGTGGAACTCCTGCAATGCTGTGCCCCACTGCCTGGGGGCAGTGGGCAGCGCAACTCCTGCAATGCGCTGCCTCACTGCCCGGGGGCAGTGGGCAGTGGAACTCCCGCAATACACCGTCTCACTGCCTGGGAGCTGTGGGCAGTGCAACTCCTGCAATGCACTGCCTCACTGCCTGGGGGCAGTGGGCAGTGCCACTCCTACAATGCACTGCCTCACTGCCTGGGGGCAGTGGGCAGTGGAACTCTTGCAATGCTCTGGCTCACTGGCTGGGGGCAGTGGGCAGTGCAACTCCTGCAATGCAATGCCTCACTGCCCTCGGGCAGTAGGCAGTGCCACCCCTGCAATGCACTGCCTCACTGCCTGGGGGCAGTGGGCAGTGGAACTCCTGCAATGCTTTGCCCCACTGCCTTGGGGCAGTGGGCAGCGCAACTCCTACAATGCGCTGCCTCACTGCCTGGGGGCAGTGGGCAGTGGAACTCCCGCAGTACACCGCCTCACTGCCCGGGAGCAGTGAGCAGTGCAACTCCTGCGACGCACTGCCTCACTGCCTGGGGGCAGTGGGCAGTGGAACTCCTACAATGCACTGCCTCACTGGCTGGGGGCAGTGGAAACTGTAACTCCCGCAGTACACCGCCTCACTGACAGGGAGCAGTGGGCCGTGCAACTCCTGCGACGCACTGCCTTACTGCCTGGGGGCAGTGGGCAGTGGAACTCCTGCAATACACTGCCTCACTGGCTGGGGGCAGTGGGCAGTGCAAATCCTGCAATGCACTGCCTTACTGCCCTCGGGCAGTAGGCACTACAACTCTTGCAATGCACTGCCTCAGTGCCTGAGGGCAGTGGGCAGTGGAATTCCTGCAATGCTCTGCCCCAGTGCCTGGGGGCAGGGGGCAGCGCAACTCCTGCAATGCCCTATCTCACTGCCTGGGGGCAGTGGGCAGTGGACCTGCTGCAATGCTCTGCCCCACTGCCTGGGGTCAGTGGGCAGCGCAGCTCTTGCCATACACTGCCGCACTGCCCGGGGGCATTGGGCATTGCAACTTCTGCAATGCACTGCCTCAGTGTCCTCGGGCAGTAGGCAGTGCAACTCCTGCAGCGCACTGCCCCGCTGCCTGGGGGCAGCAGGCAGTGCAACTCCTGCCATGCACTGCCTCACTACCTGGGGGCAGTGGGCAGCGCAACTCCTCCAATGCACTGCCTCACTGCCTGGGGGCAGTGGGCAGTGCAACTCCTGCAACGCACTGCCTCACTGCCCTGGGGCAGTGGGCCGTGCAACTCCTGCAATGCACTGCCTCACTGCCTGGGGGCAGTGGGCAGTGCAACTCCTGCAATGCACTGCCTCATTGCCTGGAGGAGGAGGAGGAGGAGGAGCGCCTGCCGCGGTCCCACGTACGGTGAGCCTTGGCGTCGTCCCTCGGGGGCCCCACGCAGGTTCTGCCGAGGGAGTCCTCCGTCTTACCTCCGCTAGAGCAAGACGAATCTCATCGCACACCTGAGAACGCTCCTCCCAGCAGGCCGTCTGGGTCACAACGTCGGTGTACGACAACGCTACGGCTCGATCTGCTCTCCGGTCCCGGCCACCAACCGCTCCGACCTGTCCTGGATCCACCCGAGTAAGCGTTCCAAGATCAACGGGCACGGAAGATGTGGGTCTCCCGGGGCATCACCTCCGACTTAGAACGCCGCCAGACAAGGAGTGCGGTCCGGCACGACTGCGCGCAGCACCGGAGCGGTCCGGGCGCGTGAGGTCGAGGACGGGTCACGGCCGGGGACAGGGCCACGGGGCGGGCCGACCCATGGCCACCTGCATGTCCTTGAAGACCGTGCGGGGTCCTTGGGAAGCCGCAGTGAGGATGGCCGAGAACGCGGAATGTAGTGCGGCACACCACGAGGGGATCACATCTCCACAGAGGCCGGCCTCCAGGCTCCGTCCATTGCCACCGTAATGGATGGCCCAGAGGCGGCGTCGACCTGGGAGATGAGGGGCAAGCCCGTGCCGTCCGAGACTGTCCAAGATGATCACGTCATGGGCATTCAGCTCAATCTCCTGCCGCACGGTCGGCGGAATCTGGTTCGTCTCGTTGTACACATACAGGACGCGGTACGGACTGTGCCTGTTCCGGGTGGAGATGACGGACTTCACCTTAGGGGCCAGGAGGAGGTCCCCTGATAGCCAGAGTCCTAGGAGGACGTCCCAGGCCGGCCACCTGCCCGATCCGGGCGTTGGGGCCCAGTTGGCAACGTGATACCACTCTGGCGGTGGGTTGTTGGCGAGGGACTGGTTCACGGGGGCCCGCGGTAGGGGGGAGAGGTGGTGGGCAAGAGGTAGAACGGGCACCGCGTGCCGCTTATGTAGGAGGACGGTAGTGAGAACAACGTCGCAGAGTAGGCGACGGAGACGCGCAGGACGCAGACCTCTGTGCAGCAGGGCATCCCTGTGTGGCGTGGAGATGGCTCCGAGACGACCAATAGTGTAGGTTGCGATGGTGTGGTGGGCCGGGGAGCCATCCACAGCCAGTATGAACGGCTCGTCCCCCCAAAGGACGAGGGTGCCCCAAGCAGTGGGCGTACAGTGGCGCCAGGCATGGCACCTCTGAGAGAGTCGGGCCGCAAGCCACCGATGGTAGTGGGCGCGGATGAGCGGGTCTAGCGGGCATGAGAGGATGTGGTCCCCGGAGGCGGGCATGGTGCAGAGGGGGCAGGACGCATCCCTTGGGGGGAACAGGGAGAGGCGGATGCCGGTAACCGTGAGGTGGTCCCCCCATGTGATGAGGCCGTGGCTGACGATGTTGGCGTACTCGTTGAGGTCGGGGCGGCGCTGAGGCGGGGGGGACGCGGAATAGGCGTGGTGGGAGGCGAGCAAGGCGCGGCGCGCGTGGGGCACGGCGTCGTGGACCTGGAGGCCCGCGTGGGAGAAGCAGACGCGGGGTTGCTGTAGGGGGCCGAGCCATCCCACGGCGTCTGGGCAAGTGTCCGCAGCTTGCCCTGCCGCTTCGTCCACCTGGTCCAGCAGGGTATCGAGCCAGGTGCCGGCGATATGGGAATAGAGGTGACGGGGAGGGGCGTGACCGTGGGCCATGTCGCGACACGATCTTATGAGATCTCCTTGTAGCGAGTCTTCCGGCTCGCGGCGCCCTTCCTGCGCCGTGATGTACCCTTTGCAGTCCTCAAAGTGCCACGCACCGGATCGGAAGCCGATGGCAGGGTCGGCTGAGGGCCCCTTGGCGGTGAGGGCCACCCATGCCGTGTACAGCTCCGCCGTGTAGGCGTTGTCCAGCCTCAAGGGGATGGGGACGGGGTACACCTGGTACCGGAGGGTGACGGGGCACAACACCGCCACTGCCCCGCCGCAGCGCCGGGTCTTCGGGCACCACGACGCGTCGTGGAGGATCCCATAGTTCTCAGGGAGCCAGGAGAACGTGGGGACGGTCGCAGTCACCGCTTGGCAGCGTCTAACCGGGGGGACGGTGCCGACCGGCGGAGTGGGGCGGGGCGAGGCCCGGGGCCACCCCTTCCGTCGCGCGTCCTCTGTACTGCGATGGCCTGCAAGCATCCACGCGTGGGTGTCCTGGACCTCGAGTCCGGGTGACGACAGGGCCAGCACATGGGGGGTGTGGTGTGGCAGATGGCTGTCAGGGGGTAAGTGGATGGCGATGTCGCACCGGTGGCACAGGGCGACAAATAGATCGTGGTCCGTGGGGTGTGCGGTGCACCGGAGCCCGAGCTCTGGGGTGAGGCAGGGTTGGGAAGGATGGAACCGCCAGAGGGCAGTCAGGAGCCCGTGGCGCGTGGACCGGCAGACCAGGGAGTTGGGGTGGTTCAGGTGCCGGATGTAGACGCCGAAGAAGTTAGTAAACCCAACGACCGTTGCCGGGGGGATACCGACTCCCCCTTCGGGGACCTCGCGGAGGAAGTGAGCAGAGGCGGAGAGGGTCCACCCAGCGGTGGCGCGCATGGCCGAGGCGGTCATGGCGTCCAGCACGCGCAGGGCCCCGTAGGAGGGGGGGCGGACACTGGTAAACCAGTTGACCGTCCCATGACACTTGGCGGTATACATGGCGAGGGGGTAGTGGGCGGGGAGTCGCGGGGCGCGGAGCGCCCGGCACGCAGCGCGGGTGCCCGAGAACAGGCGCCTGGAGTCGACGGGATGGAAGAGGTGGGGAAGGGCATGGCGGCCAAGGACGCGGACGTAGTCCTGGCTCGTTGCACATCGCACGGGGTGACCATTGAGGTATACCGTGTCGTTGAGGAAATAGACCTGACCATCGCGCATGTCGGTGCCGATCAAGACCGTTTTGGTCGGGTCAGAGTGGAGGTTGGTGAGGCGGCCCGCTCCCTCAATGCCGCTGGCGAGGGCGGGCAAGTGGCAACGGTCGCCGGGCAGCCACTGGGTATCATCCATCAGGAGAACCCGGTTCAGCGGGCCCGCGGGGGTGTCGGTGTGGGGGACGGAACGGCAGGCCTCGTGCCCCCGAACTTCGCCATATATGCAGTACTTCATGCCGGACACGGGGCACCCTTGCCCCGTGCCGGCCCCCAACCGGGTGGAGGACGGAGAGCGACCGTCAGCCCCCCCCATGTGCACCTCAAGGGCGCGGTCATGGTGCTGAAGGGTCGCGGCGTCGGCTGGGGAGATCCCTGCGGCGGTGAGGACGGCGTACTCGGTGGTGTGGTTGATGGAGCCATACGCGTGGCGGACATCGTCCGACAGGACCCACGCTTCGAGGCGCCTGCGCCAGCGGTCCCACCATACATTGTGTAGGACGCGGAGTAGCTCCACGGAGGAGCAGTGCGGGGACATCCCGAACTGGTAGGGCGGCACGATGCCGCCCTGAACCAGGCGGGGCTGGTAGTGGTCTTTGATGAGGGCAGCCGTGAGTTTCCATATCGTGGCCAGATTGGTCAGCGGCCTGCCGTTTGCAATGGGGCCGTGCGGCGTCTTTTTCGGAAGGTTGATGAAGTCTGCAGAGTGTGCCTGGGACACGGGCACCCCACGGAGAATACTGTTGATCAGGTTTACGATCGTCGCAAATTGGGCATCCTCCAATTGTCCGAACAGCCGGTACTCCAGTAAATCGTGGTACGGCACAGTGGCCGCCGCCCGGCGGATGATGGCTCGCAGGTTTGCGGTGGTGGCGTTGGGTGGTGGGCCGAGCGGCCTGCCCTCCCATCCCGTGATGGTCCGGACGCGCGCGAGTGAGAGCGCCTCAAGAGGGGCAAGGTGCCTCTGGCGCAGCTGGTCCAACGCAACGGCGGCTTGTTGATGAAGAGGTACCGGGACGCCCACCACGTAGACCGGATCCGCTGGGGGTACGTAGCGCGCCCCTAACGTGCGGCGGTAGTCCACTTTGGTGGGCTGGCCAGGGGCAGCGGGTAGGGGCGCCAGCCCTACATCCTTCTCCAGAAGGAGAACGTCCCAGGCCGCTCGGATGCGTTCTTTGAGGCGGGCGACCTCCACGAGGTGTGACGATTGGGACGCCCAATCCGGGTAGGCGAGGGTGTAGCGTTGAAGGTTGGTGACGTGGACACGTACCGTCGACGGTACCGGCTGGCTGGGGACGGGGGGCCCGTAGGCAGCCGTAGCCGCGGCGTAAAGCGCTGAGGTCACTTCGGTATAGCGTGGCTGCGCTTGGGGCGCGCCTGGGGGCGGCGTAGCGAGTTCGGCCCGAAAGGTGTCGTTGAGGGTGCGGAGCTGGCTGGCGAGGGGCTCCCGCGGGATGGGGAAGCGGCCCTTTTTCGAAGGGCATACTAATTGGGGCGCTGGCGGGAGGTCATGGAGGGTGGCAGTCACGGGTAGGTGGTCAGATGGGAAACTGGAATCGGAGCGCACCTCCGTGGTGTGGGCTGCTTCCGAAGGGGCGCGGAGGAAGATGTGGTCCAGGGCACCGGCGAAACCTTGCGGGCTCACCCACGTGGGGGCCTCCGCAAGGGGGCGTAGACGGCGCATCCCAAGGCGCGTGAGCGTGGGGAGGACGAGGTCACAGAGGGAGGCAGGGGAGACAATGAGGTGCGAGACCCAGCGGCAGTTGGCGTTGAGGTCCCCTGTCAGGACAACCACTCTAGCCGGGGTGAGGAGGAGGTACGGGTACACCCAATCCAGGATTTCTTGGAGGGTGTCGAGGTTCCCGTCGGCGGGGAGATACACGTTGGCGTGGCAGTGGGTCACGCCAGCCATGGTGAAGTGTGTGACGAGGGCTCTCCCCGACGGGTGGGCGTTGTGGCTGGTCACGACCAGGTCCGGGGTCCTGTAGAGGAGAGTGGCACATCCCCCAGCCACTCTTGCTGGTGCTTGGATGGTGTGGTACAGGGGGTGCACCCGTTGGATGATCAGGGGCCCCGCTTCTTGAACATGCAGGGCTAGCGGGTACTGGCACTCGCGCACCAGGACGTCCAGGGCGCGGAGCTTAGGTCGCAGGGACATCTGCACGTTGAGGGTCATCACGTCTGGGCGGGGCGACACGTGGCCGGTGGGGGGGGGACCAGGGCAGGAGCCGGCGGCGTTGGAGTGCTGGGTTAGCTTGCGGTCCACGGCTGCGGGGAGGGCGCAAGGCAGGCCTCGCACCCACTTGCGGAGGTGCCGGTGGTGGTACGTGGCTGCTATCGCCAAGACACTGGCCCGGGTGAGGCCTGTGGCTGTGATGGAGACACGGCTGTGTAGGGATTGTGGGAGGACCACGTGGTGATGCTCGGGCAAGATGAAGGAGGTGGGTGGCAGGCCCTTGCGGCAGAGCTGCAACTGATGGGAGCCCGTCACCCGCACACAGTGCACGGCGCCCACTAACGACAGAACGTTACGGGGACAGGGGTCTGCCCCGCTGCACGCCCGGTAGTAGTGCACACCCACCGGCAGGTGCAGGCACATTTCGAGGGCGTAGGGGGGCGTGATGAACTGGGCAGTGCCCGGGGCCGGCACCGGTACCAGGCCCCACTCTCTGGGGGGGGAGCTGGGAGTGTATGCGCCCAGGTGCAGGTCCCGGACATGGGGGACGCCGTCGAGGTGGGAGTGGCGGAGCTGAGACACGGCGGCAGGGATGTCCTCGTTGCGCCCCGCCATGTCCCGGGTTACCGGTCTCACGGATGCCGACCGAAGTACGGCTGGTAGCGGTGGGGGTCGGCTGGGGGGCTCCAGGGCGGGGGAGCGTAGGGGTTGTGGGCCATGACCACCCGGGGGTCGTGGGGGTCCCCCGAGTACGGGTAGGGCAGGAGGGGGGCCGCTGCGTGGTGGTCGTGGCGGCTGGAAAGCGCTTGGGGCTCATCGCGGTACGCGCTACGACGCCTCGGCGGCGGGCTGTCGCGGCGATGGCCTGGGCTGCGGCGGCGGGACGGGGACCGGTCCGAGCGGCGGGGGCTGTACCTGCGCTGATACTTGGAGTCTGGTTCTCCGTCCGATCCCAACGTTGCCATAAGGTCCACCTGATCGTCAGGGTCCCGTGGACGGCGCTGCTTCCCGCGGCTTCCCCGATGAGTCTTCCGGGGCGGATGGTCTCGGTCAGGGTCAGGCACCCAGGGCGTGAACGGTTGTTTCTTCGACTCGGCCCACGTCACTCGCCAGCCACGAGCCGTGTGCTGCCTCGTCAGTCGCATGCCGCGCTCGTACTCTGCTCGTCGGATTCCGACGATTGTGAACTTTGATGTATGGTTCAATTGTTCTTCAGTAATGGAGGAAAGGCCTGCACCAAATTTATCCCGAAGGATACCGCCGAGGAGTCCTGCATCAACTTCACCGGACGGCGGATCGTCGACTTCTTGCCAGCCGACCCACAGGGCTTTCGAGAAAACCTGCGGATCAATTTTTTGGGGTGTATACCCCTTCTTTTTCGCTGCGCCCTGTGCCTGGTTGGCGGCTGCAGCTTCTGCTGGGGAGGTGGCTGGGCTGGCAGAAACCCGTTGGACTGCAGGGGGGTTGGAGAGGAAGGAGCGCAGGACTTCCGCGATGCCGGGCAGGCTGGGCGCGTGGCTGTGGACCCAGGCCCACTGTTCCCGAATCGGCGACTGCGGGAGGGTGTTGACTTTCGCGCCGTACTGGCGGAAGAGCTGGAGGTGGAGCGCGTGCGCAACCTCGTCCTCACAGCCCTTGGGGATCTCCGGGATCCACTCCAGCAGGTCGGTCAGGGCGGCATCAGCAGGCGACGGCAGAGACGGCGGCGGCTGGGCGGTCGCGCCCGGTGCCCGAAAGGCAGAGACCGCCCTCGGCTTAGGGATCGGGTCCGGGACAGCGAACGAAAGTTCGGGTGCACGCGCAGGGGTCTCCGGGACCGGCAAGGCGCCTGGCGCGGCCATAGCCCTACGGAGGACGTCGGCCAATTCCTCGAGGTTGGGTGCCTGGGGCGAGGTGAGAACTGCTGCGGCGAGGATGACCGGCACGAGGACCAGGAACTGCTGAGAGCCGGGGGGAGGCAGCTCGAATGAAGCCGGAACGGTACTGCGCACGGCGTTGGCGAACGCTGGCGGCGTGGACTGGAGGCCGTGGAGTCTGGTGGCGATGGACAGGAGGGGGGGAACCGACCTGATGAAGTTGTTGAGCCTAACGGCTTCGGTCTGCCGCTGCGCCGCGGCGCAACGCTGGGCCTGCTGCTGGGCATTATCCCGTTCGGTGCACATTGTGTCCAGATCCCGCGTGAGGGACTCCAGGTCGCCCCGTGCCACGGCCAGCTCCCGCCGTTGGGCCTCATACTCGTCATGCAATTGAGCGTAGTCGGTGGAGTAGGCCGTGACATCCAGGTCCGGGACGAAAGGCTCCCCCACCTGGGAGGGACTGGGGGGGGGCCGACCCGACGGCCGGGGCCGGTGACTCCGGAGGCGTGGGGTCCGCGGCAGCCGGTGGTACCTGGGAGGCAGGCTCTAGGAGATTGAAAGAAAGCCTTGTCTGTTCGGGCAACAGTGATGAAGGCGATGGTTCGGACCCTGAAGGGGTGGGCTTGCCCTGGGCCTTGTACAGGGCTGACGCTGGGGTGAACGCCGCCGTGGCGAACAGAGTGCCGGCGGGGCTGGGCGCTGCTTGCCCTTTGGTGAGGTAAGGTGCGTGGCTGGGCGGCGTGAGCGGGGGCGGGTTGGCGGTGTCGGCGATGCCGGCCTGCAGCAGGGCGAAAGTGGGGGCTGTGGCGCAGGAGTGCTCGCCAGCCTGCTCGATCTGATGCAGCAGCTCCACGCTGCAGATCGGCAAGACCGAGCATTCGAGCAGCGGTCGCAGCTGCTCGCGGGTCCACATGCCCTTGTTGGCGAGGGCGGGGGGTGTGGGAACCGGGGCTGGCGTGTACTGTCCTGTGAGGCAGACGGAGGAGGCCCACGCCAGGAGTCCGAACTTCAGCGGGACGAGGTCTGCCGTCGGGATATGGGCTGCCTGCAGGACCGCATGCACGTCGTTGGGCAGCGCCCAAAACGCCGCAACTACCTCTCGGGTGCGGAGGCGGTCCCATGACGGTCTGAGGTGGGGGGCAAGGAACTGGCTGATGGGCTTGTGGATCTTGTGGGAGACCTTCTGGCTTTGGATGTCTGGAGGGACGGCAGTGTCGACGGGCGGTGGCTGTTCGCGGGCTGTGTACAGGCCCTTGAAGACCTGGCTGCGGAGGCGTGACGCCGAGATTGGGGCATGGCTTGGGCTCCACCGCGTGACGAGAGCCGCTGTGAGGGCCTCAGGGTCCTTGGAGACATACTCCAGCAGTGGGCCTCCTTGTACCAGCGACAGGGGGACGTGTTCGATGACCTTCGTGTCAGACGGGCCTGCGGCGACTGTTACGGTGGCTGTGAGCAGGAGCCCCCGCGGCGTCCACACCCCCGCCACCGCTGTAATAGCCTGGATGTCGCCGTTGGCAGCCGTCCATCGCAGGGCATCACACAAGTCAGCCAGGGCGGGGTCGGTGGCCTGGATAGCCGTATCTGCCGCTTCCAGTGCGTCATCCTTCAGCATGTCCAGCTCTCGCAGCAGACGGTCAGCATCGTCGGACTGGGCGATGTCCATCAGAAACATGGGGAACGGCCCCCGACGAATGGCGCCGCCTCAACCAGTGTCGGGGGCGGGAGAGGGGGTGTCCTGGGACGGTGTTGAGCGGTCTGACATGGTAGGCTATGGCAAGAAAAGAGCGGGTGGCCTGTGGCCGCAATACGTCGGGGGGGGGAGCAGATCGAGGTGTTGGTAAACGGAGGTGTACTGACATCATAGGCAGCCCCAAACGGATGGGGCGCGCAGGAGAGAAACGAGGGGTACCACGAGCGTGGCCATAGTGTGACAAAACAAAGAGCATGGCGCGATGGCGCGGAAGAACATGGGGCCGCCTGGCGGACCGGGTCGGTGAGCGGGGGTCCCAGGACACACAGGGCGGGGGTGCGAGGGGAGCACCGCGCTGGCGCGTGGTGCTGCAACCCTAGTGGTGCACGGGAGAGAGGGGCCCCACGTTGGGACGACGAATCGGACGACTGATGATACCCGTGCACAAGGCGTCACGCTTGAGCGGCGGATACGTCGAATGCAGTCCCCGTCGCGGCTCCCCGCGTAGCGGCCTGGAAGATTGCCACGGCGAGGTCGACGTCTTGCCAAAGCCGAACTTAGAACGACGTGCCCACTGTGAGCAGGAAACGGCTTGCAAGGGGGAGGGACGCACTTGAGGTGCGGCACTCAGCCCTTGGAGACACGGGATGAAGAGGGAGAGAGAGAGAGCACCATACGGGTGGAGCTGGGCGGAAAGGGGGCCACGATGGCAGAGCTGAGTCACGTGGTGGCACGACTTTCACGACGATTCACGACTGGTGTCGAGCGTGGCAGTGCGTGTAGGCAATCCGTCCTACAGCTACCATCCTGAGGGTTTTTAGACTGGTGCCAGGTCACCAGGCCTGGGGGCAGTGGGCAGTGCAACTCCTGCAATGCACTGCCTCACTGCCCTGGGGGCAGTGAGGCAGTGCAACTCATGCAATGCACTGCCTCACTGCCTGGGGGCAGTGGGCAGTGCAACTCCTGCAATGCACTGCCTCACTGCCCTGGGGCAGTGGGCAGTGCAACTCCTGCAATGCACTGCCTCACTGCCCTGGGGGCAGTGGAGAGTGCAACTCCTGCAATGCACTGCCTCACTGCCCTGGGGCAGTGGACAGTGCAACTCCTGCAATGCACTGCCTCACTGCCTGGGGGCAGTGGGCAGTGCAACTCCTGCAATGCAATGCCTCACTGCCTGGGGGCAATGGGCAGTGCAACTCCTGCGATGCACTGCCTCACTGCCCTGGGGGCAGTGGGCAGTGCAACTCCTGCAATGCACTGCCTCACTGCTTGGGGGCAGTGGGCAGTGCAACTCCTGCAATGCACTGCCTCACTGCTTGGGGGCAGTGGGCAGTGCAACTCCTGCAATGCACTGCCTCACTGCCTGGGGGCAGTGGGCAGTGAAACTCCCGCAACACACTGCCTCACTGCCTGGGGGCAGTGGGCAGCGCAACTCCTCACTGCCCTAGGGCAGTGGGCAGTGCAACTCCTGCAATGCACTGCCTCACTGCCTGGGGGCAGTGGGCAGTGCAACTCCTGCAATGCACCGCCTCACTGCCTGGGGGCAATGGGCAGTGCAACTCCTGCAATGCACTGCCTCACTGCCCTGGGGGCAGTGGGCAGTGCAACTCCTGCAATGCACTGCCTCACTGCTTGGGGGCAGTGGGCAGTGCAACTCCTGCAATGCACTGCCTCACTGCTTGGGGGCAGTGGGCAGTGCAACTCCTGCAATGCACTGCCTCACTGCATGGGGGCAGTGGGCAGTGAAACTCCCGCAACACACTGCCTCACTGCCTGGGGGCAGTGGGCAGCGCAACTCCTCACTGCCCTAGGGCAGTGGGCAGTGCAACTCCTGCAATGCACTGCCTCACTGCCTGGGGGCAGTGGACAGTGCAACTCCTGCAATGCACTGCCTCACTGCCTGGGGGCAGTGGCCAGTGCAACTCCTGCAATGCACTGCCTCACTGCCTAGGAGCAGTGGGCAGTGCAACTCCTGCAATGCACCGCCTCACTTCTTGGGGGCAGTGGGCAGTGCAACTCCTGCAATGCACTGCCTCACTGTCTGGGGGCAGCGGACAGTGCAACTCCTGCAATGCACTGCCTCACTGCCTGGGTGTGGTGTGGTTCGGTGTGGTGTGGTGTGTTGTGCCGAAGGCGCTGTTACCAAAAGGCAAAAGGCCGGGATGTCTACCCACGGGTAAAGGTAAACGGGCTGGGCTGTGCGTGTTGTGTGCGCGCCGTGCGTAAGTGTGTAGGCCTCGGCAGGGGGAGGGGGAGTCGGGGAGACCTGGTGAGTTCGCCTCTGGCGACCGCGCTTATTCCAGGAGCTCCCGCTGCACCCCTTCCCTTTCTGCTCGCTGGTGCAGGCGCAGCTCCTGCAACGCCCACGCCATCGTGCTGCCCGGGCCCAGGCGGCCCTTTAGCAGTGTGGCACGCGCCTTGGCGTGGGCATACCAGATCCGTATGGACTCCTCCACGACGTGGCGGAGGAACTCCGTGCCCAGCGAGAGGGGCCCCGTACACTCCAGGTGGGCCAGCTGCATGGAGGGGGTCCGCAGGGCTGCCGCCCACTGCTCCAGCACAGTCGGTTCCCACAGCTGGTGACGCACTGGGGCCGCCCGTGGCCCCACCTTCTGGTCGAGCCACGCTGCGAGGCGCCGGCGGGCTGGCCCCCACTCGTGCGATTGAGCCGAGCAGGCCCACAGGTGGGGCGCCGTCTCGGGCTGTGTCCCGCACAGGAGGCACGTTGTATCCAGCACCGTGCCGCGGTGGGAGGAACGGTGGGCTAGGACGGCCTGGGGCACGGGACAGTGCAATTCCTGCAATGCACTGCCCCACTGCCTGGGGGCAGTGGGCAATGGAACCCGTGCAATGCACTGCCTCACTGCCTCGGGGCAGTGGGCAGTGCAACTCCTGCAATGCACTACCCCACTGCCTGGGGACAGTGGGCAGTGCAAATTCTGCAATGCACTGCCTCACTGCCTGGGGGCAGTGGGCAGTGCAACTTCTGCAATGCACTGCCTCACTGCCCTGGGGCAGTGGGCAGTGGAACTCCTGCAATGAGCTGCCTCACTGCCTGGAGGCAGTGGGCAGTGGAACTCCTGCAACGCACTGTCTCACTGCCCCGGGGCAGTGGGCAGTGCAACTCCTGCAATGCACGACCTCACTGCCTGGGCGCAGTGGGCAGTGCAACTCGTGCAACGCACTGCCGCACTGCCTGGGGGCGGTGGGCAGTGGAACCCCTGCAATGCACGGCCTCACCACCTTGGGGCAGTGGGCAGTGGAACTCCTGCAATGCACTGCCTCACTGCCTGGAGGCACTGGGCAGTGGAACTCCTGCAATGCACTGCCTCACTGCCTGCGGGCAGTGGGCAGTGCAGCTTCTGCAATGCACTGCCTCACTGCCCTGGGGCAGTGGGCAGTGGACCCCCTGCAATGCACTGCCTTACTGCCTGGGGGCAGTGGGCAGTGCAACTCCTGCAATACACGGCCGCATTGCCTGGGGGCAGTGGGAAGTGCAACTCCTGCAATGCATTGCCTCACTGCCCTCAGGCAGTAGGCAGTGGAACTCCTGCAATGCACTGCCTCACTGCTTGGGGGCAGTGGGTAGTGCAACTCCTGCAATGCACTACCTCACTGCCTGGGGGCAGTGGGCAGTGGAACTCCTGCAACGCACTGCCGCACCGCTTGGGGGCGGTCGGCAGTGGAACTCCTGCAATGCACTGCCTCACTGCCTAGGGGCAGTGGGCAGTGCAACTCCTGCAATGCACTACCCCACTGCCTGGGGGCAGTAGGCAGTGCAAATTCTGCAATGCACTACCTCACTGCCCTGGGGCAGTGGGCAGTGCACCTGCTGCAATGCACTGCCTCACTGCCTGGGGGCAGTGGACAGTGGAACTCCTGCAATGCACTGCCTCACTGCCCTGGGGGCAGTGGGCAGTGCAACTCCTGCAACGCACTGTCTCACTGCCCCGGGGCAGTGGGCAGTGCAGCTCCTGCAATGCACGACCTCACTGCCTGGGCGGAGTGGGCAGTGGAACTCCTGCAATGCACTGCCCCACTGCCTGGGGGCAGTGGGCAGTGGAACCCCTGCAATGCACGGCCTCACCACCTTGAGGCAGTGGGCAGTGCAACTCCTGCAACGCACTGCCTCACTGCCGGGGCGCAGTGGGCAGTGCAACTCCTGCAATGCACTGCCTCACTGCCTGGGGGCAGTGGGCAGTGGAACTCCTGCAATGCACTGCCTCACTGCCTGGGGGCAGTGGGCAGTGCAACTTCTGCAATGCACTGCCTCACTGCCCTGGGGCAGTGGGCAGTGGAACTCCTGCAATGAGCTGCCTCACTGCCTGGGGGCGGTGGACAGTGCAACTTCGGCAATGCACTGCCTCACTGCCCTGGGGCAGTGGGCAGTGGAACTCCTGCAATGCACTGCCCAACTGCCTGGAGGCAGTGGGCAGTGGAAATCTTGCAATGCACTGCCTCACTGCCTGGGGGCAGTGGGCAGTGCAGCTTCTGCAATGCACTGCCTCACTGCCCTGGGGCAGTGGGCAGTGGACCCCCTGCAATGCACTGCCTTACTGCCTGGGGGCAGTGGGCAGTGCAACTCCTGCAATACACGGCCGCATTGCCTGGGGGCAGTGGGAAGTGCAACTCCTGCAATGCATTGCCTCACTGCCCTCAGGCAGTAGGCAGTGGAACTCCTGCAATGCACTGCCTCACTGCCTGGGGGCAGTGGGTAGTGCAACTCCTGCAATGCACTACCTCACTGCCTGGGGGCAGTGGGCAGTGGAACTCCTGCAACGCACTGCCGCACCGCTTGGGGGCGGTCGGCAGTGGAACTCCTGCAATGCACTGCCTCACTGCCTGGGGGCAGTGGGCAGTGCAACTCCTGCAATGCACTACCCCACTGCCTGGGGGCAGTAGGCAGTGCAAATTCTGCAATGCACTACCTCACTGCCCTGGGGCAGTGGGCAGTGCAACTGCTGCAATGCACTGCCTCACTGCCTGGGGGCAGTGGACAGTGCAACTCCTGCAATGCACTGTCTCACTGCCCTGGGGCAGTGGGCAGTGGAACTTCTGCAATGCACTGCCTCACTGCCCTGGGGGCAGTGGGCAGTGCAACTCCTGCAATGCACTGCCTCACTGCCCTGGGGCAGTGGGCAGTGGACCCCCTGCAATGCACTGCCTTACTGCCTGGGGGCAGTGGGCAGTGCAACTCCTGCAATACACGGCCGCATTGCCGGGGGGCAGTGGGAAGTGCAACTCCTGCAATACACGGCCGCATTGCCTGGGGGCAGTGGGCAGTGCAACTTCTGCAATGCACTGCCTCACTGCCTTGGGGCAGTGGGCAGTGGAACTCCTGCAATGAGCTGCCTCACTGCCCTGGGGCAGTGGGCAGTGGAACTCCTGCAATGCACTGCCCAACTGCCTGGAGGCAGTGGGCAGTGGAACTCCTGCAATGCACTGCCTCACTGCCTGGGGGCAGTGGGCAGTGCAACTTCTACAATGCACTGCCTCACTGCCCCGGGGCAGTGGGCAGTGGAACTCCTGCAATGAGCTGCCTCACTGCCTCGGGGCGGTGGACAGTGCAACTTCGGCAATGCACTTCCTCACTGCCCTGGGGCAGTGGGCAGTGGAACTCCTGCAATGCACTGCCTCACTGCCTGGGGGCAGTGGGCAGTGCAACTCCTGCAATGCACTGCCTCACTGCCCTGGGGCAGTGGGCACTGGACCCCCTGCAATGCACTGCCTTACTGCCTGGGGGCAGTGGGCAGTGCAACTCCTGCAATACACGGCCGCATTGCCTGGGGGCAGTGGGGAGGAGGAGGAGGAGGAGGAGGAGCGCCTGCCGCGGTCCCACGTACGGTGAGCCTTGGCGTCGTCCCTCGGGGGCCAAACGCAGGCTCTGCCGAGGGAGTCCTCCGTCTTACCTCCGCTAGAGCAAGACGAATCTCGTCGCACACCTGAGAACGCTCCTCCCAGCAGGCCGTCTGGGTCACAACGTCGGTGTACGACAACGCTACGGCTCGATCTGCTCTCCGGTCCCGGCCACCAACCGCTCCGACCTGTCCTGGATCCACCCGAGTAAGCGTTCCAAGATCAACGGGCACGGAAGATGTGGGTCTCCCGGGGCATCACCTCCGACTTAGAACGCCGCCAGACAAGGAGCGCGGTCCGGCACGACTGCGCGCAGCACCGGAGCGGTCCGGGCGCGTGAGGTCGAGGACGGGTCACGGGCGGGGACAGGGCCACGGGGCGGGCCGACCCATGGCCACCTGCATGTCCTTAAAGACCGTGCGGGGTCCTTGGGAAGCCGCAGTGAGGATGGCCGAGAACGCGGAATGTAGTGCGGCACACCACGAGGGGATCACATCTCCACAGAGGCCGGCCTCCAGGCTCCGTCCATTGCCACCGTAATGGATGGCCCAGAGGCGGCGTCGATCCGGGAGATGGGGGGCAAGCCCGTGCCGTCCGAGACTGTCCAAGATGATCACGTCATGGGCTTCCAGCTCAATCTCCCGCTGCACGGCCGGCGACATCTGGTTCGTCTCGTTGTACACATACAGGACGCGGTACGGACTG
The DNA here is from genome assembly GCA_964036045.1 of Eutreptiella sp. 'Long Island Sound 2002'. Taxonomy (NCBI): domain Eukaryota; phylum Euglenozoa; class Euglenophyceae; order Eutreptiales; family Eutreptiaceae; genus Eutreptiella; species Eutreptiella sp. 'Long Island Sound 2002'. The sequence goes on from OZ038385.1 coordinate 34,442,120, forward strand.
CGCTTGTTCCGGGTGGAGATGGCGGACTTCACCTTAGGGGCCAGGAGGAGGTCCCCTGATAGCCAGAGTCCTAGGAGGACGTCCCAGGCCGGCCACCTGCCCGAGCCGGGCGTTGGGGCCCAGTTGGCTACGTGATACCACTCTGGCGGTGGATCGTTGGCGAGGGACTGGTTAACAGGGGCCCGCGGTAGGGGAGAGAGGTAGTCGGCAAGAGGTAGAACGGGCACCGCGTGCCGCTTATGTAGGAGAACGGTAGTGAGAACGACATCGCAGAGTAGGCGACGGAGACGCGCAGGACGCAGACCTCTGTGCAGCAGGGCATCCCTGTGTGGCGTGGAGATGGCTCCGAGGCGACCAACAGTGTAGGTTGCGACAGTGTGGTGGGCCGGGGAGCCATCCACAGCCAGTATGAACGGCTCGTCCCCCCAAAGGACGAGGGTGCCCCAAGCAGTGGGCGTACAGTGGCGCCAGGCATGGCACCTCTGAGAGAGTCGGGCCGCAAGCCACCGATGGTAGTGGGCGCGGATGAGCGGGTCTAGCGGGCACGAGAGGATATGGCCCCCGGAGGCGGGCATGGTGCAGAGGGGGCACGACGTATCTCTTGGGGGGAACAGGGAGAGGCGGATGCCGGTGACCGTGAGGTGGTCCCCCCACGTGATGAGACCGTGGCTGACGACGTTGGCGTACTCGTTGAGGTCGGGGAGGTGTTGTGGCGGGGGGGACGCGGAATAGGCGTGGTGGGAGGCGAGCAAGGCGCGGCGCGCGTGGGGCACGGCGTCGTGGACCTGGAGGCCCGCGTGGGAGAAGCAGACGCGGGGTTTCTGTAGGGGGCCGAGATATCCCACGGCGTCCGGGCAATTGTCCGCAGCCTGCCCTGCCGCTTCGTCCACCCGGTCCAGCAGGGTATCGAGCCAGGTGCCGGCGATATGGGAATAGAGGTGATGGGGAAGGGCATGACCGTGGGCCATGTCGCGACACGATCTTATGAGATCTCCCTGCAGCGAGTCTTCCGGCTCGCGGCGCCCTTCCTGCGCCGTGATGTACCCTTTGCAGTCCGCGAAGTGCCACGCACCGGATCGGAAGCCGATGGCAGGGTCGGCTGAGGGCCCCTTGGCGGTGAGGGCCACCCATGCCGTGTACAGCTCCGCCGTGTAGGCGTTGTCCAGCCTCAAGGGGATGGGGACGGGGTACACCTGGTACCGGAGGGTGACGGGGCAGAACACCGCCACTGCCCCGCCGCAGCGCCGGGTCTTCGGGCACCACGACGCGTCGTGGAGGATCCCATAGTTCTCAGGGAGCCAGGAGAACGTGGGGACGGTCGCAGTCACCGCTTGGCAGCGTCTAACCGGGGGGACGGTGCCGACCGGCGGAGTGGGGCGGGGCGAGGCCCGGGGCCACCCCTTGCGTCGCGCGTCCTCTGTACTGCGATGGCCCGCAAGCATCCACGCGTGGGTGTCCTGGACCTCGAGTCCGGGTGACGACAGGGCCAGCACATGGGGGGTGTGGTGTGGCAGATGGCTGTCAGGGGGTAAGTGGATGGCGATGTCGCACCGGTGGCACAGGGCAACAAATAGATCGTGGTCCGTGGGGTGTGCGGTGCACCGGAGTCCGAGCTCCGGGGTGAGGCAGGGCTGGGAAGGATGGAACCGCCAGAGGGCAGTGAGGAGCCCGTGGCGCGTGGACCGGCAGACCAGGGAGTTGGGGTGGTTCAGGTGTCGGATGTAGACGCCGAAGAAGTTAGTAAACCCAACGACCGGTGCCGGGGGTATACCGACTCCCCCTTCGGGGACCTCACGGAGGAAGTGAGCAGAGGCGGAGAGGGTCCACCCAGCGGTGGCGCGCATGGCCGAGGCGGTCATGGCGTCCAGCACGCGCAGGGCCCCGTAGGAGGGGGGGCGGACACTGGTAAACCAGTTGACCGTCCCATGACACTTGGCAGTATACATGGCGAGGGGGTAGTGGGCGGGGAGTCTTGGGGCGCGGAGCGCCCGGCACGCAGCGCGGGCGCCCGAGAACAGGCGCCGGGAGTCGACGGGATGGAAGAGGTGGGGAAGGGCATGGCGGCCAAGGACGCGGACGTAGTCCTGGCTCGTGGCACATCGCACGGGGTGACCATTGAGGTATACCGTGTTGTTGAGGAAATAGACCTGACCATCGCGCATGTCGGTGCCGATCAAGACCGTTTTTGTTGGGTCTGAGTGGAGGTTGGTGAGGCGGCCCGCTCTCTCAATGCCGCTGGCGAGGGCGGGCAAATGGCAACGGTCGCCGGGCAGCCACTGGGTGTCATCCATCAGGAGAACTCGGTTCAGCGGGCCCGCGGGGGTGTCGGTGGGGGAGACGGAACGGCAGGCTTCGTGCCCCCGAACCTCGCCATATATGCAGTACTTCATGCCGGACACGGGGCATCCTTGCCCCGTGCCGGCCCCCAGCCGGGTGGAGGACGGAGAGCGTCCGTCAGCTCCCCCCATGTGCACCTCAAGGGCGCGGTCGTGGTGCTGAAGGGTCGCGGCGTCGGCCGGGGAGATCCCTGCGGCGGTGAGGACGGCGTACTCGGTGGTGTGGTTGATGGAGCCATACGCGTGGCGGACATCGTCCGACAGGACCCACGCTTCAAGGCGTCTGCGCCAGCGGTCCCACCATACATCGTGTAGGACGCGGAGTAGCTCCACGGAGGAGCAGTGCGGGGACATCCCGAACTGGTAGGGCGGCAGGATGCCGTTCTGGACCAGGCGGGGCTGGTAGTGGTCTTTGATGAGGGCAGCCGTGAGCTTCCATATCGTGGCCAGATTGGTCAGCGGTCTGCCGTTCGCAATGGGGCCGTGCGGCGTCCTTTTCGGAAGGTTGATGAAGTCTGCAGAGTGTGCCTGGGGCACGGGCACCCCACGGAGAATACTGTTGATCAGGCTCACGATCGCCGCAAACTGGGCATCCTCCAATTGTCCGAACAGCCGGTACTCCAGTAAGTCGTGGTACGGCACAGTGGCCGCCGCCCGGCGGATGATGGCCCGCAGGTTTGCGGTGGTGGCGTTGGGTGGTGGGCCGAGCGGCCTTTCCTCCCATCCCGTGATGGTCCGGACGCGCGCGAGTGAGAGCGCCTCAAGAGGGGCAAGGTGCCTTTGGCGCAGCTGGTCCAACGCAACTGCGGCTTGTTGATGAAGAGGTACTGGGACGCCCACCACGTAGACCGGATCCGCTGGGGGTACGTAGCGCGCCCCCAACGTGCGGCGGTAGTCCACTTTGGTGGGTTGGCCAGGGGCAGCGGGTAGGGGCGCCAGCCCTACATCCTTCTCCAGAAGGAGAACGTCCCAGGCCGCTCGGATGCGTTCTTTGAGGCGGGCGACCTCCACGAGGTGTGACGATTGGGACGCCCAATCCGGGTAGGCGAGCGTGTAGCGTTGAAGGCTGGTGACGTGGACACGTACCGTCGACGGTACCGGCTGGCTGGGGACGGGGGGCCCGTAGGCAGCCGTAGCCGCGGTGTATAGAGCTGAGGTCACCTCGGTATAGCGTGGCTGCGCTGCGGGTGCGCCTGGGGGCGGCGCAGCGAGTTCGGCCCGAAAGGTGTCGTTGAGGGTGCGGAGCTGGCTGGCGAGGGGCTCCCGCGGGATGGGGAAGCGGCCCTTTTTCGAAGGGCATACCAATTGGGGCGCTGGCGGGAGGTCATGGAGGGTAGCAGTCACGGGTAGGTGGTCAGATGGGAAACTGGAATCGGAGCGCACCTCCGTAGTTTGGGCTGCTTCCGAAGGGGTGCGGAGGAAGATGTGGTCCAGGGCACCGGCGAAACCTTGCGGGCTCACCCACGTGGGGGCCTCCGCAAGGGGGCGTAGACGGCGCATCCCAAGGCGCGTGAGCGTGGGGAGGACGAGGTCACAGAGGGAGGCAGGGGAGACAGGGAGGTGCGAGACCCAGCGGCAGTTGGCGTTCAGGTCCCCTGTCAGGACAACCACTCTAGCCGGGGTGAGGAGGAGGTACGGGTACACCCAATCCAGGACTTCTTGGAGTGTGTCGAGGTTCCCGTCGGCGGGGAGATACACGTTGGCGTGGCAGTGGGTCACGCCAGCCATGGTGAAGTGCGTGACGAGGGCTCGTCCCGACGGGTGGGCGCTGTGGCCGGTCACGACCAGGTCCGGGGTCCTGTAGAGGAGGGTGGCACATCCCCCAGCTATTCTTGCAGGTGCCTGGATGGTGTGGTACAGGGGGTGCACCCGTTGGATGATCTGGGGCCCCGCTTCTTGAACATGCAGGGTTAGCGGGTACTGGCACTCGCGCACCAGGACGTCCAGGGCGCGGAGCTTGGGTCGCAGGGACATCTGCACGTTGAGGGTCATCACGTCTGGGCGGGGCGACACGTGGCCGGTGGGGGGGGGACCAGGGCAGGAGCTGGCGGCGGTGGAGTGCTGGGTTAGCTTGCGGTCCACGGCTGCGGGGAGGGCGCAAGGTAGGCCTCGCACCCACTTGCGGAGGTGCCGGTGGTGGTACGTGGCCGCCATCGCCAAGACACTGGCCCGGGTGAGGCCTGTGGCTGTGATGGAGACGCGGCTGTGTAGGGATTGTGGGAGGACCACGTGGTGATGCTCGGGCAAGATGAAGGAGGTGGGTGGCAGGCCCTTGCGGCAGAGCTGCAACTGATGGGAGCCCGTCACCTGCACACAGTGCACGGCGCCCACTAACGACAGAACGTTACGGGGCCAGGGGTCCGCCCCGCTGCACGCCCGGTAGTAGTGCACCCCCACCGGCAGGTGCAGGCACATTTCGAGGGCATAGGGGGGCGTGATGAACTGGGCAGTGCCCGAGGCCGGTACCGGTACCAGGCCCCACTCTCTGGGGGGGGAGCTGGGAGTGTATGCGCCCAGGTGCAGGTCCCGGACATGGGGGACGCCGTCGAGGTGGGAGTGGCGGAGCTGAGACACGGCGGCAGGGATGTCCTCGTTGCGCCCCGCCATGTCCCGGGTTACCGGTCCCGCCGACGCCGACCGAAGTACGGCTGGTAGCGGTGGGGGTCGGCTGGGGGGCTCCAGGGCGGGGGAGCGTAGGGGTTGTGGGTCATGGCCACTCGGGGGTCGTGGGGGTCCCCCGAGTACGGGTAGGGCAGGAGGGGGGCTGCTGGATGGTGGTCGTGGCGGCTGGAGAGCGCTTGTGGCTCATCGCGGTACGCGCTGCGACGCCTCGGCGGCGGGCTGTCGCGGCGATGGCCTGGGCTGCGGCGGCGGGACGGGGACCGGTCCGAGCGGCGGGGGCTGTACCTGCGCTGATATTTGGAGTCTGGTTCTCCGTCCGATCCCGACGTTGCCGTAAGGTCCACCTGATCGTCAGGGTCCCGTGGACGGCGCTGCTTCCCGCGGCTTCCCCGATGAGTCTTCCGGGGCGGACGGTCTCGGTCTCGGTCAGGGTCAGGCACCCAGGGCGTAAACGGTTGTTTCTTCGATTCGGCCCACGTCACTCGCCAGCCACGAGCCGTGTGTTGCCTCGTCAGTCGCATGCCGCGCTCGTACTCTGCTGGTCGGATTCCGACGATTGTGAACTTGGATGTATGGTTCAATTGTTCTTCAGTAATGGAGGAAAGGCCTGCACCAAATTTATCCCGAAGGATACCACCGAGGAGTCCTGCATCAACTTCACCGGACGGCGGATCGTCGACTTCTTGCCAGCCGACCCACAGGGCTTTCGAGTAGACTTGCGGATCGATTTTTTGGGGTGTATACCCCTTCTTTTTCGCTGCGCCCTGTGCCTGGTTGGCGGCTGCAGCTTCTGATGGGGAGGTGGCTGGGCTGGCGGAAACCTGCTGGACTGCAGGGGGGTTGGAGAGGAAGGAGCGCAGGACTTCCGCGATGCCGGGCAGGCTGGGCGCGTGGCTGTGGACCCAGGCCCACTGCTCCCGGATCGGCGACTGCGGGAGGGTGTCGACCTTCGCGCCGTACTGGCGGAAGAGCTGGAGGTGGAGCGCGTGCGCAACCTCGTCCTCACAGCCCTTGGGGATCCCCGGGATCCACTCCAGCAGGTCGGTCAGGGCGGCATCGGCAGGCGACGGCAGAGACGGCGGCGGCTGGGCGGTCGCGCCCGGTGCCCGAAAGGCAGAGACCGCCCTCGACTTAGGGATCGGTTCCGGGACTGCGAACGACAGTTCGGGCGCACGCGCAGGGGCCTCCGGGACCGGCACGGCGCCTGGCGCGGCCATAGCCCTACGGAGGACGTCGGCCAACTCCTCGAGGTTGGGTGCCTGGGGCGAGGTGAGAACTGCTGCGGCGAGGATGACCGGCACGAGGACCAGGAACTGCTGAGAGCCGGGGGGGGGCAGCTCGAACGAAGCCGGAACGGTACTGCGCACGGCGTTGGCGAATGCCGGCGGCGTGGACTGGAGGCCGTGGAGTCTGGTGGCGATGGACAGGAGGGGGGGTACCGACCTGATGAAGTTGTTGAGCCTGACGGCTTCGGTCTGCCGTTGTGCCGCGGCGCAACGCTGGGCCTGCTGCTGGGCATTATCCCGTTCGGTGCGCATCGCGTCCAGATCCCGCGTGAGGGACTCCAGGTCGCCCCGTGCCACGGCCAGCTCCCGGCGTTGGGCCTCATACTCGTCATGCAATTGAGCGTAGTCGGTGGAGTAGGCCGTGACATCCAGGTCCGGGACAAAAGGCTCCCCCACCTGGGAGGGGCTGGGGGGGGCCGACCCGACGGCCGGGGCCGGTGACTCCGGAGGCGTGGGGTCTGCGGCAGCCGGTGGTACCTGGGAGGCTGGCTCTGGGAGATTGAAAGAAAGCCTTGTCTGTTCGGGCAACAGTGACGAAGGCGATGGTTCGGACCCTGAGGGGGTGGGCTTGCTCTGGGCCTTGTACAGGGCTGACGCTGGGGTGAACGCCGCCGTGGCGAACAGAGTGCCGGCGGGGCTGGGCGCCGCTTGCCCTTTGGTGAGGTAAGGTGCGTGGCTAGGCGGCGTGAGCGGGGGCGGGTTGGCGGTGTCGGCGATGCCGGCCTGCAGCAGGGCGAAAGTGGGGGCTGTGGCCCAGGAGTGCTCGCCAGCCTGCTCGATCTGATGCAGCAGCTCCACGCTGCGGATCGGCAAGATCGAGCACTCGAGCAGCGGCCGCAGCTGCTCGGGGGTCCACATGCCCTTGTTGGCGAGGGCGGGGGGTGTGGGAACGGGGGCTGGCGTGTACTGTCCTGTGAGGCAGACGGAGGAGGCCCACGCTAGGAGCCCGAACTTCAGCGGGACGAGGTCTGCTGTCGGGATGTGGGCCGCCTGCAGGACCGCATGCACGTCGTTGGGTAGCGCCCAAAAGGCCGCAACTACCTCTCGGGTGCGGAGGCGGTCCCATGACGGTCTGAGGTGGGGGGCAAGGAACTGGCTGATGGGCTTGTGGATCTTGTGGGAGACCTTCTGGCTTTGGATGTCCGGAGGACGCAGTGTTGACGGGCGGTGGCTGTTCGCGGGCTGTGTACAGGCCCTTGAAGACTTGGTTGCGGAGGCGTGACGCCGAAATTGGGGCATGGCTTGGGCTCCACCGCGTGACGAGAGCCGCTGTGAGGGCCTCAGGGTCCTTGGAGATATACTCCAGCAGTGGGCCTCCTTGTACCAGCGACAGGGGGACGTGCTCGATGACCTTCGTGTCAGACGGGCCTGCGGCGACCGTTACGGTGGCTGTGAGCAGGAGCCCCCGCGGCGTCCACACCCCCGTCACCGCTGTAATAGCCTGGATGTCGCCGTTGGCAGCCGTCCACCGCAGGGCATCACACAAGTTAGCCAGGGCGGGGTCGGTGGCCTGGATAGCCGTATCTGCCGCTTCCAGTGCGTCATCCTTCAGCATGTCCAGTTCTCGCAGCAGACGGTCAGCATCGTCGGACCGGGCGATGTCCATCAGAAACATGGGGAACGGCCCCTGACGAATGGCGCCGCCTCGACCGGTGTCGGGGGCGGGAGAGGGGGTGTCCTGGGACGGTGTTGAGCGGTCTGACATGGTAGCTGTGGCGAGAAAAGAGCGGGTGGCCTGTGGCCGCAATATGTTGGGGGGGGGGGGCAGATCGAGGTGTCGGCAAACGGAGGTGCACTGACATCATAGGCAGCCCCAGTCGGATGGGGCGCGCAGGAGAGAAACAAGGGGTACCACGAGCGTGGCCATAGTGTGACAAAACAAAGAGCATGGCGCGATGGCGCGGAGTAACATGGGGCCGCCTGAAGGACCGGGTCGGTGAGCGGGGGTCCCAGGACACACAGGGCGGGGATGCGAGGGGAGCACCGCGCTGGCGCGTGGTGCTGCAACCCTAGTGGCGCACGGGAGCGAGGGGCCCCACGTTGGGACGACGAATCGGACGACTGATGATACCCCTGCACAAGGCGTCACGCTTGAGCGGCGGATACGTCGAATGCAGTCCCCGTCGCGGCTCCCCGCGTAGCGGCCTGGAAGATTGCCACGGCGAGGTCGACGTCTTGCCAGAGACGAACGTATAACGACGTGCCCACTGTGAGCAGGAAACGGCTTGCAAGGGGGAGGGACGCACTTGAGGTGCGGCACTCAGCCCTTGGAGACACGGGATGAAGAGGGAGAGAGAGAGTGCACCGTACGGGTGGAGCTGAGCGGAGAGGGAGCCACGATGGCAGAGCTGAGTCACGTGGTGGCACGACTATCACGACGATTCACGATTGGTGTCGAGCGTGGCAGTGCGTGTAGGCAATCCGTCCTACAGCTACCATCCTGAGGGTTTTTAGACTGGTGCCAGGTCACCAGGCAGTGGGAAGTGCAACTTCTGCAATGCACTGCCTCACTGCCCTGGGGCAGTGGGCAGTGGAACTCCTGCAATGAGCTGCCTCACTGCCGGGGGGCGGTGGACAGTGCAACTTCGGCAATGCACTGCCTCACTGCCCTGGGGCAGTGGGCAGTGGAACTCCTGCAATGCACTGCCCAACTGCTTGGAGGCAGTGGGCAGTGGAACTCCTGCAATGCACTGCCTCACTGCCTGGGGGCAGTGGGCAGTGCAACTTCTGCAATGCACTGCCTCACTGCCCCGGGGCAGTGGGCAGTGGAACTCCTGCAATGAGCTGCCTCACTGCCTGGGGGCGGTGGACAGTGCAACTTCGGCAATGCACTGCCTCACTGCCCTGGGGCAGTGGGCAGTGGAACTCCTGCAATGCTCTGCCCAACTGCCTGGAGGCAGTGGGCAGTGGAACTCCTGCAATGCACTGCCTCACTGCCCCGGGGCAGTGGGCAGTGCAGCTCCTGCAATGCACTGCCTCACTGCCCTGGGGCAGTGGGCAGTGGACCCCCTGCAATGCACTGCCTTACTGCCTGGGGGCAGTGGGCAGTGCAACTCCTGCAATACACGGCCGCATTGCCGGGGGGCAGTGGGAAGTGCAACTCCTGCAATACACGGCCGCATTGCCTGGGGGCAGTGGGCAGTGCAACTTCTGCAATGCACTGCCTCACTGCCTTGGGGCAGTGGGCAGTGCAGCTTCTGCAATGCACTGCCTCACTGCCCTGGGGCAGTGGGCAGTGGACCCCCCGCAATGCACTGCCTTACTGCCTGGGGGCAGTGGGCAGTGCAACTCCTGCAATACACGGCCGCATTGCCTGGGGGCGTGTGAGATGTGCAACTCCTGCAATGCATTGCCTCACTGCCCTCAAGCAGTAGGCAGTGGAACTCCTGCAAAGCACTGCCTCACTGCCTGGGGGCACTGGGTAGTGCAACTCCTGCAATGCACTACCTCACTGCCTGGGGGCAGTGGGCAGTGGAACTCCTACAACGCACTGCCGCACCGCTTGGGGGCGGTGGGCAGTGAAACTCCTGCAATGCACTGCCTCACTGCCTGGGGGCAGTGGGCAGTGCAACTCCTGCAATGCACTACCCCACTGCCTGGGGGCAGTAGGCAGTGCAAATTCTGCAATGCACTGCCTCACTGCCCTGGGGCAGTGGGCAGTGCAACTGCTGCAATGCACTGCCTCACTGCCTGGGGGCAGTGGACAGTGGAACTTCTGCAATGCACTGCCTCACTGCCCCGGGGCAGTGGGCACTGCAACTCCTGCAATGCACTGTCTCACTGCCCCGGGGCAGTGGGCAGTGCAATTCCTGCAATGCACAACCTCACTGCCTGGGCACAGTGGGCAGTGGAACTCCTGCATGCACTGCCCCACTGCCTGGGGGCGGTGGGCAGTGCAACTCGTGCAATGCACGGCCTCACCACCTTGGGGCGGTGGGCAGTGCAGCTTCTGCAATGCACTGCCTCACTGCCCTGGGGGCAGTGGGCAGTGCAACTGCTGCAATGCACTGCCTCACTGCCTGGGGGCAGTGGGTAGTGCAACTCCTGCAATGCACTGCCCAACTGCCTGGGGTCAGTGGGCAGTGCAACTCCTGCAATGCACTGCCCCACTGCCTGGGGGCGGTGGGCAGTGCAACTCGTGCAATGCACGGCCTCACCACCTTGGGGCGGTGGGCAGTGCAGCTTCTGCAATGCACTGCCTCACTGCCTGGGGGCAGTGGGTAGTGCAACTCCTGCAATGCACTGCCTCACTGCCTGGGGTCAGTGGGCAGTGCAACTTCTGCAATGCACTGCCTCACTGCCCTGGGGCAGTGGGCAGTGGAACTCCTGCAATGCACTGTCTCACTGCCCTGGGGCAGTGGGCAGTGGAACTTCTGCAATGCACTGCCTCACTGCCCTGGGGGCAGTGGGCAGTGCAACTCCTGCAATGCACTGTCTCACTGCCCCGGGGCAGTGGGCAGTGCAACTCCTGCAATGCACGACCTCACTGCCTGGGCGCAGTGGGCAGTGGACCCCCTGCAATGCACTGCCTTACTGCCTGGGGGCAGTGGGCAGTGCAACTCCTGCAATACACGGCCGCATTGCCTGGGGGCAGTGGGAAGTGCAACTCCTGCAATGCATTGCCTCACTGCCCTCGGGCAGTAGGCAGTGGAACTCCTGCATTACTCTGCCCCACTGCCTGGGGGCAGTGGACAGTGCAACTCCTGCAATGCACTACCTCACTGCCTGGGGGCAGTGGGCAGCGGAACTCCTGCAACGCACTGCCGCACCGCCTAGGGGCGGTGGGCAGTGCAACTTCTGCAATTCACTGCCTCACTGCCTGGGGGCAGTGGGCAGCGGACCTCCTGCAATGCAGCGCCGCACTGTCTGGGGCAGTGGGCAGTGCAACTCCTGCAATACACTGCCGCACTGCCTGGGGGGGCGGTGGGCAGTGCAACTCCTGCAATGCACTGCCTCGCTGCCTAGGGGCAGCGGGCAGTGCAACTTCTGCTCTGCACTGCCTCACTGCCTGGGGGCAGTGGGCAGCGGACCTCCTGCAATGCACTGCCTCACTGTCTGGGGCAGTGGGCAGTGCAACTCGTGCAATACGCTGCCTCACTGCCCTGGGTCAGTGGGCAGTGCAACTCCTGCAATACACTACCGCAGTGCCTGGGGGCAGTGGGCAGTGCAACTCCTGCAATGCACTGCCTCACTGCCTGGGGGCAGTGGGCAGTGCAACTCGAACTCCTGCAATGCACTGCCTCACTGTCTGGGGGCAGTGGGCAGTGCAACTTCTACAATGCACGGCCTCACTGCCTGGGGGCAGTGGGCAGTGCAACTCCTGCAATGCACTGCCTCACTACCCTGGGGGCAGTGGGCAGTGCAACTCCTGCAATGCACTGCCTCACTGCCTGGGGGCAGTGGGCAAGGCAACTCGTGCAATGCACTGCCTCACTGCCCGGGGGTAGTGGGCAGTGCAACTCCTGCAACGCACTGCCTCACTGCCCTGGGGGTAGTGGGCAGTGCAACTCGTGCAATGCATTGCCTCAGTGCCCTGGGGGCAGTGGACGGTGCAACTCCTGCAATGCACTACCTCGCTGCCTGGGGGCAGTGGGCAGTGGAACTCTTGCAATGCACTTCCCCACTGCTTGGGGGCAGTGGACACCGCAACTCCTGCAATGCACTGCCTCATTGCCGGGGGGCAGTGGGCAGTGCAACTCGAACTCCTGCAATGCACTGCCTCACTGTCTAGGGGCAGTGGGCGGTGCAACTTCTACAATGTAGGGCCTCACTGCCTGGGGGCAGTTGGCAGCGCAACTCCTGCAATGCACTGCCTCACTGCCTAGGGGCAGTGGGAAGTGCAACTCGTGCAATGCACTGCCTCGCCGCTTGGGGGCAGTGGGCAGTGCAACTCCTGCAATGCACTGCCCCACTGCTTGAGGGCAGTGGGCAGTGCAACTCCTGCAATGCACTGCCTCGCCGCCTGGGGGTAGTGGGCAGTGGAACTCTTGCAATGCACCGCCTCACTGCCTGGGGGCAATGGGCGGTGCAACTCCTGCAATGCAGTGCCTCACTGCCCTGGGGGCACTGGACGGTGCAACTCCTGCAATGCACTGCCTCGCTGCCTGGGGGCAGTGGGCAGTGCAACTCCTGCAATGCACTGCCTCACTACCCTGGGGCAGTGGGCAGCGGAACTCCTGCAATGCACTGCCTCACTGCCTGGGGGGAGTGGGCAGTGAAACTCCCGCAATGCACTGCCGCACTGCTTGAGGGCAGTGGGCAGTGCAACTCCTGCAATGCACCGCCTCACTGCTTGAGGGCAGTGGGCAGTGCAACTCCAAATCCTGCAATGCACTGCCCCAGTGCCTGGGGGGAGGAGGAGGAGGAGGAGGAGCGCCTGCCGCGGTCCCACGTACGGTGAGCCTTGGCGTCGTCACTCGGGGGCCCCACGCAGGCTCTGCCGAGGGAGTCCTCCGTCTTACCTCCGCTAGAGCAAGACGAATCTCGTCGCACACCTGAGAACGCTCCTCCCAGCAGGCCGTCTGGGTCACAACGTCGGTGTACGACAACGCTACGTTTCGATCTGCTCTCCGGTCCCGGCCACCAACCGCTCCGAACTGTCCTGGATCCACCCGAGTAAGCGTTCCAAGATCAACGGGCACGGAAGATGTGGGTCTCCCGGGGCATCACCTCCGACTTAGAACGCCGCCAGACAAGGAGTGCGGTCCGGCACGACTGCGCGCTGCACCGGAGCTGTCCGGGCGCGTGAGGTCGAGGACGGGTCACGGGCCGGGACAAGGCCACGGGGCGGGCCGTCCCAGGGCCACCTGCATGTCCTTGAAGACCGTGCGGGGTCCTTGGGAAGCCGCAGTGAGGATGGCCGAGAACGCGGAATGAAGTGCGGCACACCACGAGGGGATCACATCTCCACAGAGGCCGGCCTCCAGGCTCCGTCCATTGCCACCGTAATGGATGGCCCAGAGGCGGCGTCGATCCGGGAGATGGGGGGCAAGCCCGTGCCGTCCGAGACTGTCCAAGATGATTACGTCATGGGCTTCCAGCTCAATCTCCTGCCGCACGGCCGGCGACATCTGGTTCTTCTCGATGTACACATACAGAACGCGGTACGGACTGCGCTTGTTCCGGGTGGAGATGGCGGACTTCACCTTAGGGGCCAGGAGGAGGTCCCCTGATAGCCAGAGTCCTAGGAGGACGTCCCAGGCCGGCCACCTGCCCGAACCGGGCGTTGGGGCCCAGTTGGCAACGTGATACCACTCTGGCGGTGGGTCGTTGGCGAGGGACTGGTTCACGGGGGCCCGCGGTAGGGGGGAGAGGTGGTCGGCAAGAGGTAGAACGGGCACCGCGTGCCGCTTATGTAGGAGGACGGTAGTGAGAACGACGTCGCAGAGTAGGCGACGGAGACGCGCAGGACGCAGACCTCTGTGCAGCAGGGCATCCCTGTGTGGCGTGGAGATGGCTCCGAGACGACCAATAGTGTAGGTTGAGATGGTGTGGTGGGCCGGGGAGCCATCCACATCCAGTATGAACGGCTCGTCCCCCCAAAGGACGAGGGTGCCCCAAGCAGTGGGCGTACAGTGGCGCCAGGCATGGCACCTCTGAGAGAGTCGGGCCGCAAGCCACCGATGGTAGTGGGCGCGGATGAGCGGGTCTAGTGGGCATGAGAGGATGTGGTCCCCGGAGGCGGGCATGGTGCAGAGGGGGCAGGACGCATCCCTTGGGGGGAACAGGGAGAGGCGGATGCCGGTGACCGTGAGGTGGTCCCCCCATGTGATGAGGCCGTGGCTGACGATGTTGGCGTACTCGTTGAGGTCGGGGCGGCGCTGAGGCGGGGGGGACGCAGAATAGGCGTGGTGGGAGGCGAGCAAGGCGCGGCGCGCGTGGGGCACGGCGTCGTGGACCTGGAGGCCCGCGTGGGAGAAGCAGACGCGGGGTTGCTGTAGGGGGCCGAGCCATCCCACGGCGTCTGGGCAAGTGTCCGCAGCTTGCCCTGCCGCTTCGTCCACCTGGTCCAGCAGGGTATCGAGCCAGGTGCCGGCGATATGGGAATAGAGGTGACGGGGAGGGGCGTGACCGTGGGCCATGTCGCGACACGATCTTATGAGATCTCCTTGTAGCGAGTCTTCCGGCTCGCGGCGCCCTTCCTGCGCCGTGATGTACCCCTTGCAGTCCGCAAAGTGCCACGCACCGGACCGGAAGCCGATGGCAGGGTCGGCTGAGGGCCCCTTGGCGGTGAGGGCCACCCATGCCGTGTACAGCTCCGCCGTGTAGGCGTTGTCCAACCTCAAGGGGATGGGGACGGGGTACACCTGGTACCGGAGGGTGACGGGGCAGAACACCGCCACTGCCCCGCCGCAGCGCCGGGTCTTCGGGCACCACGACGCGTCGTGGAGGATCCCATAGTTCTCAGGGAGCCACGAGAACGTGGGGACGGTCGCAGTCACCGCTTGGCAGCGTCTAACCGGGGGACGGTGCCGACCGGCGGAGTGGGGCGGGGCGAGGCCCGGGGCCACCCCTTCCGTCGCGCGTCCTCTGTACTGCGATGGCCTGCAAGCATCCACGCGTGGGTGTCCTGGACCTGGAGTCCGGGTGACGACAGGGCCAGCACATGGGGGGTGTGGTGTGGCAGATGGCTGTCAGGGGGTAAGTGGATGGCGATGTCGCACCGGTGGCACAGGGCGACAAATAGATCGTGGTCCATGGGGTGTGCGGTGCACCGGAGCCCGAGCTCTGGGGTGAGGCAGGGCTGGGAAGGATGGAACCGCCAGAGGGCAGTCAGGAGCCCGTGGCGCGTGGACCGGCGGACCAGGGAGTTGGGGTGGTTCAGGTGCCGGATGTAGACGCAGAAGAAGTTAGTAAACCCAACGACCGGTGCCGGGGGGATACCGACTCCCCCTTCGGGGACCTCGCGGAGGAAGTGAGCAGAGGCGGAGAGGGTCCACCCAGCGGTGGCGCGCATGGCCGAGGCGGTCATGGCGTCCAGCACGCGCAGGGCCCCGTAGGAGGGGGGGCGGACACTGGTAAACCAGTTGATCGTCCCATGACACTTGGCGGTATACATGGCGAGGGGGTAGTGGGCGGGGAGTCGCGGGGCGCGGAGCGCCCGGCACGCAGCGCGGGTGCCCGAGAACAGGCGCCTGGAGTCGACGGGATGGAAGAGGTGGGGAAGGGCATGGCGGCCAAGAACGCGGACGTAGTCCTGGCTCGTGGCACACCGCACGGGTCGACCGTTGAGGTATACCGTGTCGTTGAGGAAGTAGACCTGACCATCGCGCATGTCGGTGCCGATCAAGACCGTTTTGGTCGGGTCAGAGTGGAGGTTGGTGAGGCGGCCCGCTCTCTCAATGCCGCTGGCGAGGGCGGGCAAGTGGCAACGGTCGCCGGGCAGCCACTGGGTATCATCCATCAGAAGAACCCGGTTCAGCGGGCCCGCGGGGGTGTCGGTGTGGGGGACGGAACGGCAGGCCTCGTGCCCTCGAACTTCGCCATATATGCAGTACTTCATGCCGGACACGGGGCACCCTTGCCCCGTGCCGGCCCCCAACCGGGTGGAGGACGGAGAGCGACCGTCAGCCCCCCCCATGTGCACCTCAAGGGCGCGGTCATGGTGCTGAAGGGTCCTGGCGTCGGCTAGGGAGATCCCTGCGGCGGTGAGGACGGCGTACTCGGTGGTGTGGTTGATGGAGCCATACGCGTGGCGGACATCGTGCAACAGGACCCACGCTTCAAGGCGCCTGCGCCAGCGGTCCCACCATACATCGTGTAGGACGCGGAGTAGCTCCACGGAGGAGCAGTGCGGGGACATCCCGAACTGGTAGGGCGGCAGGATGCCGCCCTGAACCAGGCGGGGCTGGTAGTGGTCTTTGATGAGAGCAGCCGTGAGCTTCCATATCGTGGCCAGGTTGGTCAGCGGCCTGCCGTTTGCAATGGGGCCGTGCGGCGTCTTTTTCGGAAGGTTGATGAAGTCTGCAGAGTGTGCCTGGGGCACGGGCACCCCACGGAGAATACTGTTGATCAGGTTTACGATCGTCGCAAATTGGGCATCCTCCAATTGTCCGAGCAGCCGGTACTCCAGTAAATCGTGGTACGGCACAGTGGCCGCCGCCCGGCGGATGATGGCCCGCAGGTTTGCGGTGGTGGCGCTGGGTGGTGGGCCGAGCGGCCTTTCCTCCCATCCCGTGATGGTCCGGACGCGCGCGAGTGAGAGCGCCTCAAGAGGGGCAAGGTGCCTTTGGCGCAGCTGGTCCAACGCAACGGCGGCTTGTTGATGAAGAGGTACCGGGACGCCCACCACGTAGACCGGATCCGCTGGGGGTACGTAGCGCGCCCCTAACGTGCGGCGGTAGTCCACTTTTGTGGGCTGGCCAGGGGCAGCGGGTAGGGGCGCCAGCCCTACATCCCTCTCCAGAAGGAGAACGTCCCAGGCCGCTCGGATGCGTTCTTTGAGGCGGGCGACCTCCACGAGGTGTGACGATTGGGACGCCCAATCCGGGTAGGCGAGCGTGTAGCGTTGAAGGTTGGTGACGTGGACACGTACCGTCGACGGTACCGGCTGGCTGTGGACGGGGGGCCCGTAGGCAGCCGTAGCCGCGGCGTATAGCGCTGAGGTCACCTCGGTATAGCATGGCTGCGCTTGGGGCGCGCCTGGGGGCGGCGTAGTGAGTTCGGCCCGAAAGGTGTCGTTGAGGGTGCGGAGCTGGCTGGCGAGGGGCTCCCGCGGGATGGGGAAGCGGCCCTTTTTCGAAGGGCATACCAATTGGGGCACTGGCAGGAGGTCATGGAGGGTGGCGGTTACGGGTAGGTGGTCAGATGGGAAACTGGAATCGGAGCGTACCTCCGTGGTGTGGGCTGCTTCCGAAGGGGCGCGGAGGAAGATGTGGTCCAGGGCACCGGCGAAACCTTGCGGGCTCACCCACGTGGGGGCCTCCGCAAGGGGGCGTAGACGGCGCATCCCAAGGCGCGTGAGCGTGGGGAGGACGAGGTCACAGAGGGAGGCAGGGGAGACAGGGAGGTGCGAGACCCAGCGGCAGTTGGCGTTCAGGTCCCCTGTCAGGACAACCACTCTAGCCGGGGTGAGGAGGAGGTACGGGTACACCCAATCCAAGATTTCTTGGAAGGTGTCGAGGTTCCCGTCGGCGGGGAGATACACGTTGGCGTGGCAGTGGGTTACGCCAGCCATGGTGAAGTGTGTGACGAGGGCCCTTCCCGACGGGTGGGCGTTGTGGCTGGTCACGACCAGGTCCGGGGTCCTGTAGAGGAGAGTGGCACATCCCCCAGCCACTCTTGCTGGTGCTTGGATGGTGTGGTACAGGGGGTGCACCCGTTGGATGATCAGGGGCCCCGCTTCCTGAACATGCAGGGCTAGCGGGTACTGGCACTCGCGCACCAGGACGTCCAGGGCGCGGAGCTTAGGTCGCAGGGACATCTGCACGTTGAGGGTCATCACGTCTGGGCGGGGCGACACGTGGCCGGTGGGGGGAGGACCAGGGCAGGAGCCGGCGGCGGTGGACTGCTGGGTTAGCTTGCGGTCCACGGCTGCGGGGAGGGCGCAAGGTAGGCCTCGCACCCACTTGCGGAGGTGCCGGTGGTGGTACGTGGCCGCTATCGCCAAGACACTGGCCCGGGTGAGGCCCGTGGCTGTGATGGAGACACGGCTGTGTAGGGATTGTGGGAGGACCACGTGGTGATGCTCGGGCAAGATGAAGGAGGTGGGTGGCAGGCCCTTGCGGCAGAGCTGCAACTGATGGGAGCCCGTCACCTGCACACAGTGCACGGCGCCCACTAACGACAGAACGTTACGGGGCCAGGGGTCCGCCCCGCTGCACGCCCGGTAGTAGTGCACACCCACCGGCAGGTGCAGGCACATTTCGAGGGCGTAGGGGGGCGTGATGAACTGGGCAGTGCCTGGGGCCGGCACCGGTACCAGGCCCCACTCTCTGGGGGGGGAGCTGGGAGTGTATGCGCCCACGTGCAGGTCCCGGACATGGGGGACGCCGTCGAGGTGGGAGTGGCGGAGCTGAGACACGGCGGCAGGGATGTCCTCGTTGCGCCCCGCCATGTCCAGGGCTACCGGTCTCGCGGATGCCGACCGAAGTACGGCTGGTAGCGGTGGGGGTCGGCTGGGGGGCTCCAGGGCGGGGGAGCGTAGGGGTTGTGGGCCATGGCCACCCGGGGGTCGTGGGGGTCCCCCGAGTACGGGTAGGGCAGGAGGGGGGCCGCTACATGGTGGTCGTGGCGGCTGGAAAGGGCTTGGGGCTCATCGCGGTACGCGCTACGACGCCTCGGCGGCGGGCTGTCGCGGCGATGGCCTGGGCTGCGGCGGCGGGACGGGGACCGGTCCGAGCGGCGGGGGCTGTACCTGCGCTGATACTTGGAGTCTGGTTCTCCGTCCGATCCCAACGTTGCCATAAGGTCCACCTGATCGTCAGGGTCCCGTGGACGGCGCTGCTTCCCGCGGCTTCCCCGATGAGTCTTCCGGGGCGGATGGTCTCGGTCAGGGTCAGGCACCCAGGGCGTGAACGGTTGTTTCTTCGACTCGGCCCACGTCACTCGCCAGCCACGAGCCGTGTGCTGCCTCGTCAGTCGCATGCCGCGCTCGTACTCTGCTGGTCGGATTCCGACGATTGTGAACTTGGATGTATGGTTCAATTGTTCTTCAGTAATGGAGGAAAGGCCTGCACCAAATTTATCCCGAAGGATACCACCGAGGAGTCCTGCATCAACTTCACCGGACGGCGGATCGTCGACTTCTGGCCAGCCGACCCACAGGGCTTTCGAGAAAACTTGCGGAACAATTTTTTGGGGTGTATACCCCTTCTTTTTCGCTGCGCCCTGTGCCTGGTTGGCGGCTGCAGCTTCTGTTGGGGAGGTGGCTGGGCTGGCAGAAACCCGTTGGACTGCAGGGGGGTTGGAGAGGAAGGAGCGCAGGACTTCCGCGATGCCGGGCAGGCTGGGCGCGTGGCTGTGGACCCAGGCCCACTGTTCCCGAATGGGCGACTGCGGGAGGGTGTTGACTTTCGCGCCGTACTGGCGGAAGAGCTGGAGGTGGAGTGCGTGCGCAACCTCGTCCTCACAGCCCTTGGGGATCTCCGGGATCCACTCCAGCAGGTCGGTCAGGGCGGCATCAGCAGGCGACGGCAGAGACGGCGGCGGCTGGGCGGTTGCGCCCGGTGCCCGAAAGGCAGAGACCGCCCTCGGCTTAGGGATCGGGTCCGGGACAGCGAACGACAGTTCGGATGCACGCGCAGGGGTCTCCGGGACCGGCACGGCGCTTGGCGCGGCCATAGCCCTACGGAGGACGTCGGCCAATTCCTCAAGGTTGGGTGCTTGGGGCGAGGTGAGAACTGCTGCGGCGAGGATGACCGGCACGAGGACCAGGAACTGCTGAGAGCCGGGGGGAGGCAGCTCGAATGAAGCCGGAACGGTACTGCGCACGGCGTTGGCGAACGCTGGCGGCGTGGATTGGAGGCCGTGGAGTCGGGTGGCGATGGACAGGAGGGGGGGAACCGACCTGATGAAGTTGTTGAGCCTAACGGCTTCGGTCTGCCGCTGCGCCGCGGCGCAACGCTGGGCCTGCTGCTGGGCATTATCCCGTTCGGCGCGCACTGTGTCCAGATCCCTCGTGAGGGACTCCAGGTCGCCCCGTGCCACGGCCAGCTCCCGCCGTTGGGCCTCATACTCGTCATGCAATTGAGCGTAGTCGGTGGAGTAGGCCGTGACATCCAGGTCCGGGACGAAAGGCTCCCCCACCTGGGAGGGACTGGGGGGGGCCGACCCGACGGCCGGGGCCGGTGACTCCGGAGGCGTGGGGTCCGCGGCGGCCGGTGGTACGTGGGAGGCAGGCTCTGGGAGGTTGAAAGAGAGCCTTGTCTGTTCGGGCAACAGTGATGAAGGCGATGGTTCGGACCCTGAAGGGGTGGGCTTGCCCTGGGCCTTGTACAGGGCTGATGCTGGGGTGAACGCCGCCGTGGCGAACAGAGTGCCGGCGGGGCTGGGCGCTGCTTGCCCTTTGGTGAGGTAAGGTGCGTGGCTGGGCGGCGTGAGCGGGGGCGGGTTGGCGGTGTCGGCGATGCCGGCCTGCAGCAGGGCGAAAGTGGGGGCTGTGGCCCAGGAGTGCTCGCCAGCCTGCTCGATCTGATGCAGCAGCTCCACGCTGCGGATCGGCAAGACCGAGCATTCGAGCAGCGGCCGCAGCTGCTCGGGGGTCCACATGCCCTTGTTGGCGAGGGCGGGGGGTGTGGGAACCGGGGCTGGCGTGTACTGTCCTGTGAGGCAGACGGAGGAGGCCCACGCCAGGAGCCCGAACTTCAGCGGAACGAGGTCTGCCGTTGGGATATGGGCTGCCTGCAGGACCGCATGCACGTCGTTGGGCAGCGCCCAAAAGGCCGCAACTACCTCTCGGGTGCGGAGGCGGTCCCATGACGGTCGGAGGTGGGGGGCAAGGAATTGGCTGATGGGCTTGTGGATCTTGTGGGAGACCTTCTGGCTTTGGATGTCTGGAGGGGTGGCAGTGTCGACGGGCGGTGGCTGTTCGCGGGCTGTGTACAGGCCCTTGAAGACTTGGCTGCGGAGGCGGGACGCCGAGATTGGGGCATGGCTTGGGCTCCACCGCGTGACGAGAGCCGCTGTGAGGGCCTCAGGGTCCTTGGAGACATACTCCAGCAGTGGGCCTCCTTGTACCAGCGACAGGGGGACGTGTTCGATGACCTTCGTGTCAGACGGGCCTGCGGCGACTATTACGGTGGCTGTGAGCAGGAGCCCCCGCGGCGTCCACACCCCCGCCACCGCTGTAATAGCCTGGATGTCGCCGTTGGCAGCCGTCCATCGCAGGGCATCACACAAGTCAGCCAGGGCGGGGTCGGTGGCCTGGATAGCCGTATCCGCCGCTTCCAGTGCGTCATCCTTCAGCATGTCCAGCTCTCGCAGCAGACGGTCAGCATCGTCGGACTGGGCGATGTCCATCAGAAACATGGGGAACGGCCCCCGACGAATGGCGCCGCCTCGACCGGTGTCGGGGGCGGGAGAGGGGGTGTCCTGGGACGGTGTTGAGCGGTCTGACATGGTAGCTGTGGCGAGAAAAGAGCGGGTGGCCTGTGGCCGCAATGCGTCGGGGGGGGGGAGCAGATCGAGGTGTTGGTAAACGGAGGTGTACTGACATCACAGGCAGCCCCAATCGGATGGGGCGCGCAGGAGAGAAACGAGGGGTACCACGAGCGTGGCCATAGTGTGACAAAACAAAGAGCATGGCGCGATGGCGCGGAGTAACATGGGGCCGCCTGGCGGACCGGGTCGGTGAGCGGGGGTCCCAGGACACACAGGGCGGGGGTGCGAGGGGAGCACCGCGCTGGCGCGTGGTGCTGCAACCCTAGTGGTGCACGGGAGAGAGGGGCCCCACGTTGGGACGACGAATCGGACGACTGATGATACCCCTGCACAAGGCGTCACGCTTCAGCGGCGGATACGTCGAATGCAGTCCCCGTCGCGGCTCCCCGCGTAGCGGCCTGGAAGATTGCCACGGCGAGGTCGACGTCTTGCCAAAGCCGAACTTAGAACGACGTGCCCACTGTGAGCAGGAAACGGCTTGCAAGGGGGAGGGACGCACTTGAGGTGCGGCACTCAGCCCTTGGAGACACGGGATGAAGACGGAGAGAGAGAGAGCACCATACGGGTGGAGCTGGGCGGAGAGGGGGCCACGATGGCAGAGCTGAGTCACGTGGTGGCACGACTTTCACGACGATTCACGACTGGCGTCGAGCGTGGCAGTGCGTGTAGGCAATCCGTCCTACAGCTACCATCCTGAGGGTTTTTACACTGGTGCCAGGTCACCAGTAATCGGGTGGATCCGGGAATCGAACCTGAGACCTCTGACACCCAAGGCGAGTATCATGCCACTAGACAAAACCGCAGTGGACAGTGCAACTCCTGCAATGCACTGCCTCACTGTCCCATAGCAGTGGGCAGTGGAACTACTGCAATGCACTGCCTCACTGCCTGGGGGCAGTGGGCAGTGGAACCCCTGCAATGCACTGCCCCACTGCTTGGGGGCAGTGGGCAGTGCAACTCCTGCAATGCATTGCCTCACCGCCTGGGGGCAGTGGGCAGTGCAACTCCTGCAACGCACTGCCTCATTGCCCTGGGGGCAGTGGACGGAGCAACTCCTGCAATGCACTACCTCGCTGCCTGGGGGCACTGGGCAGTGGAACTCCTGCAATGCACTTCCCCACTGCTTGGGGGCAGTGGGCAGTGCAACTCCTGCAATGCACTGCCTCACTGCCTGGGGGCAGTGGACACCGCAACTCCTGCAATGCACTGCCTCATTGCCTGGGGGCAGTGGGCAGTGCAACTCGAACTCCTGCAATGCACTGCCTCACTGTCTAGGGGCAGTGGGCGGTGCAACTTCTACAATGTAGGGCCTCGCTGCCTGGGGGCAGTTGGCAGCGGAACTCCTGCAATGCACTGCCTCACTGCCTAGGGGCGGTGGGAAGTGCGACTCCTGCAATGCACTGCCTCGCCGCCTGGGGGCAGTGGGCAGTGCAACTCCTGCAATGCACTGCCTCGCCGCCTGGGGGTAGTGGGCACTGGAACTCCTGCAATGCACCGCCTCACTGCCTGGGGGCAATGGGCGGTGCAACTCCTGCAATGCAGTGCCTCACTGCCCTGGGGGCACTGGACGGTGCAACTCCTGCAATGCACTGCCTCGCTGCCAGGGGGGAGTGGGCAGTGCAACTCCTGCAATGCACTGCCTCACTGCCCTGGGGCAGTGGGCAGCGGAACTCCTGCAATGCACTGCCTCACTGCCTGGGGGGAGTGGGCAGTGCAACTCCTGCAATGCACTGCCTCACTGCCTGGGGGCAGTGGGCACTGCAACTCCCGCAATGCACTGCCTCACTGCCCTAGGGCAATGGGCAGTGAAACTCCCGCAATGCACTGCCGCACTGCCTGGGGGCAGTGGGCAGTGCAACTCCTGCAATGCACCGCCTCACTGCCTGGGGGCAGTGGGCAGTGCAACTCCAACTCCTGCAATGCACTGCCCCAGTGCATGGGGGCAGTGGACAGTGCAACTCCTGCAATGCACTGCCTCACTGTACCAGAGCAGTGGGCAGTGGAACTCCTGCAATGCACTGCCTCACTGCCTGGGGGCAGTGGGCAGTGGAACCCCTGCAATGCACTGCCCCACTGCTTGGGGGCAGTGGATAGTGCAACTCCTGCAATGCACTAGCTCACTGCCTTGGGGCAGTGGGCAGTGCAACTCTTGCAATGCACTGCCTCACTGCCTCCGCCTGAGGCAGCGGAAAGTGCAACCTCTGCAATGCACTGCCTCACTGCCTGGGGGCAGTGGGCAGTGCAACTCCTGCAATGCACTGCCTCACTGCCTGGGGGCATTGGGCGGTGCAACTTCTACAATGCACTGCCCCAGTGCCTTGGGGCAGTGGGCAGCGCAACTCCTGCAATGCACTGCCTCACTGCCCTGGGGGCAGTGGGCAGTGCAACTCCTGCAATGCACTTCCTCACTGCCTGGGGGCAGTGGGCAGTGGAACTCCTGCAATGCACCGCCTCACTGCCTGGGGGCAGTGGGCAGTGCAACTCCTGCAATGCACTGCCTCACTGCCCTGGGGGCAGTGGACAGTGCAACTCCTGCAATGCACTGCCTCGCTGCCTGGGGGCAGTGGGCAGTGCAACTCCTGCAATGCACTGCCCCACTGCCTTGGGGCAGTGGGCAGTGCAACTCCTGCAATGCACTGCCTCACTGCCCTGGGGCAGTGGGCAGCGGAACTCCTGCAATGCACTGCCTCACTGCCTGGGGGCAGTGGGGAGTGCAACTCCTGCAATGCATTGCCTCACTGCTTGGGGGCAGTGGGCAGTGCAACTCCTGCAATGCACCGCCTTACTGCCCTGGGGGCAGTGGGCAGTGAAACTCCCGCAATGCACTGCCTCACTGCCTGGGGGCAGTGGGCAGTGCAACTCCTGCAATGCACCGCCTTACTGCCCTGGGGCAGTGGGCAGTGCAACTCCTGCAATGCACTGCCCCTTTGCCTGGGGGCAGTGGGCAGTGCAACTCCTGCAATGCACCGCCTTACTGCCCTGGGGGCAGTGGGCAGTGCAACTCGTGCAATGCACTGCCTCACTGCCTGGGGGCAGTGGGCAGTGCAACTCGTGCAATGCACTGCCTCACTGCCCTGGGGGCAGTGGGCAGTGCAACTCCTGCAATGCAGTGCCTCACTGCCTGGGGGCAGTGGGCAGTGCAACTCGTGCAATGCACTGCCTCACTGCCGGTAGTGGGCAGTGCAACTCCTGCAACGCACTGCCTCACTGCCCTTGGGGCAGTGGACAGTGCAACTCCTGCAATGCACTGCCTCACTGCCCTGGGGGCAGGGGACGGTGCAACTCCTGCAATGCACTACCTCGCTGCCTGGGGGCAGTGGGCAGTGCAACTCCTGCAATGCACTGCCTCACTGCCCTGGGGCAGTGGGCAGCGGAACTCCTGCACTGCACTGCCTCACTGCCTGGGGGCAGTGGGCAGTGCAACTCGAACTCCTGCAATGCACTGCCTCACTGTCTAGGGGCAGTGGGCGGTGCAACTTCTACAATGCACGGCCTCACTGCCTGGGGGCAGTTGGCAGCGGAACTCCTGCAATGCACTGCCTCACTGCCCTGGGGGCAGTGGGCAGTGCAACTCCTGCAATGCACTGCCTCGCCGCCTGAGGGCAGTGGGCAGTGCAACTCCTGCAATGCACTGCCTCGCCGCCTGGGGGTAGTGGGCACTGCAACTCCTGCAATGCACCGCCTCACTGCCTGGGGGCAATGGGCGGTGCAACTCCTGCAATGCACTGCCTCACTGCCCTGGGGGCAGTGGGCAGTGCAACTCCTGCAATGCACTGCCTCGCTGCTTGGGGGCAGTGGGCAGTGGAACTCCTGCAATGCACTGCCCCACTGCCTGGGGGCAGTGGGCAGTGCAACTCCTGCAATACACTGCCCACTGCCTTGGGGCAGTGGGCAGTGGAACTCCTGCTATGCACTGCCCCACTGCCGGGGGGCAGTGGGCGGTGCAACTCTTGCAACGCACTGCCTCACTGCCCTGGGGCAGCGGGCAGTGGAACTCCTACAATGCACTGCCTCACTACCTGGGGGAAGTGGGCAGTGGAACTCCTGCAATGCACTGCCTCACTGCCTGGGGGCAGTGGGCAGTGCAACTCCTGCAATGCACTGCCTCGCCGCCTGGGGGCAGTGGGCATTGCAACTTCTGCAA
Source organism: Eutreptiella sp. 'Long Island Sound 2002' (assembly GCA_964036045.1). Lineage (NCBI taxonomy): Eukaryota > Euglenozoa > Euglenophyceae > Eutreptiales > Eutreptiaceae > Eutreptiella > Eutreptiella sp. 'Long Island Sound 2002'. Next base: position 34,467,607 of record OZ038385.1, read on the forward strand.
TGCACTGCCTCACTGCCTAGGGGCAGTGGGCAGTGGAACTCCTGAAAGGACTGCCCCAGTGCCTGGGGGCAGCGGGCAGTGCAACTCTTGCAATGCACTGCCTCACTGCCCTGGGGCAGTGGGCAGTGGACCTCCTGCAATGCACTGCCTCACTGCCTGGGGGCAGTGGGCAGTGGAACTCCTGCAATGCACTGCCCCACTGCTTGGGGGCAGTGGACAGTGCAACTCCTGCAATGCACTGCCTCACTGTCCCAGAGCAGTGGGCAGTGGAACTCCTGCAATGCACAACCTCACTGCCCTGGGGCAGTGGGCAGTGGAACTCTTGCAACACACTGCCTCACTGCCTGGGGGCAGCGGACAGTGAAACCTCTGCAATGCACTGCCTCACTGCCCTGGGTCAGTGGGCAGTGCAACTCCTGCAATACACTACCGCACTGCCTGGAGGAGGAGGAGGAGGAGGAGCGCCTGCCGCGGTCCCACGTACGGTGAGCCTTGGCGTCGTCCCTCGGGGGCCAAACGCAGGCTCTGCCGAGGGAGTCCTCCGTCTTACCTCCGCTAGAGCAAGACGAATCTCGTCGCACACCTGAGAACGCCCCTCCCAGCAGGCCGTCTGGGTCTAAGCGCCGGTGTACGACCACGCTACGGTCCGATCTGCTCTCCGGTCCCGGCCACCGACCGCTCCGAACTGTCCTGGATAACACCCGAGGAGATGTCCCAGGATCAACGGGCACGGAAGGTGTGGGTCTCCCGGGGCATCACCCCCGACTTGAAAACGTCGCCGGGCTAAATAGAACGCGGCCCAGCACGACTATGCGCACTGCCGGCGGGCTGAGTACCGCCGGCGGCGCGAGTACGGTCACGTTACACGATCACGCGCCCCGCCGGGGGCCTGGGTACCCCCGGGTTCTGTGAGTGCGGGACGTGCGTCACAGCCATAGCACCACGGTGGTGCATCGCCGTGGAGGTCCCTGACGACGCCCGGCCGCAAAGGCCGAGCCCAAACGACGAGCCCCACGATACGTGCACTGAGACGGCACGTGGCCGAGAAAATGGCACCACGATGGTGCCCGAGCGAGACGGCGACGTTCGCCGATGGCACGTGAGGCGGTGAGTACCGCCGATGACACGTCACCTCTGCACGGGGTGTCACGGGGGTTGGCGGAGCGCCAGGTGCAGACCTCGCCATGGTGCCTCGTGTATCGGCCTGGAGGATACACCATGGCCAGGCTGGCGCACGAAGACCGTCTGGGCAGCACCACGGTGGCGCTCTGCCCTGAAGATTGCGCCACGACGGCGCATGTGGACGTCGATTGCACCACGGTGGTGCCATGTCACTGAACTGGCGCCACGTCGGCACAGAGCTGTCTGGGCAGCGCCGCGGTGGCGCTCTGCCCTGAGAATTGCGCCACGACGGCGCACGTGTTCGTTGGCGGCACCACGATGGCGCTCTGCCGCTGAACTGGGGGCAGTGGGCAGTGCAACTCCTGCAATGCATTGCCTCACTGCCTGGGGGCAGTGGGCAGTGCAACTCGAACTCCTGCAATGCACTGCCTCACTGTCTGGGGGCAGTGGGCGGTGCAACTTCTACAATGCACGGCCTCACTGCCTGGGGGCAGTGGGCAGTGCAACTCCTGCAATGCACTGCCTCACTGCCTGGGGGCAGTGGGCAGTGCAACTTCTACAATGTAGGGCCTCACTGCCTGGGGGCAGTTGGCAGCGGAACTCCTGCATTGCACTGCCTCAGTGCCTAGGGGCAGTGGGAAGTGCAACTCCTGCAATGCACTGCCTCGCCGCCTGGGGGCAGTGGGCAGTGCAACTCCTGCAATGCACTGCCTCGCCGCCTGGGGGTAGTGGGCATTGGAACTCCTGCAATGCACCGCCTCACTGCCTGGGGGCAATGGGCGGTGCAACTCCTGCAATGCAGTGCCTCACTGCCCTGGGGGCACTGGACGGTGCAACTCCTGCAATGCACTGCCTCGCTGCCAGGGGGGAGTGGGCAGTGCAACTCCTGCAATGCACTGCCTCACTGCCCTGGGGCAGTGGGCAGCGGAACTCCTGAAATGCACTGCCTCACTGCCTGGGGGGAGTGGGCAGTGCAACTCCTGCAATGCACTGCCTCACTGCCTGGGGGCAGTGGGCACTGCAACTCCCGCAATGCACTGCCTCACTGCCCTAGGGCAATGGGCAGTGAAACTCCCGCAATGCACTGCCGCACTGCCTCGGGGCAGTGGGCAGTGCAACTCCTGCAATGCACCGCCTCACTGCCTGGGGGCAGTGGGCATTGCAACTCCAACTCCTGCAATGCACTGCCCTAGTGCATGGGGGCAGTGGACAGTGCAACTCCTGCAATGCACTGCCTCACTGTACCAGAGCAGTGGGCAGTGGAACTCCTGCAATGCACTGCCTCACTGCTTGGGGGCAGTGGGCAGTGGAACCCCTGCAATGCACTGCCCCACTGCTTGGGGGCAGTGGATAGTGCAACTCCTGCAATGCACTACCTCACTGCCCTGGGGCAGTGGGCAGTGCAACTCTTGCAATGCACTGCCTCACTGCCTCCGCCTGAGGCAGCGGAAAGTGCAACCTCTGCAATGCACTGCCTCACTGCCTGGGGGCAGTGGGCAGTGCAACTCCTGCAATGCACTGCCTCACTGCCTGGGGGCATTGGGCGGTGCAACTTCTACAATGCACTGCCCCAGTGCCTTGGGGCAGTGGGCAGCGCAACTCCTGCAATGCACTGCCTCACTGCCCTGGGGGCAGTGGGCAGTGCAACTCCTGCAATGCACTGCCTCACTGCCTGGGGGCAGTGGGCAGTGGAACTCCTGCAATGCACCGCCTCACTGCCTGGGGGCAGTGAGCAGTGCAACTCCTGCAATGCACTGCCTCACTGCCCTGGGGTAGTGGACAGTGCAACTCCTGCAATGCACTGCCTCGCTGCCTGGGGGCAGTGGGCAGTGCAACTCCTGCAATGCACTGCCCCACTGCCTTGGGGCAGTGGGCAGTGCAACTCCTGCAATGCACTGCCTCACTGCCCTGGGGCAGTGGGCAGCGGAACTCCTGCAATGCACTGCCTCACTGCCTGGGGGCAGTGGGCAGTGCAACTCCTGCAATGCATTGCCTCACTGCTTGGGGGCAGTGGACAGTGCAACTCCTGCAATGCACCGCCTCACTGCCCTGGGGCAGTGGGCAGTGAAACTCCCGCAATGCACTACCTCACTGCCTGGGGGCAGTGGGCAGTGCAACTCCTGCAATGCACTGCCCCTCTGCCTGGGGGCAGTGGGCAGTGGAACTCCTGCAATGCACCGCCTTACTGCCCTGGGGGCAGTGGGCAGTGCAACTCGTGCAATGCACTGCCTCACTGCCTGGGGGCAGTGGGCAGTGCAACTCGTGCAATGCACTGCCTCACTGCCCTGGGGGCAGTGGGCAGTGCAACTCCTGCAATTTAGTGCCTCACTGCCTGGGGGCAGTGGGCAGTGCAACTCGTGCAATGCACTGCCTCACTGCCGGTAGTGGGCAGTGCAACTCCTGCAACGCACTGCCTCACTGCCCTGGGGGCAGTGGACAGTGCAACTCCTGCAATGCACTGCCTCACTGCCCTGGGGGCAGTGGACGGTGCAACTCCTGCAATGCACTACCTCGCTGCCCTGGGGGCAGTGGACGGTGCAACTCCTGCAATGCACTACCTCGCTGCCTGGGGGCAGTGGAGGAGGAGGAGGAGGAGGAGCGCCTGCCGCGGTCCCACGTACGGTGAGCCTTGGCGTCGTCCCTCGGGGGCCAAACGCAGGCTCTGCCGAGGGAGTCCTCCGTCTTACCTCCGCTAGAGCAAGACGAATCTCGTCGCACACCTGAGAACGCTCCTCCCAGCAGGCCGTGTGGGTCACAACGTCGGTGTACGACAACGCTACGGCTCGATCTGCTCTCCGGTCCCGGCCACCAACCGCTCCGACCTGTCCTGGATCCACCCGAGTAAGCGTTCCAAGATCAACGGGCACGGAAGATGTGGGTCTCCCGGGGCATCACCTCCGACTTAGAACGCCGCCAGACAAGGAGCGCGGTCCGGCACGACTGCGCGCAGCACCGGAGCGGTCCGGGCGCGTGAGGTCGAGGACGGGTCACGGGCCGGGACAGGGCCACGGGGCGGGCCGACCCATGGCCACCTGCATGTCCTTAAAGACCGTGCGGGGTCCTTGGGAAGCCGCAGTGAGGATGGCCGAGAACGCGGAATGAAGTGCGGCACACCACGAGGGGATCACATCTCCACAGAGGCCGGCTTCCAGGCTCCGTCCATTGCCACCGTAATGGATGGCCCAGAGGCGGCGTCGATCCGGGAGATGGGGGGCAAGCCCGTGCCGTCCGAGACTGTCCAAGATGATCACGTCATGGGCTTCCAGCTCAATCTCCCGCTGCACGGCCGGCGACATCTGGTTCGTCTCGTTGTACACATACAGGACGCGGTACGGACTGCGCTTGTTCCGGGTGGAGATGGCGGACTTCACCTTAGGGGCCAGGAGGAGGTCCCCTGATAGCCAGAGTCCTAGGAGGACGTCCCAGGCCGGCCACCTGCCCGAGCCGGGCGTTGGGGCCCAGTTGGCTACGTGATACCACTCTGGCGGTGGATCGTTGGCGAGGGACTGGTTAACAGGGGCCCGCGGTAGGGGAGAGAGGTAGTCGGCAAGAGGTAGAACGGGCACCGCGTGCCGCTTATGTAGGAGAACGGTAGTGAGAACGACATCGCAGAGTAGGCGACGGAGACGCGCAGGACGCAGACCTCTGTGCAGCAGGGCATCCCTGTGTGGCGTGGAGATGGCTCCGAGACGACCAACAGTGTAGGTCGCGACGGTGTGGTGGGCCGGGGAGCCATCCACAGCCAGTATGAACGGCTCGTCCCCCCAAAGGACGAGGGTGCCCCAAGCAGTGGGCGTACAGTGGCGCCAGGCATGGCACCTCTGAGAGAGTCGGGCCGCAAGCCACCGATGGTAGTGGGCGCGGATGAGCGGGTCTAGCGGGCACGAGAGGATATGGTCCCCGGAGGCGGGCATGGTGCAGAGGGGGCAGGACGTATCTCTTGGGGGGAACAGGGAGAGGCGGATGCCGGTGACCGTGAGGTGGTCCCCCCACGTGATGAGACCGTGGCTCACGATGTTGGCGTACTCGTTGAGGTCGGGGAGGTGTTGTGGCGGGGGGGACGCAGAGAAGGCGTGGTGGGAGGCGAGCAAGGCGCGGCGCGCGTGGGGCACGGCGTCGTGGACCTGGAGGCCCGCGTGGGAGAAGCAGACGCGGGGTTTCTGTAGGGGGCCGAGCCATCCCACGGCGTCCGGGCAATTGTCCGCAGCCTGCCCTGCCGCTTCGTCCACCCGGTCCAGCAGGGTATCGAGCCAGGTGCCGGCGATATGGGAATAGAGGTGATGGGGAGGGGCATGACCGTGGGCCATGTCGCGACACGATCTTATGAGATCTCCCTGCAGCGAGTCTTCTGGCTCGCGGCGCCCTTCCTGCGCCGTGATGTACCCTTTGCAGTCCGCGAAGTGCCACGCACCGGATCGGAAGCCGATGGCAGGGTCGGCTGAGGGCCCCTTGGCGGTGAGGGCCACCCATGCCGTGTACAGCTCCGCCGTGTAGGCGTTGTCCAGCCTCAAGGGGATGGGGACGGGGTACACCTGGTACCGGAGGGTGACGGGGCAGAACACCGCCACTGCCCCGCCGCAGCGCCGGGTCTTCGGGCACCACGACGCGTCGTGGAGGATCCCATAGTTCTCAGGGAGCCAGGAGAACGTGGGGACGGTCGCAGTCACCGCTTGGCAGCGTCTAACCGGGGGGACGGTGCCGACCGGCGGAGTGGGGCGGGGCGAGGCCCGGGGCCACCCCTTGCGTCGCGCGTCCTCTGTACTGCGATGGCCCGCAAGCATCCACGCGTGGGTGTCCTGGACCTCGAGTCCGGGTGACGACAGGGCCAGCACATGGGGGGTGTGGTGTGGCAGATGGCTGTCAGGGGGTAAGTGGATGGCGATGTCGCACCGGTGGCACAGGGCAACAAATAGATCGTGGTCCGTGGGGTGTGCGGTGCACCGGAGTCCGAGCTCCGGGGTGAGGCAGGGCTGGGAAGGATGGAACCGCCAGAGGGCAGTGAGGAGCCCGTGGCGCGTGGACCGGCAGACCAGGGAGTTGGGGTGGTTCAGGTGTCGGATGTAGACGCCGAAGAAGTTAGTAAACCCAACGACCGGTGCCGGGGGTATACCGACTCCCCCTTCGGGGACCTCACGGAGGAAGTGAGCAGAGGCGGAGAGGGTCCACCCAGCGGTGGCGCGCATGGCCGAGGCGGTCATGGCGTCCAGCACGCGCAGGGCCCCGTAGGAGGGGGGGCGGACACTGGTAAACCAGTTGACCGTCCCATGACACTTGGCAGTATACATGGCGAGGGGGTAGTGGGCGGGGAGTCGTGGGGCGGGGAGCGCCCGGCACGCAGCGCGGGCGCCCGAGAACAGGCGCCGGGAGTCGACGGGATGGAAGAGGTGGGGAAGGGCATGGCGGCCAAGGACGCGGACGTAGTCCTGGCTCGTGGCACATCGCACGGGGTGACCATTGAGGTATACCGTGTCGTTGAGGAAATAGACCTGACCATCGCGCATGTCGGTGCCGATCAAGACCGTTTTTGTTGGGTCTGAGTGGAGGTTGGTGAGGCGGCCCGCTCTCTCAATGCCGCTGGCGAGGGCGGGCAAATGGCAACGGTCGCCGGGCAGCCACTGGGTGTCATCCATCAGGAGAACCCGGTTCAGCGGGCCCGCGGGGGTGTCGGTGGGGGGGACGGAACGGCAGGCTTCGTGCCCCCGAACCTCGCCATATATGCAGTACTTCATGCCGGACACGGGGCATCCTTGCCCCGTGCCGGCCCCCAGCCGGGTGGAGGACGGGAGCGTCCGTCAGCTCCCCCCATGTGCACCTCAAGGGCGCGGTCGTGGTGCTGAAGGGTCGCGGCGTCGGCCGGGGAGATCCCTGCGGCGGTGAGGACGGCGTACTCGGTGGTGTGGTTGATGGAGCCATACGCGTGGCGGACATCGTCCGACAGGACCCACGCTTCAAGGCGTCTGCGCCAGCGGTCCCACCATACATCGTGTAGGACGCGGAGTAGCTCCACGGAGGAGCAGTGCGGGGACATCCCGAACTGGTAGGGCGGCAAGATGCCGTTCTGAACCAGGCGGGGCTGGTAGTGGTCTTTGATGAGGGCAGCCGTGAGCTTCCATATCGTGGCCAGATTGGTCAGCGGTCTGCCGTTCGCAATGGGGCCGTGCGGCGTCTTTTTCGGAAGGTTGATGAAGTCTGCAGAGTGTGCCTGGGGCACGGGCACCCCACGGAGAATACTGTTGATCAGGCTCACGATCGCCGCAAACTGGGCATCCTCCAATTGTCCGAACAGCCGGTACTCCAGTAAGTCGTGGTACGGCACAGTGGCCGCCGCCCGGCGGATGATGGCCCGCAGGTTTGCGGTGGTGGCGTTGGGTGGTGGGCCGAGCGGCCTTTCCTCCCATCCCGTGATGGTCCGGACGCGCGCGAGTGAGAGCGCCTCAAGAGGGGCAAGGTGCCTTTGGCGCAGCTGGTCCAACGCAACTGCGGCTTGTTGATGAAGAGGTACTGGGACGCCCACCACGTAGACCGGATCCGCTGGGGGTACGTAGCGCGCCCCCAACGTGCGGCGGTAGTCCACTTTGGTGGGTTGGCCAGGGGCAGCGGGTAGGGGCGCCAGCCCTACATCCTTCTCCAGAAGGAGAACGTCCCAGGCCGCTCGGATGCGTTCTTTGAGGCGGGCGACCTCCACGAGGTGTGACGATTGGGACGCCCAATCCGGGTAGGCGAGCGTGTAGCGTTGAAGGTTGGTGACGTGGACACGTACCGTCGACGGTACCGGCTGGCTGGGGACGGGGGGCCCGTAGGCAGCCGTAGCCGCGGTGTATAGCGCTGAGGTCACCTCGGTATAGCGTGGCTGCGCTGCGGGTGCGCGTGGGGGCGGCGCAGCGAGTTCGGCCCGAAAGGTGTCGTTGAGGGTGCGGAGCTGGCTGGCGAGGGGCTCCCGCGGGATGGGGAAGCGGCCCTTTTTCGAAGGGCATACCAATTGGGGCGCTGGCGGGAGGTCATGGAGGGTGGCAGTCACGGGTAGGTGGTCAGATGGGAAACTGGAATCGGAGCGCACCTCCGTGGTGTGGGCTGCCTCCGAAGGGGCGCGGAGGAAGATGTGGTCCAGGGCACCGGCGAAACCTTGCGGGCTCACCCACGTGGGGGCCTCCGCAAGGGGGCGTAGACGGCGCATCCCAAGGCGCGTGAGCGTGGGGAGGACGAGGTCACAGAGGGAGGCAGGGGAGACAGGGAGGTGCGAGACCCAGCGGCAGTTGGCGTTCAGGTTCCCTGTCAGGACAACCACTCTAGCCGGGGTGAGGAGGAGGTACGGGTACACCCAATCCAGGACTTCTTGGAGTGTGTCGAGGTTCCCGTCGGCGGGGAGATACACGTTGGCGTGGCAGTGGGTCACGCCAGCCATGGTGAAGTGCGTGACGAGGGCTCGCCCCGACGGGTGGGCGCTGTGGCCGGTCACGACCAGGTCCGGGGTCCTGTAGAGGAGGGTGGCACATCCCCCAGCTATTCTTGCAGGTGCCTGGATGGTGTGGTACAGGGGGTGCACCCGTTGGATGATCTGGGGCCCCGCTTCTTGAACATGCAGGGTTAGCGGGTACTGGCACTCGCGCACCAGGACGTCCAGGGCGCGGAGCTTGGGCCGCAGGGACATCTGCACGTTGAGGGTCATCACGTCTGGGCGGGGCGACACGTGGCCGGTGGGGGGGGGACCAGGGCAGGAGCTGGCGGCGGTGGAGTGCTGGGTTAGCTTGCGGTCCACGGCTGCGGGGAGGGCGCAAGGTAGGCCTCGCACCCACTTGCGGAGGTGCCGGTGGTGGTACGTGGCCGCCATCGCCAAGACACTGGCCCGGGTGAGGCCTGTGGCTGTGATGGAGACGCGGCTGTGTAGGGATTGTGGGAGGACCACGTGGTGATGCTCGGGCAAGATGAAGGAGGTGGGTGGCAGGCCCTTGCGGCAGAGCTGCAACTGATGGGAGCCCGTCACCTGCACACAGTGCACGGCGCCCACTAACGACAGAACGTTACGGGGCCAGGGGTCCGCCCCGCTGCACGCCCGGTAGTAGTGCACCCCCACCGGCAGGTGCAGGCACATTTCGAGGGCATAGGGGGGCGTGATGAACTGGGCAGTGCCCGAGGCTGGTACCGGTACCAGGCCCCACTCTCTGGGGGGGGAGCTGGGAGTGTATGCGCCCAGGTGCAGGTCCCGGACATGGGGGACGCCGTCGAGGTGGGAGTGGCGGAGCTGAGACACGGCGGCAGGGATGTCCTCGTTGCGCCCCGCCATGTCCCGGGTTACCGGTCCCGCGGACGCCGACCGAAGTACGGCTGGTAGCGGTGGGGGTCGGCTGGGGGGCTCCAGGGCGGGGGAGCGTAGGGGTTGTGGGCCATGGCCACTCGGGGGTCGTGGGGGTCCCCCGAGTACGGGTAGGGCAGGAGGGGGGCTGCTGCATGGTGGTCGTGGCGGCTGGAGAGCGCTTGTGGCTCATCGCGGTACGCGCTGCGACGCCTCGGCGGCGGGCTGTCGCGGCGATGGCCTGGGCTGCGGCGGCGGGACGGGGGCCGGTCCGAGCGGCGGGGGCTGTACCTGCGCTGATATTTGGAGTCTGGTTCTCCGTCCGATCCCGACGTTGCCGTAAGGTCCACCTGATCGTCAGGGTCCCGTGGACGGCGCTGCTTCCCGCGGCTTCCCCGATGAGTCTTCCGGGGCGGACGGTCTCGGTCTCGGTCAGGGTCAGGCACCCAGGGCGTAAACGGTTGTTTCTTCGATTCGGCCCACGTCACTCGCCAGCCACGAGCCGTGTGTTGCCTCGTCAGTCGCATGCCGCGCTCGTACTCTGCTGGTCGGATTCCGACGATTGTGAACTTGGATGTATGGTTCAATTGTTCTTCAGTAATGGAGGAAAGGCCTGCACCAAATTTATCCCGAAGGATACCACCGAGGAGTCCTGCATCAACTTCACCGGACGGCGGATCGTCGACTTCTGGCCAGCCGACCCACAGGGCTTTCGAGTAGACTTGCGGATCGATTTTTTGGGGTGTATACCCCTTCTTTTTCGCTGCGCCCTGTGCCTGGTTGGCGGCTGCAGCTTCTGATGGGGAGGTGGCTGGGCTGGCGGAAACCTGCTGGACTGCAGGGGGGTTGGAGAGGAAGGAGCGCAGGACTTCCGCGATGCCGGGCAGGCTGGGCGCGTGGCTGTGGACCCAGGCCCACTGCTCCCGGATCGGCGACTGCGGGAGGGTGTCGACCTTCGCGCCGTACTGGCGGAAGAGCTGGAGGTGGAGCGCGTGCGCAACCTCGTCCTCACAGCCCTTGGGGATCCCCGGGATCCACTCCAGCAGGTCGGTCAGGGCGGCATCGGCAGGCGACGGCAGAGACGGCGGCGGCTGGGCGGTCGCGCCCGGTGCCCGAAAGGCAGAGACCGCCCTCGGCTTAGGGATCGGTTCCGGGACTGCGAACGACAGTTCGGGCGCACGCGCAGGGGCCTCCGGGACCGGCACGGCGCCTGGCGCGGCCATAGCCCTACGGAGGACGTCGGCCAACTCCTCGAGGTTGGGTGCCGGGGGCGAGGTGAGAACTGCTGCGGCGAGGATGACCGGCACGAGGACCAGGAACTGCTGAGAGCCGGGGGGGGGCAGCTCGAACGAAGCCGGAACGGTACTGCGCACGGCGTTGGCGAATGCCGGCGGCGTGGACTGGAGGCCGTGGAGTCTGGTGGCGATGGACAGGAGGGGGGGTACCGACCTGATGAAGTTGTTGAGCCTGACGGCTTCGGTCTGCCGCTGTGCCGCGGCGCAACGCTGGGCCTGCTGCTGGGCATTATCCCGTTCGGTGCGCATCGCGTCCAGATCCCGCGTGAGGGACTCCAGGTCGCCCCGTGCCACGGCCAGCTCCCATCGTTGGGCCTCATACTCGTCATGCAATTGAGCGTAGTCGGTGGAGTAGGCCGTGACATCCAGGTCCGGGACAAAAGGCTCCCCCACCTGGGAGGGGCTGGGGGGGGCCGACCCGACGGCCGGGGCCGGTGACTCCGGAGGCGTGGGGTCTGCGGCAGCCGGTGGTACCTGGGAGGCAGGCTCTGGGAGATTGAAAGAAAGCCTTGTCTGTTCGGGCAACAGTGACGAAGGCGATGGTTCGGACCCTGAGGGGGTGGGCTTGCCCTGGGCCTTGTACAGGGCTGACGCTGGGGTGAACGCCGCTGTGGCGAACAGAGTGCCGGCGGGGCTGGGCGCCGCTTGCCCTTTGGTGAGGTAAGGTGCGTGGCTGGGCGGCGTGAGCGGGGGCGGGTTGGCGGTGTCGGCGATGCCGGCCTGCAGCAGGGCGAAAGTGGGGGCTGTGGCCCAGGAGTGCTCGCCAGCCTGCTCGATCTGATGCAGCAGCTCCACGCTGCGGATCGGCAAGATCGAGCACTCGAGCAGCGGCCGCAGCTGCTCGGGGGTCCACATGCCCTTGTTGGCGAGGGCGGGGGGTGTGGGAACCGGGGCTGGCGTGTACCGTCCTGTGAGGCAGACGGAGGAGGCCCACGCTAGGAGCCCGAACTTCAGCGGGACGAGGTCTGCTGTCGGGATGTGGGCCGCCTGCAGGACCGCATGCACGTCGTTGGGTAGCGCCCAAAAGGCCGCAACTACCTCTCGGGTGCGGAGGCGGTCCCATGACGGTCTGAGGTGGGGGGCAAGGAACTGGCTGATGGGCTTGTGGATCTTGTGGGAGACCTTCTGCCTTTGGATGTCCGGAGGGCCGGCAGTGTCGACGGGCGGTGGCTGTTCGCGGGCTGTGTACAGGCCCTTGAAGACTTGGTTGCGGAGGCGTGTTGCCGAAATTGGGGCATGGCTTGGGCTCCACCGCGTGACGAGAGTCGCTGTGAGGGCCTCAGGGTCCTTGGAGATATACTCCAGCAGTGGGCCTCCTTGTACCAGCGACAGGGGGACGTGCTCGATGACCTTCGTGTCAGACGGGCCTGCGGCGACCGTTACGGTGGCTGTGAGCAGGAGCCCCCGCGGCGTCCACACCCCCGCCACCGCTGTAATAGCCTGGATGTCGCCGTTGGCAGCCGTCCACCGCAGGGCATCACACAAGTCAGCCAGGGCGGGGTCGGTGGCTTGGATAGCCGTATCTGCCGCTTCCAGTGCGTCATCCTTCAGCATGTCCAGTTCTCGCAGCAGACGGTCAGCATCGTCGGACTGGGCGATGTCCATCAGAAACATGGGGAACGGCCCCTGACGAATGGCGCCGCCTCGACCGGTGTCGGGGGCGGGAGAGGGGGTGTCCTGGGACGGTGTTGAGCGGTCTGACATGGTAGCTGTGGCGAGAAAAGAGCGGGTGGCCTGTGGCCGCAATATGTTGGGGGGGGGGAGCAGATCGAGGTGTCGGCAAACGGAGGTGCACTGACATCATAGGCAGCCCCAGTCGGATGGGGCGCGCAGGAGAGAAACAAGGGGTACCACGAGCGTGGCCATAGTGTGACAAAACAAAGAGCATGGCGCGATGGCGCGGAGTAACATGGGGCCGCCTGGCGGACCGGGTCGGTGAGCGGGGGTCCCAGGACACACAGGGCGGGGATGCGAGGGGAGCACCGCGCTGGCGCGTGGTGCTGCAACCCTAGTGGCGCACGGGAGCGAGGGGCCCCACGTTGGGACGACGAATCGGACGACTGATGATACCCCTGCACAAGGCGTCACGCTTGAGCGGCGGATACGTCGAATGCAGTCCCCGTCGCGGCTCCCCGCGTAGCGGCCTGGAAGATTGCCACGGCGAGGTCGACGTCTTGCCAGAGACGAACGTATAACGACGTGCCCACTGTGAGCAGGAAACGGCTTGCAAGGGGGAGGGACGCACTTGAGGTGCGGCACTCAGCCCTTGGAGACACGGGATGAAGAGGGAGAGAGAGAGTGCACCATACGGGTGGAGTTGAGCGGAGAGGGGGCCACGATGGCAGAGCTGAGTCACGTGGTGGCACGACTATCACGACGATTCACGATTGGTGTCGAGCGTGGCAGTGCGTGTAGGCAATCCGTCCTACAGCTACCATCCTGAGGGTTTTTAGACTGGTGCCAGGTCACCAGGGCAGTGGGCAGTGCAACTCCTGCAATGCACTGCCTCACTGCCCTGGGGCAGTGGGCAGCGGAACTCCTGCAATGCACTGCCTCACTGCCTGGGGGCAGTGGGCAGTGCAACTCGAACTCCTGCAATGCACTGCCTCACTGTCTAGGGGCAGTGGGCGGTGCAACTTCTACAATGCACGGCCTCACTGCCTGGGGGCAGTTGGCAGCGGAACTCCTGCAATGCACTGCCTCACTGCCCTGGGGGCAGTGGGCAGTGCAACTCCTGCAATGCACTGCCTCGCCGCCTGAGGGCAGTGGGCAGTGCAACTCCTGCAATGCACTGCCTCGCCGCCTGGGGGTAGTGGGCACTGCAACTCCTGCAATGCACCGCCTCACTGCCTGGGGGCAATGGGCGGTGCAACTCCTGCAATGCACTGCCTCACTGCCCTGGGGGCAGTGGGCAGTGCAACTCCTGCAATGCACTGCCTCGCTGCTTGGGGGCAGTGGGCAGTGGAACTCCTGCAATGCACTGCCCCACTGCCTGGGGGCAATGGGCAGTGCAACTCCTGCAATACACTGCCCACTGCCTGGGGGCAGTGGGCAGTGGAACTCCTGCTATGCACTGCCCCACTGCCGGGGGGCAGTGGGCAGTGCAACTCTTGCAACGCACTGCCTCACTGCCCTGGGGCAGCGGGCAGTGGAACTCCTACAATGCACTGCCTCACTACCTGGGGGAAGTGGGCAGTGCAACTCCTGCAATGCACTGCCTCACTGCCTGGGGGCAGTGGGCAGTGCAACTCGTGCAATGCACTGCCTCACTGCCCTGGGGGCAGTGGGCATTGCAACTTCTGCAATGCACTGCCTCACTGCCTAGGGGCAGTGGGCAGTGGAACTCCTGAAAGGACTGCCCCAGTGCCTGGGGGCAGCGGGCAGTGCAACTCTTGCAATGCACTGCCTCACTGCCCTGGGGCAGTGGGCAGTGGACCTCCTGCAATGCACTGCCTCACTGCCTGGGGGCAGTGGGCAGTGGAACTCCTGCAATGCACTGCCCCACTGCTTGGGGGCAGTGGACAGTGCAACTCCTGCAATACACTGCCTCACTGTCCCAGAGCAGTGGGCAGTGGAACTCCTGCAATGCACAACCTCACTGCCCTGGGGCAGTGGGCAGTGGAACTCTTGCAACACACTGCCTCACTGCCTGGGGGCAGCGGACAGTGAAACCTCTGCAATGCACTGCCTCACTGCCCTGGGTCAGTGGGCAGTGCAACTCCTGCAATACACTACCGCACTGCCTGGGGGCAGTGGGCAGTGCAACTCCTGCAATGCATTGCCTCACTGCCTGGGGGCAGTGGGCAGTGCAACTCGAACTCCTGCAATGCACTGCCTCACTGTCTGGGGGCAGTGGGCGGTGCAACTTCTACAATGCACGGCCTCACTGCCTGGGGGCAGCGGGCAGTGCAACTCCTGCAATGCACTGCCTCACTGCCTGGGGGCAGTGGGCAGTGCAACTCGTGCAATGCACTGCCTCACTGCCCTGGGGGCAGTGGGCAGTGCAACTCCTGCAATGCACTGCCTCACTGCCTGGGGGCAGTGGACAGTGCAACTCCTGCAATGCACTGCCTCGCTGCCTGGGGGCAGTGGGCAGTGGAACTCCTGCAATGCACTGCCCCACTGCCTTGGGGCAGTGGGCAGTGCAACTCCTGCAATGCACTGCCTCACTGCCCTGGGGCAGTGGGCAGCGGAACTCCTGCAATGCACTGCCTCACTGCCTGGGGGCAGTGGGCAGTGCAACTCCTGCAATGCATTGCCTCACTGCCTGGGGGCAGTGGACAGTGCAACTCCTGCAATGCACCGCCTCACTGCCCTGGGGCAGTGGGCAGTGAAACTCCCGCAATGCACTACCTCACTGCCTGGGGGCAGTGGGCAGTGCAACTCCTGCAATGCACTGCCCCTCTGCCTGGGGGCAGTGGGCAGTGGAACTCCTGCAATGCACCGCCTTACTGCCCTGGGGGCAGTGGGCAGTGCAACTCGTGCAATGCACTGCCTCACTGCCTGGGGGCAGTGGGCAGTGCAACTCCTGCAATGCACTGCCTCACTGCCCTGGGGGCAGTGGGCAGTGCAACTCCTGCAATGCAGTGCCTCACTGCCTGGGGGCAGTGGGCAGTGCAACTCCTGCAATGCACTGCATCTCTGCCGGTAGTGGGCAGTGCAACTCCTGCAACGCACTGCCTCACTGCCCTGGGGGCAGTGGACAGTGCAACTCCTGCAATGCACTGCCTCACTGCCCTGGGGCAGTGGGCAGCGGAACTCCTGCAATGCACTGCCTCACTGCCTGGGGGCAGTGGGCAGTGCAACTCGAACTCCTGCAATGCACTGCCTCACTGTCTAGGGGCAGTGGGCGGTGCAACTTCTACAATGCACGGCCTCACTGCCTGGGGGCAGTTGGCAGCGGAACTCCTGCAATGCACTGCCTCATTGCCCTGGGGGGAGTGGGCAGTGCAACTCCTGCAATGCACTGCCTCGCCGCCTGAGGGCAGTGGGCAGTGCAACTCCTGCAATGCACTGCCTCGCCGCCTCGGGGTAGTGGGCACTGCAACTCCTGCAATGCACCGCCTCACTGCCTGGGGGCAATGGGCGGTGCAACTCCTGCAATGCACTGCCTCACTGCCCTGGGGGCAGTGGGCAGTGCAACTCCTGCAATGCACTGCCTCGCTGCTTGGGGGCAGTGGGCAGTGGAACTCCTGCAATGCACTGCCCCACTGCCTGGGGGCAGTGGGCAGTGCAACTCCTGCAATACACTGCCCACTGCCTAGGGGCAGTGGGCAGTGGAACTCCTGCTATGCACTGCCCCACTGCCGGGGGGCAGTGGGCGATGCAACTCTTGCAACGCACTGCCTCACTGTCCTGGGACAGCGGGCAGTGGAACTCCTACAATGCACTGCCTCACTACCTGGGGAAAGTGGGCAGTGGAACTCCTGCAATGCACTGCCTTACTGCCTGGGGGCAGTGGGCAGTGCAACTCCTGCAATGCACTGCCTCGCCGCCTGGGGGCAGTGGGCATTACAACTTCTGCAATGCACTGCCTCACTGCCTAGGGGCAATGGGCAGTGGAACTCCTGAAAGGACTGCCCCAGTGCCTGGGGGCAGCGGGCAGTGCAACTCTTGCAATGCACTGCCTCACTGCCCTGGGGCAGTGGGCAGTGGACCTCCTGCAATGCACTGCTTCACTGCCTGGGGGCAGTGGGCAGTGGAACTCCTGCAATGCACTGCCCCACTGCTTGGGGGCAGTGGACAGTGCAACTCCTGCAATGCACTGCCTCACTGTCCCAGAGCAGTGGGCAGTGGAACTCCTGCAATGCACAACCTCACTGCCCTGGGGCAGTGGGCAGTGGAACTCTTGCAACACACTGCCTCACTGCCTGGGGGCAGCGGACAGTGAAACCTCTGCAATGCACTGCCTCACTGCCCTGGGTTAGTGGGCAGTGCAACTCCTGCAATACACTACCGCACTGCCTGGGGGCAGTGGGCAGTGCAACTCCTGCAATGCATTGCCTCACTGCCTGGGGGCAGTGAGCAGTGCAACTCGAACTCCTGCAATGCACTGCCTCACTGTCTGGGGGCAGTGGGCGGTGCAACTTCTACAATGCACGGCCTCACTGCCTGGGGGCAGTGGGCAGTGCAACTCCTGCAAAGCACTGCCTCACTGCCTGGGGGCAGTGGGCAGTGCAACTCGTGCAATGCACTGCCTCACTGCCCTGGGGGCAGTGGGCAGTGCAACTCCTGCAATGCACTGCCTCACTGCCTGGGGGCAGTGGGCAGTGCAACTCGTGCAATGCACTGCCTCACTGCCCTGGGGCAGTGGGCAGTGAAACTCCCGCAATGCACTACCTCACTGCCTGGGGGCAGTGGGCAGTGCAACTCCTGCAATGCACTGCCCCTCTGCCTGGGGGCAGTGGGCAGTGGAACTCCTGCAATGCACCGCCTTACTGCCCTGGGGGCAGTGGGCAGTGCAACTCGTGCAATGCACTGCCTCACTGCCTGGGGGCAGTGGGCAGTGCAACTCCTGCAATGCACTGCCTCACTGCCCTGGGGGCAGTGGGCAGTGCAACTCCTGCAATGCAGTGCCTCACTGCCTGGGGGAAGTGGGCAGTGCAACTCCTGCAATGCACTGCATCTCTGCCGGTAGTGGGCAGTGCAACTCCTGCAACGCACTGCCTCACTGCCCTGGGGGCAGTGGACAGTGCAACTCCTGCAATGCACTGCCTCACTGCCCTGGGGCAGTGGGCAGCGGAACTCCTGCAATGCACTGCCTCACTGCCTGGGGGCAGTGGGCAGTGCAACTCGAACTCCTGCAATGCACTGCCTCACTGTCTAGGGGCAGTGGGCGGTGCAACTTCTACAATGCACGGCCTCACTGCCTGGGGGCAGTTGGCAGCGGAACTCCTGCAATGCACTGCCTCATTGCCCTGGGGGGAGTGGGCAGTGCAACTCCTGCAATGCACTGCCTCGCCGCCTGAGGGCAGTGGGCAGTGCAACTCCTGCAATGCACTGCCTCGCCGCCTCGGGGTAGTGGGCACTGCAACTCCTGCAATGCACCGCCTCACTGCCTGGGGGCAATGGGCGGTGCAACTCCTGCAATGCACTGCCTCACTGCCCTGGGGGCAGTGGGCAGTGCAACTCCTGCAATGCACTGCCTCGCTGCTTGGGGGCAGTGGGCAGTGGAACTCCTGCAATGCACTGCCCCACTGCCTGGGGGCAGTGGGCAGTGCAACTCCTGCAATACACTGCCCACTGCCTGGGGGCAGTGGGCAGTGGAACTCCTGCTATGCACTGCCCCACTGCCGGGGGGCAGTGGGCGATGCAACTCTTGCAACGCACTGCCTCACTGTCCTGGGACACCGGGCAGTGGAACTCCTACAATGCACTGCCTCACTACCTGGGGAAAGTGGGCAGTGGAACTCCTGCAATGCACTGCCTTACTGCCTGGGGGCAGTGGGCAGTGCAACTCCTGCAATGCACTGCCTCGCCGCCTGGGGGCAGTGGGCATTGCAACTTCTGCAATGCACTGCCTCACTGCCTAGGGGCAATGGGCAGTGGAACTCCTGAAAGGACTGCCCCAGTGCCTGGGGGCAGCGGGCAGTGCAACTCTTGCAATGCACTGCCTCACTGCCCTGGGGCAGTGGGCAGTGGACCTCCTGCAATGCACTGCCTCACTGCCTGGGGGCAGTGGGCAGTGGAACTCGTGCAATGCACTGCCCCACTGCTTGGGGGCAGTGGACAGTGCAACTCCTGCAATGCACTGCCTCACTGTCCCAGAGCAGTGGGCAGTGGAACTCCTGCAATGCACAACCTCACTGCCCTGGGGCAGTGGGCAGTGGAACTCTTGCAACACACTGCCTCACTGCCTGGGGGCAGCGGACAGTGAAACCTCTGCAATGCACTGCCTCACTGCCCTGGGTTAGTGGGCAGTGCAACTCCTGCAATACACTACCGCACTGCCTGGGGGCAGTGGGCAGTGCAACTCCTGCAATGCATTGCCTCACTGCCTGGGGGCAGTGAGCAGTGCAACTCGAACTCCTGCAATGCACTGCCTCACTGTCTGGGGGCAGTGGGCGGTGCAACTTCTACAATGCACGGCCTCACTGCCTGGGGGCAGTGGGCAGTGCAACTCCTGCAATGCACTGCCTCACTGCCTGGGGGCAGTGGGCAGTGCAACTCGTGCAATGCACTGCCTCACTGCCCTGGGGGCAGTGGGCAGTGCAACTCCTGCAATGCACTGCCTCACTGCCTGGGGGCAGTGGGCAGTGCAACTCGTGCAATGCACTGCCTCACTGCCTGGGGGTAGTGGGCAGTGCAACTCCTGCAACGCACTGCCTCACTGCCCTGGGGGTAGTGGGCAGTGCAACTCGTGCAATGCACTGCCTCACTGCCCTGGGGGCAGTGGACGGTGCAACTCCTGCAATGCACTACCTCGCTGCCTGGGGGCAGTGGGCAGTGCAACTCGAACTCCTGCAATGCACTGCCTCACTGTCTAGGGGCAGTGGGCGGTGCAACTTCTACATTGCACGGCCTCACTGCCTGGGGGCAGTGGGCAGTGAAACTCCCGCAATGCACTACCTCACTGCCTGGGGGCAGTGGGCAGTGCAACTCCTGCAATGCACTGCCTCACTGCCCTGGGGGCAGTGGGCAGTGCAACTCCTGCAATGCACTGCCTCACTGCCTGGGGGCAGTGGACAGTGCAACTCGTGCAATGCACTGCCGCACTGCCTGGGGGTAGTTGGCAGTGCAACTCCTGCAACGCACTGCCTCACTGCCCTGGGGGTAGTGGGCAGTGCAACTCCTGCAATGCACTGCCTCACTGCCCTGGGCGCAGTGGACGGTGCAACTCCTGCAATGCACTACCTCGCTGCCTGGGGGCAGTGGGCAGTGGAACTCCTGCAATGCACTTCCCCACTGCCTGGGGGCAGTGGGCAATGCAACTCCTGCAATGCACTGCCTCACTGCCTGGGGGCAGTGGACACCGCAACTCCTGCAATGCACTGCCTCATTGCCTGAGGGCAGTTGGCAGCGGAACTCCTGCAATGCACTGCCTCACTGCCTAGGGGCAGTGGGAAGTGCAACTCCTGCAATGCACTGCCTCGCCGCTTGGGGGCAGTGGGCAGTGCAACTCTTGCAATGCACTGCCTCGCCGCCTGGGGGTAGTGGGCAGTGGAACTCCTGCAATGCACCGCCTCACTGCCTGGGGGCAATGGGCGGTGCAACTCCTGCAATGCAGTGCCTCACTGTCCTGGGGGCAGTGGACGGTGCAACTCCTGCAAGCACTGCCTCGCTGCCTTGGGGCAGTGGGCAGTGCGACTCCTGCAATGCACTGCCTCACTGCCCTGGGGCAGTGGGCAGCGGAACTCCTGCAATGCACTGCCTCACTGCCTGGGGGGAGTGGGCAGTGCAACTCCTGCAATGCACTGCCTCACTGCCTGGGGCAGTGGGCAGTGCAACTTCTGCAATGCACTGCCTCACTGCCTGGGGGCAGTGGGCACTGCAACTCCTGCAATGCACTGCCTCACTGCCCTAGGGCAGTGGGCAGTGAAACTCCCGCAATGCACTGCCGCACTGCCTGGGGGAGTGGGCAGTGAGACTCCTGCAATGCACCGCCTCACTGCCTGGGGGCAGTGGGCAGTGCAACTCCAACTCCTGCAATGCACAGCCCCAGTGCCTGGGGGCAGTGGACAGTGCAACTCCTGCAATGCACTGCCTCACTGTACCAGAGCAGTGGGCAGTGGAACTCCTGAAATGCACTGCCTCACTGCCTGGGGGCAGTGGGCAGTGGAACCCCTGCAATGCACTGCCCCACTGCTTGGGGGCAGTGGATAGTGCAACTCCTGCAATGCACTACCTCACTGCCCTGGAGCAGTGGGCAGTGCAACTCTTGCAATGCAGTGCCTCACTGCCTCCGCCTGAGGCAGCGGACAGTGCCACTCCTCCAATGCACTGCCTCACTGCTTGGGGGCAGTGGGCAGTGCAACTCCTGCAATGCACCGCCTCACTGCCTGGGGGCAGTGGGCAGTGCAACTCCAACTCCTGCAATGCACTGCCCCAGTGCCTGGGGGCAGTGTACAGTGCAACTCCTGCAATGCACTGCCTCACTGTCCCAGAGCAGTGGGCAGTGGAACTCCTGCAATGCACTGCCCCACTGCCTGGGGGCAGTGGGCAGTGGAACCCCTGCAATGCACTGCCTCACTGCCTGGGGGCAGTGGATAGTGCAACTCCTGCAATGCACTACCTCACTGCCCTGGGGCAGGGGGCAGTGCAACTCTTGCAATGCACTGCCTCACTGCCTCCGCCTGAGGCAGCGGACAGTGCAACCTCTGCAATGCACTGCCTCACTGCGTGGGGGCAGTGGGCAGTGCAACTCCTGCAATGCACTGCCTCACTGCCTGGGGGCAGTGGGCGGTGCAACTTCTACAATGCACTGCCCCAGTGCCTGGGGGCAGTGGGCAGCGCAACTCCTGCAATGCACTGCCTCATTGCCCTGGGGGCAGTGGGCAGTGGAACTCCTGCAATGCACTGCCTCACTGCTTGGGGGCAGTGGGCAGTGCAACTCCTGCAATGCACTGCCTCACTGCCTGGGGGCAGTGGGCAGTGGAACTCCTGCAATGCACTGCCCCAATGCCTGGGGGCAGTGGGCAGTGCAACCCTTGCAATGCACTGCCTCACTGCCCTGGGGCAGTGGGCAGCGGAACTCCTGCAATGCACTGCCCGACTGCCTGGGGGCAGTGGGCAGTGCAACTCCTGCAATGCACTGCCTCACTGCCTGGGGGCAGTGGGCAGTGCAAGTCGTGCAATACACTGCCGCACTGCTTGGGGGCAGTGGGCAGCGCAACTCCTGCAATGCACTGCCGCACTGGCTTGGGGGCAGTGGGCAGTGGACCTCCGGTAATACACTGCCGCACTGCCTGGGGGCAGTGAGCACTGCAGCTCCTGCATTACTCTGCCCCACTGCCTGGGGGCAGTGGACAGTGCAACTCCTGCAATGCACTGCCTCACTGCCTGGGGGCAGTGGGCAGCGGAACTCCTGCAATGCACTGCCTCGCTGCCTTGGGGCAATGGGCAGTGGAACTCCTGCAATGCACTGCCCCACTGCCTGGGGGCATTGGGCAGTGCAACTTCTGCAATACACTGCCCCACTGCCTGGGGGCAGTGGGCAGCGCAACTCCTGCAATGCACTGCCTCACTGCCCTGGGGCAGTGGGCAGCGGAACTCGTGCAACGCACTGCCTCACTGCCTGGGAGCAGTGGGCAGTGCAACTCCTGCAATGCACTGCCTCACTGCCGGGGGGCAGTGGGCAGTGCAACTCCTGCAATGGGTGGTCGGAGTGTAGTGCCGGGCCTGTGGGGATGTACTACTGGGCGCACCGGCTTGGGGGGATGGGGAGTCCAACCCAGGGGGTGGTCGGGGCATCCTTCAGGGCCTATGGGGGGCCATCATCTTCGGAGAACCGGGCGCACCGGCCTGGGGGGGACGGGGAGTCCAGGCCAAGGGGTGGTCGGAGCCTCCTGCAGGGCCCATGGGGAGGCGTCATCTGCTAATAACCGGGCGCACCGGCCTGGGGGGGGCAAGGAGTCCTGCCCAGGGGGTGTTCGGAGTCTCCTGCCAGGCCAAAGGGGGGCCATCTTCTTCAGAGAACCGGGCGCACCGGCCCGGGGGGGACGGGGAGTCCTGCCCAGGGGGTGTTCGGAGCCTCCTGCCAGGCCAATGGGGGGCCATCTTCTGCAGAGAACCGGGCGCACCGGCCCGGGGGGGACGGGGAGTCCTGCCCAGGGGGTGTTCGGAGCCTCCTGCCAGGCCAATGGGGGGCCATCTTCTTCAGAGAACCGGGCGCACCGGCCCGGGGGGGACGGGGAGCCCTGCCCAGGAGGTGTTTGGAGTCCCCTGCCAGGCCAAGGGGGGGCCATCTTCTTCAGAGAACCGGGCGCACCGGCCCAGGGGGGACGGGGAGTCCTGCCAAGGGGGTGTTCGGAGTCTCCTGCCAGGCCAATGGGGGGCCATCTTCTTCAGAGAACCGGGCGCACCGGCCCGGGGGGGACGGGGAGCCCTGCCTAGGGGGTGTTCGGAGTCTCCTCCCAGGCCAAGGGGGGGCCATCATCTTCAGAGAACCGGGCGCACCGGCCAAGGGGACGGGGAGCCCTGCCCAGGGGGTGTTCGGAGTCTCCTGCCAGGCCAAGGGGGGGCCATCTTCTTGAGAGAACCGGGCACACCGGCCCGGGGGGGACGGGGAGTCCTGCCCAGGGGGTGTTTGGAGTCTCCTGCCAGGCCAATGGGGGGCCATCTTCTTCAGAGAACCGGGCGCACCGGCCCGGGGGGGACGGGGAGTCCTGCCCAGGGGGTGTTCGGAGTCTCCTGCCAGGCCAATGGGGGGCCATCTTCTTCAGAGAACCGGGCGCACCGGCCCGGGGGGGACGGGGAGTCCTGCCCAGGGGGTGTTCGGAGTCTCCTGCCAGGCCAATGGGGGGCCATCTTCTTCAGAGAACCGGGCGAACCGGCCCGGGGGGGACGGGGAGTCCTGCCGAGGGGGTGTTCGGAGTCTCCTGCTAGGCCAAGGGGGGGCCATCTTCTTCAGAGAACCGGGCGCAACGGCCCGGGGGGGACGGGGAGTCCTGCCCAGGGGGTGTTCGGAGTCTCCTGCCAGGCCAATGGGGGGCAATGCACTGCCTCACTACCTGGGGGCAGTGGGCAGTGGAACTCCTGCAATGCACTGCCTCACTGCCCTGGGGCAGTGGGCAGTGGAACTCCTGCAATGCACGGCCTCACTGCCCTGGGGCAGTGGACAGTGCAGCTCCTGCAATGCACTGCCTCACTGCCTGGGGGCAGTGGACTGTGCAACTCCTGCAATGCACTGCCTCACTGCCTGGGGGCAGTGGGCAGTGCAACTCCTGCAACGCACCGCCTCACTGCCTGGGGGCAGTGGGCAGCGCAACTCCTGCAATGCACTACCTCACTGCCTGGGGGCAGTGGACAGTGGAACTCCTGCAATGCACTGCCTCACTGCCCTGGGGCAGTGGGCAGTGGAACTCTTGCAATGCACTGCCCGACTACCTGGGGGCAGTGGGCAGTGCAACTCCTGCAATGCACTGCCTCACTGCCTGGGGGCAGTGGGCAGTGGAACTCCCGCAATGCACTACCTCACTGCCTGGGGGCAGTGGACAGTGCAGCTTCTGCAATGCACTGCCTCACTGCCTTGGGTGTGGTGTGGTGTGGTGTGGTGTGGTGTGGTGTGGTGTGGTGTGGTGTGCCAAAGGCACTGTAACTGAAAGGCAACGGCCGGGATGGTCTTGCACGCCAAGAAAATGCAAGTCGCCAGGGCTGTGTGTCTAAATGCCCGCTGTGTGTCGTGTGTTGTGCACGGCTCATGGGCGGCTGAGAACCTTCTGTACACTGCCATGCTGCGACAAGCAGTGGGCAGTGGGGATCCTTCCGTTGACCGCCTCACTGCAGTGAGTAGTGGGCAGTGGATCCTACCTTGGGGCAGTGGGCTCCTTCTCCTTCTATGCTCTACCTCACTGCCCGGGGTCAGTGGGCAGTGGAACTCCGTCTGTGTACTGCCCCACTACCTTGGGGCAGTGGGCAGTGGAACTCCTTTCGTACACTGCCTCACTGCCTTGGGGCAGTGGGCTCCTTGTGTACACTGCCTCACTGCCTTGGGGCAGTGGGCAGTGGAACTCTTTCCATTCACTGCCTCACTGCCCTGGGGCAGTGGGCAATGGAACTGCTTCTGTTGTGTTGTGTTGTGTTGTGTTGTGTTGTGTTGTGTTGTGTTGTGGTGTGTTGTGCCGAAGGCGCTGTTACCAAAAGGCAAAAGGCCGGGATGTCTACCCACGGGTAAAGGTAAACGGGCTGGGCTGTGTGTGTTGTGTGCGCGCCGTGCGTAAGTGTGTAGGCCTCGGCAGGGGGAGGGGGAGTCGGGGAGACCTGGTGAGTTCGCCTCTGGCGACCGCGCTTATTCCAGGAGCTCCCGCTGCACCCCTCCCCATTCTGCTTGCTGGTGCAGGCGCAGCTCCTGCAACGCCCACGCCATCGTGCTGCCCGGGCCCAGGCGGGCCTTCAGCAGTGTGGCACGCGCCTTGGCGTGGGCGTACCAGATCCGTATGGACTGCTCCACGACGTGGCGGAGGAACTCCGTGCCCAGCGAGAGGGGCCCCGTACACTCCAGGTGGGCCAGCTGCATGGAGGGGGTCCGCAGGGCTGCCGCCCACTGCTCCAGCACAGTCGGTTCCCACAGCTGGTGACGCACTGGGGCCGCCCGTGGCCCCACCTTCTGGTCGAGCCACGCTGCGAGGCGCCGGCGGGCTGGCCCCCACTCGTGTGATTGAGCCCAGCAAGCCCACAGGTGGCGCGCCGTCTCGGGCTGAGTCCCGCACAGGAGGCACGTTGTATCCTGCAATACACTGCCTCACTGCCCGGGGGCAGTGGGCAGCGCAACTCCTGCAACGCACTGCCTCACTGCCTGGGGGCAATGGGCAGTGGACCTCCTGCAATGTACTGCCTCACTGCCTGGGGGCAGTGGGCAATGGAACCCCTGCAATGCACTGCCTCACTGCCTGGGGGCAGTGGGCAGTGGACCTCCTTCAATGCACTGCCCCACTGCCTGGGGGCAGTGGACAGTGCAACTCCTGCAATGCACTGCCTCACTGCCTGGGGGCAGTGGGCAGCGCAACTCCTGCAATGCACTGCCTCACTGCCTGGGGGCAGTGGGCAGTGGACCTCCTGCAATGCACTGCCTCACTGCCTGGGGGCAGTGGGCAGTGGACCTCCTGCAATAGACTGCCCCACTGTCTGGGGGTAGTGGGCAGCGCAACTCCTGCAATGCACTGCCTCACTGCCTTGGGGCAGTGGGCAGTGGAACTCCCGCAATGCACTGCCTCACTGCCTGGGGGCAGTCGGCAGCGCAACTCCTGCAATGGACTGCCCCACTGCCTGGGGGCAATGGGCAGTGCAACTCCTGCAATGCACTGCCCCACTGCCTGGGGGCAGTGGGCAGTGCAACTCCTGCAATGCACTGCCTCACTGGCTGGGGGCAGTGGGCAGTGCAACTCCTGCAATGCACTGCCTCACTGCCTGGGGGCAGTGGACAGTGCAACTGCTGCAATGCACTGCCTCACCGCCTGGGGGCCGTGGGCAGCGGAACTCCTGCAATGCACTGCCTCACTGCCCTCGGGCAGTGGGCAGCGCAACTCCTGCAATGCACTGCCTCACTGCCCTGGGGCAGTGGGCAGTGCAACTCCCGCAATGCACTACCTTACTGCCTGGGGGCAGTGGACAGTGCAGCTTCTGCAATGCACTGCCTCACTGCCCTGGGGCAGTGGGCAGTGGAACTCTTGCAATGCACTGCCCGACTGCCTGGGGGCAGTGGGCAGTGCAACTCCTGCGACGCACTGCCTCACTGCCTGGGGGCAGTGGGCAGCGAAACTCCTGCAATGCACTGCCTCACTGCCGGGAGACAGCAGGCAGTGCAACTCCTGCAACGCACTGCCTCACTGCCTGGGGGCAGTGGGCAGTGCAATTTCTGCAATGCACTGCCTCACTGCCGTGGGGCAGTAGGCAGTGGAACTCCTGCAATGCACTGCCTCACTGCCTGGGAGCAGTGGGCAGTGCAACTCCTGCAATGCACTGCCTCACTGCCTGGGGGCAGTGGGCAGTGCAACTCCTGCAATGCACTGCCTCAGTGCCCTGGGGCAGTAGGCAGTGGAACTCCTGCAATGCACTGCCCCACTGCCTGGGAGCAGTGGGCAGTGAGACTCCTACAATGCACTGCCTCACTGCCTGGGGGCAGTGGGCAGTGCAACTCCTGCAATGCACTGCCTCAGTGCCCTGGGGCAGTAGGCAGTGGAACTCCTGCAATGCACTGCCCCACTGCCTGGGAGCAGTGGGCAGTGAGACTCCTACAATGCACTGCCTCACTGCCTGGGGGCAGTGGACAGTGCAACTTCTGCAATGCACTACCCCACTACCTGCGGGCGGTGGGCAGTGGGCCTCCGGATTACACTGCCGCACTGCCTGGGGGCAGTGGGCAGTGGAACTCCTGCAATGCACCGCCTCACTGCCTGGGTGCAGTGGGCAGCGCAACTCCTGCAATGCACTGCCCCACTGCCTGGGGGCGGTGGGCAGTGGACCTCCTGCAATCCACTGCCTCACTGCCTTGGGGCAGTGGGCAGCGCAACTCCGGCAATACACTGCCGCACTGCCTGGGGGCAGTGAGCACTGCAACTCCTGCAATGCACTGCCCCACTGCCTGGGGGCAGTGGACAGTGCAACTTTCGCATGGCACTGCCCCACTGACCCGGGGGCAGGGGGCACTGGAACTTCTGCAATGCACTGCCCCACTGCCTGTGTCGTGTTGTGTTGTGTTGTGTTGTGTTGTGTTGTGTTGTGTTGTGTTGTGTTGTGTTGTGTTGTGTTGTGTTGTGTTGTGTTGTGTTGTGTTGTGTTGTGTTGTGTTGTGTTGTGTTGTGTTGTGTTGTGTTGTGTTGTGTTGTGTTGTGTTGTGTTGTGTTGTGTTGTGTTGTGTTGTGTTGTGTTGTGTTGTGTTGTGTTGTGTTGTGTTGTGTTGTGTTGTGTTGTGTTGTGTTGTGTTGTGTTGTGTTGTGTTGTGTTGTGTTGTGTTGTGTTGTGTTGTGTTGTGTTGTGTTGTGTTGTGTTGTGTTGTGTTGTGTTGTGTTGTGTTGTGTTGTGTTGTGTTGTGTTGTGTTGTGTTGTGTTGTGTTGTGTTGTGTTGTGTTGTGTTGTGTTGTGTTGTGTTGTGTTGTGTTGTGTTGTGTTGTGTTGTGTTGTGTTGTGTTGTGTTGTGTTGTGTTGTGTTGTGTTGTGTTGTGTTGTGTTGTGTTGTGTTGTGTTGTGTTGTGGTGTGGTGTGGTGTGGTGTGGTGTGGTGTGTTGTGTTGTGTTGTGTTGTGGTGTGGTGTGTTGTGTTGTGTTGTGTTGTGTTGTGTTGTGTTGTGTTGTGTTGTGTTGTGTTGTGTTGTGTTGTGTTGTGTTGTGTTGTGTTGTGTTGTGTTGTGTTGTGTTGTGTTGTGTTGTGTTGTGTTGTGTTGTGTTGTGTTGTGTTGTGTTGTGTTGTGTTGTGTTGTGTTGTGTTGTGTTGTGTTGTGTTGTGGTGTGTTGTGGTGTGTTGTGTTGTGTTGTGTTGTGTTGTGTTGTGTTGTGTTGTGTTGTGTTGTGTTGTGTTGTGTTGTGTTGTGTTGTGTTGTGTTGTGTTGTGTTGTGTTGTGTTGTGTTGTGTTGTGTTGTGTTGTGTTGTGTTGTGTTGTGTTGTGTTGTGTTGTGTTGTGTTGTGTTGTGTTGTGTTGTGTTGTGTTGTGTTGTGTTGTGTTGTGTTGTGTTGTGTTGTGTTGTGTTGTGTTGTGTTGTGGTGTGTTGTGTTGTGTTGTGTTGTGTTGTGTTGTGTTGTGTTGTGTTGTGTTGTGTTGTGTTGTGTTGTGTTGTGTTGTGTTGTGTTGTGTTGTGTTGTGGTGTGTTGTGTTGTGTTGTGTTGTGTTGTGTTGTGTTGTGTTGTGTTGTGTTGTGTTGTGTTGTGTTGTGTTGTGTTGTGTTGTGTTGTGTTGTGTTGTGTTGTGTTGTGTTGTGTTGTGGTGTGGTGTGTTGTGTTGTGTTGTGTTGTGTTGTGTTGTGTTGTGTTGTGTTGTGTTGTGTTGTGTTGTGTTGTGTTGTGTTGTGTTGTGTTGTGTTGTGTTGTGTTGTGTTGTGTTGTGTTGTGTTGTGTTGTGTTGTGTTGTGTTGTGTTGTGTTGTGTTGTGTTGTGTTGTGTTGTGTTGTGTTGTGTTGTGTTGTGTTGTGTTGTGTTGTGTTGTGTTGTGTTGTGTTGTGTTGTGTTGTGTTGTGTTGTGTTGTGTTGTGTTGTGTTGTGTTGTGTTGTGTTGTGTTGTGTTGTGTTGTGTTGTGTTGTGTTGTGTTGTGTTGTGTTGTGTTGTGGTGTGTTGTGTTGTGTTGTGTTGTGTTGTGTTGTGTTGTGTTGTGTTGTGTTGTGTTCTGTTGTGGTGTGGTGTGTTGTGAAATTCATATTGTATCGCACACACACCCAAAGCACACCAGAGCACACACAAAGCACAAAGGATGGGCAGGAAAACCCAGATCTGCACCGAGACACGGCATATGCACGCCACCAGAGCGTAATACTCACTCTGCACTCCAGGGCGCATCGCATTAGTGCGTCTTGCTGGTAAGAGGAAACCTCGGCCCAGTCAAATATCCCACACACCTCGCTGCTCCAAGGCCAGATGTGTAACCCGATTTAAATATCTGTGGAGGGATTCGTTCTTGTGGCGCGCGACCTTGGACGCCGACACAAGAAGCTCTTTGGAGATCTTGCACTCGGGGTTCCAGGGCAATGCATCGTCGTCCTCCCCCTTCGACTTCAGGGATGCACGATCAGAATGCGGCTCATTGCTGGAATACCCCGCGGCTGTGCGTCCACCGGATACTGCTGCGAAAAACCTGAAAAGACCACAGGCCAGAGTCGCTTGGTACAGCGGAGCTCCGCCGGCACAGTGCTTCGCCAAACCGTCGCGCAGCATGCCATGCCACACCGTGCCTTGCCATGCCATGCGACACAGAATCCCTTCCCACGCGACCATTTCATTCCACCCCATCCCACCCCACATGCCACAAATCTTTCGCCTGACTCAGGTGTGCGAATTTGCAAAACCCTGCTTCTTCTCCCGACACATGGAGCCCATCCATCCCCACCTCTGTTCCCAATCCCATCCGCATCGCCATTTCCCCTCCCCTTCACACCACATACCATCCGTTTTGTTCTGTTCTCTTCCCTTCCCGTCCTGCGCCGCAGCCCACCACTTCCACTATCCTATCCTATCCTATCCTATCCTATCCTATCCTATCCTATCCTATCCTATCCTATCCTATCGAACACGACTCCATACCACATTCCGTGGAAAGCAATGCGCCTGCAGCACTGGCATTTCTCTCTTGGCTACCGGCGCGTCCCGCTACTTCCTCTATGCATCACCTCCGCAGGCCGTGTCCTGTCATGTGGCCTTTCCCTGACGTGCGAGTGCCGACGAGCTTGGGCTCTGCACTTGCGGCTCTTCAAACTCCGGATCCCATACCCACGATACAACACGCAAAGGAGAGGACCTAGAAGCATCGTCAACGGCGGTGAGGTTGGAAGAATGCTGCAAAATGCGGCGGACTTCTGTGCAGTAAGGCTCTTCCATTTTGTCCACGTGCGTTTCCACGTCAGAGCCCACCAACCTGTGCAAACGTTGTGCTCTGTGGTCCCACTGAAGTCTGTCCTTGTCACGTGAGCATTCAGTCGGTCCAGATGCTATTATACTCCAACATCGGCTCCAAACAGCCGTTGGGTACATTCCAATCGTTTCGGTTGCGCTCCCGTTGCAGTCTGTTACACGCCGCCGTCTGTTGCACCCCACGGCACGCAACGCCGTCGGTAACACCCCAACCACCATCGGGTGCACTCCAAGTCAAGTCACACCTGGCGAGGTCGCACAGCACTCGGTAGCAGGCCTGAGTAAGCTCCCGTTGTGAACGCCCAAAACAAGCCACAACGAAGTTGAACACCTTGTCCAGTTGCACGATGCCCCCGGGGGAGCTAGCCCTCTTGGGCGTCTCTTCTGGGTCCGCGTTTCCTGAAAAATGAGAGTTGGGCCGGCGTCGGTTGCGCTCCAATCGCTGTTGGTTACTCTACAATCGCCGTCTGCTGCGCTGGATGTCGCAATCGGTTGCGCTCCAGCCGCTGTAAACAAATGGGGTCGCATACACGTTGCGCTCCGACGGAGAGCGACCGGATTTCAAGGCTGCGTACCCAAGACTAAAACGGGTCGTTGCGTCACTTTGATCACATCAACTGCACAGGTCTACCCTGGAGATCAACCAAGAATGGCTTCCAAGTGGAGAACCGAAAACCAAAAGTGGAGAGCAATGTAAAACAGTGGAACTCTAGACACTTTGGACACTCTTGACACTCTTGACACTCAAACCGCACACTCCAAACAAGGACCAACGGGGGTTAGGATCTTGGTGTCACACTTGTGCACAAGCACGGTGTTCTTTCAACCGCCTCATGCGCGTGTGACACCGTCGTCGGCTTGAGGCCAACGGGCACTCTGGTGCAAAGCACAACACTCCTTTCACCCGGTACGCGTGGCTGGCTGGGTCTTCCTGGGCTCACAACACCTACTGACCGGGGCTTAATGCCCTGCGCGCAATCATCTGGTGCTCGCCACCTCTCGACCCCAACACACACCTGTAATTGACGGCAGTTGGTGTGTGGCTAACTGCACAACCGACTCGGATGCAACCAACAGCGATTGAAGAGCATCCAAGTGCGATTGAGATGAAAAGCTTTGTAGCAAACTGCCCGTTGGCCAGAATTCAACGAGCGCTTTGAAAAGGAGCACGAACGGATACACGCGCGCGCGCGCACACACACGCACCTACTAACGGATGGCCCTTGATGCCATAAGCCCGCACAAACATCAAATGGGCGTACAGCAACGCGAGGGCGAGCGTCACATCTTCCGGGGCGGGCCATACAGCCAGAGTGCCGACCACGAGGTTGACATGTGCCGCACAAGGGCTGCGGCGACAAATGCTCTGCAATCCCTGCAACGCCTTGTGGCGGATGCTCTGCGACGCATCCCCAAGCCGCACGCCGAGAGCCGTAATGACGGGCTTCAGCTCTTGACTTATTTCGGACTGCTTTACACGCGTGAGCAGCTTGGGGTTGTTGAGGACGGAGCGGAGGAGCACTATTCCTTGGCCAAAGACCTCTTCCTAAAATGAGATGGTTATTGGCAAGGCTCCGTTGGCTGCACCTTGACGCGCAACTGTGGCACGGGACGAAGAGTTGGCGTACTATGCTAGCGGAGCCTGCAGCCGTGCACGCACGTCGCGTCGTCCGCGGCGCGGAATACCAGGGTTAGGAGTATCCACTATGCATGGCACAGAAATTGGTGCTTCCAAATTGCTCAGTGGAAGCCAATCGAAACATTCGCACGGGGTACAAGCGGGAACACCCCCCTCCCACACAGGCACACATTAAAGCACCTCTCGATCCTTGAAAACGTGAGTGCAAACCGCGAATGCTTGCCTCACGACATCCAATTTGTTGAACGGCACATCACTCGTGCGGATTACGACGTAACCGTCCGGAAGCTCCTCCGCTTCATCCGTGAGCCATTCTATCAAAAGTTTCATGATGTTCTTCCGGTCCGACGTTTGCTCCGACAAAACGTGTCCCAAGAACACGGGTCCAAAGACCCTATGAATGCCTTCATGCTCGGATATCTGTTCTTCCGTTAGAGCGTCCGACATGCTTGCAAAAGGGCCGAACGCGATCTCTACATCGTACCGTCCAAGAGCCTTGACACGAGGAAATGGAAGCTAACATGCATATGGCGGCGCAAATGGACGCGGTTTCTATGCCCACTTTCAACCGCCTTAGAGCGCCTTAGAGCGTTGAGTCAACTCCTAAAAAAGGACAAACTTAATGAGATGAAAACGCTTATCGTCGGCTTGGGGGAACAATGTCATTGACTATTGTTGTTGACGCTGTTCGTATGGTCGCGCACTCTTCAGGTTTTGGAGCCGGGTACTCGAAAAAGTGACCATCTAGCAATCGCACTTGTACCACGATGAAGTTGCCCACGTGAGTCGACCCCAGAGTGCTAGTTATTTTTCGGTCTACATCCGGGTTCGCTTTCGACCATGTGAGCAAAGGTGGGTTGGCTTGGATCCGAAACATTCACCTCCTTGAGCGGTCGGCCCTCGTCTTTCTTTATTTCACATTCGAAACATGCCTTCGGGTCGTGGCAGCCTCCACGAAAAAACCAAAATAGCAGCATTTTAAAGAAGTATTCTTGCAGGCTCCCGGGGAGCAGTCCACTGTAGTCTATGAGTGCGTGGAGACCAAACTATCCTAACCAACTATCCGAAGCTCGTCGTTCCTCTCTTCGGCCTCGTGTTCGTCCTCTGTGAGTGTGTGGGGGCCAAACTATCCTAACTAACTGTCCTCGGTTGCGTTATGGACATATTCCAGATGAGGGGTCCGAGGTCATCGGGGAGCTTGATGATCCACAAGTGCAGAAATTGCAGCAATAGTCATGCACCGAGACCGGCGTACCGGGGCAGATCGATGCCACCATTGCAGTGTATTGGAAAGTCATCACCATCAGTAGGGGGCTACCGGATTCGCAAAACCCATTTTGGGTTGACACCAACGAATCATAGCACCCCTTACTCAACGGGCAAATTCCTATTTCGGATGATCGGTGTGGGGCGGCGCGGCTGCTGTGGTATCCCCTGCGGAATTGCGCTACCCCATACATAACGGGACAATACGCTAAAAGTGCCAGAATCCCTTGTCCCGATTTCCTTGAGGTCCCCACCACGGCAGAGAATATACAGCGGATTACGGAGGTGTGGTGCTCCGCAAACGTGCAGGTTCTTGACTTTCCAACACGAGTGTAGTTGTCATGTTTCCCGAAGTTGGGAGGCGAGACGAGGGCACCAAACTTGCCTTTTCAGCGGGCGTGGAATCGCAATTTCTATTTCTAGAGGAATCGCCTTAACGCCTCCCACCCCCTGAGGGCGGCTAATGCGCTGTTGCATGCTCAAACATGTCTACAGCCCAAAATCAGCACGGGCCCATATGTGTATAGAAGCGTGTTTGGGTGTTGTTTGGGTTAGGTGACACAAGCTTGGAGTGGGGTTTGGGAGCGCGCCTCTCGTCTTTGAGGCCATAGCAATGGCCCATTACGGGCCCATATGTGTATAGAAGCGTGTTTGGGTTTTGTTTGGGTTTGGCCCTCGCCCGCGGATCAAACGCTGGTGAAGCGCATGCACGCAGTGGAAATCGCGATATGTTCATGATTCTAATGTCCACATCGGGAATGGCTATGCAGGACTACGGCTTAGGACTACGCGTAGGACTAAAGGATCTGCCCACATTGCGCACGCGCTTGAATTAACTGAAAATGGGAAAAAAAATGGAATTGATTTTCTGATTTAATTGATTGCTGTGGCTGAACAGCGTATTTTTATAAATGCCAGCATCAAGCGCATCTGTTCTACTATTTTTCAGACACAGAAGACACAGATTATTGTCACACCATGTCAGACACATCATCCGAGATCAACTACAGTCCCCTTCCCTTGTCCCCGGCACCATCGGAGGTCTTCGAAGAAGACCCATATGAAGCGTGCTCCGAAGAGGAAGATAGCGATTCTGAAGATGACACCATGAAGTTTCCGGAGATGGGTGCCACCTGGGAGCCCGTTGTAAATGCGTTTGCCGGCTCAAGTCACCAAGCAGCTTGTGACCGCATGGAGGAATGGGCGGATGAGAACGGCTATGTTCTCAGTCGGCGTGGCGACAAAGAGAAAGGTCAAGCCTATTTTTATTGCGCCAAAGTAGGCCGCCAAAAGCAGCATAATCGCAACGCAGCCCAATCCGGGGTCCTTCCCGAGAATAGTAGGACGGTGCCAACATATGCACCGGAGTCAAAGGGGGATTGCTGTCCCTTCAACGTGTACATATCTCGCCGGAAGGATGGCATGCGCGAGGTGTGGTCCGTGAGTCACAAAGGACTCCGCCTAGACCATAACCATCCACCGCAAACGGCCAAGCAGAAAAAATTCCTTGGTCCGGTGAATTTGTCCCGTGAGGATGCAGATATGATCATGAACTTGGGACAATCCTTCATGCCCCCCCGCAATGTGGTACATTTCATGCGGAACCGCGGTGTCGAGATCACCGCAAAACAAGTTCAAAATATATATGATGCCAAAGGGTACTCCTCAGCGCTGGATGCCCATGAGTTGGTCAACCGCCTTGAGGAAAAGGGCGAACATGGGTGGTACACCCATGTGGTGAAGGATGACATTGGGAAACTATCCCATGTCTTCTGGATGAGCGTCGAGCAAATTGCTATTGCCCGGCGCTTCCCGTACCTAATCCTCCATGATAATACCTATCAAAGTAATAGGTATAACCTGAACATTGGCCTCTTCGTGGGGGTCAATAACTATGGGCAGTCAGTGCTCCTGGGCCAAGCCATTGTCGTGGGCGAAAAAACTCGCGACTTTGAGTACCAGTTTACCCACTGGTTGGCGGCCGTGGGCATCGCGCCCGTGGTCATGTTCACGGATGCATGTGTGAAGGCTTCGGGGGCCGTTGCCACCGTTTTCCCCAACGCCAAGCACTTCTGGTGTTACTGGCACATTGCCAAGAACGTGGCCAAGAACCTGAAAGGCGTTCTTGGCCACGACACTTTCACTAAATTGGTCCGCCTCATGGCCCGTGCACACCGCCAAGTCTCCATTGTTGTCTTTGAGCACATGTGGAATGTTGAAATTCTTGGGGACCCAATCTTTTCAAGTGGACATACATATTTGAGTGCTACGTGGGGGGGGGACAAGGTGCGACGCTGGGCACGCTGTTTTCAGGTGGGTGTGTTCACACGGGGGATCGTGTCCACACAACGGGTGGAGGGCATCCATAGGTGGGCAAAGGAGGGCCGCCTAACCAAGCGGAAAAAGCTGAATGACGTTTTTGACGCACTCATGGTCATTGTGGGGGATCTGATTTTGAAGTGGGAGCGTCTGGACACACGCGTGACAACGGGCTCCTTTCGCTCCCGGCATGAGACGGCCCAGCAAATTTTTCCGATGCCGTATGAGGCAATGAAGGACCGGCTGACCACATGGGGAAGGGATGAGGCAGCCCATCAGATGGTCCTTGCCTTTGGGTACGACATGAAGAGGCTGCCGGACCACGCATACGAGGCTCTGGCCCCCCCCACCTTGGACGACTGTCCTGACTCCACAAAGGGGGTGGAGGATCTTTTGGAGTACGATCTCCCCCCCAGAATGGTGACCCCCGCGCCTAATGCAGCCATCTTTGAAGTTTCCAGACAGGGAACCAATGTAGCTCACTATGTTCAACTCTCGGGGCCGGTCCAGACCTCCAATGGACATGTCACCTACACCTTGTACCGTGACCTGGTGTGCACTTGTGCATTTCCTACCATGCTTGGGATGCCCTGTAGGCATTTTTGGCGGGTATTGCGAGACGACGCATTCGCCGCTTTCCACTTGGGCCTTGTGCATTCCCAATATTTCTTGGAGGACCCTCCCATGCATGAGGAGATGGAGCTTATGTCCCGGAACGTGGTTGGGAAGCTTTACCACAACCATGAGCGTGTCGGTCCTTGTCCCGTGGAGGCACCGAGTGTGGAAGGCATCGTTCCCGAGGGGGAGGGTGAGGCGGCACTACTGGTGCGCCAAGGGGAGGTCCAAAGAATAAGGAACCGGTTCCAATTGAGTGCCTTGGCTAGGGAGTTTGTGGATGTGGCGCTTGTTTCGCAAGAACGCTTTGAAGATGCTAGATTTACTCTGCGGACGTGGATTGACACGCAAAGGAAACCATTGCGTGACCTTAAAGCGGACAATCCAGCAAAGCCACCCACCAAAGCACAAAAACGAAAGGCATCGGAGATGGCTACCGGCGGAAAGAAGAAAAAGAAAAACACCGCGGAGCCCGACGTCCCACCCCCCTCCGTACCCCCACCACAAGTGTACGTCACCCCCCCGTTTGTACCCCCCTTCGTCCCCGCTTACCCCCCAATGCCTTTTGCTAACCAACCGATTCATCAAGAGGGGAGTGATGATGTAGTTATGCTTCGCAGGGTGCCCCCCCCTTCCCCATTCACACCCTCCCTTCCGGCTCCACCACCCTCCGGTATT
Source organism: Eutreptiella sp. 'Long Island Sound 2002' (assembly GCA_964036045.1). Taxonomy (NCBI): domain Eukaryota; phylum Euglenozoa; class Euglenophyceae; order Eutreptiales; family Eutreptiaceae; genus Eutreptiella; species Eutreptiella sp. 'Long Island Sound 2002'. Next base: position 34,504,038 of record OZ038385.1, read on the forward strand.
GCCCTTTTGTCTCAGGGTGTGCACTCCTCCCAAGCTACGTCTAGCACCCAATCATTGCAACCCCCAACCCTCCCCTACTCTCAAGCCACCCCAAGTAGTCAAATTCCCATCCCGCATCCATACTTATACACGCAAGGCTCACAAGTCCCATTGTCTATGGGCATGCAATGTTGGCCCAACCCTGGGTTTGTGCCAACAACGGATGCCGCATACTTTCCCTTGGATCAAATTCTGAACCCTGCACCGGCGCCCAAGAAAGGGGGCGGTAAAGGCAAGGGCAAGGGCAGAGGCAAGGCGAAGAAGTAATGGAATGCAATCTGAGTGACGTCGTGCGAAGACAAGGGGCGCGCTCCCTCGGTTCGTCGTGTCCTTGGCACGTGGTGCAACGGGGTCATGCATGGGGTTAGAGGGCACATGGGGGCCCGTACTGCACCCCTCCCCCCCCTGGAATGAATTGAATATGGCCCCGCTTGGGAGCCCATGACAAGGGGCGCGCTCCCTCGGTTCGTCGTGTCCTTGGCACGTGGTGCAACGGGGTCATGCATGGGGTTAGAGGGCACATGGGGGCCCGTACTGCACCCCTCCCCCCCCTGGAATGGATTGAATATGGCCCCGCTTGGGAGCCCATGACAAGGGGCGCGCTCCCTCCGTTCGTCGTGTCCTTGGCACGTGGTGCAACGGGGTCATGCATGGGGTTAGAGGGCACATGGGGGCCCGTACTGCACCCCTCCCCCCCCTGGAATGGATTGAATATGGCCCCGCTTGAGGGCCCACGACAAGGGGCACGTGGCACCCATTCCCCTTATCCCACCGTCAACTTCCTCTTCTTACCCACGCGTGCCTTTGGTTGCTTGTGTGCAACCCCCTTACGCCCCTCGCCCCCCGACACCCACTGGGCCAACCACACCCTTTGTTGCACCCTGCCGGTGCGCTTGGCCTCCGTCCTAACCTTCTCCCACCTCCCCTCGGACACAAACTTTTGGATTTCTCCAAAACGCCCCCCCCAAGAGTAGGGCACAACACACCCAAACGGCACGCGCAACGACTCCTCACCCGCAAGCGCCAACGCAAGGTACCCCACCCAAGACAATGGCACGAGGGGAGGCTCATCCGTCCGGGCCTCCACCATGGCCGTCACCTCGTCGCACACGGCGCCCAGCTTGCCAGAGGGCCGCTGGCCCGGCCTACGCGCCATGTCCCCCCCCCATGCAGCCAACATGGCAACATCCCCCCACATCTCGGCAACGGTCGTGAACTCCACGTCCGCGCCGACTCCGGGGAGGTCCTCAAGGGGGACGTAATGTCCTCCCTTGATCCAATGCGCCACAATGCGTGCCAAAAGCAACGCACATCGCGCAACACCCCTATTCCCGTCCCTCCGCACTGAAAACTTTGTCTCCCGCTTAGGCGGGGACACCCAAAAGTGGACCGGGGGCATTTTGGTGCACCCCGGGACCCCCTCAAACAGAGTGCCGAGGTGGGCACATATGTACTCCACCTCGGCATACCCCGCACCACCCGTCTCACACACGCGCGTGCGCATCGTGCCGTCCGGGTGGGCCTCAAAAAACAGGGCATACAGGTGCCCCACACCCGGAGCGCCACGGGGGGCACCCAACCGCCGGAGGGTCAGGGGGTGGCGCCGGTCCACCCACCTCCCCGGGATGTAATACACATCCGGGACCTCTCGGAGCGTGCCATGGCTCGCACTCTCCACCAACTCCTTCTTCCCCCCATACTTGTACGCCGGCTGAGGCTTCCGGCGTACGGCACCCTTGGCGGGAGGTTTGGGGCTTGGTTTGGGCCGGGGGGCGGGGGGCTGGGGGGGTGCGTCGACCTCCACCTCAATACTCAACTCCGGTTCAATGTCCACCGGGGCCTGCCGCTCCTCCTCTTTCTCCTCCCCCCCCTCCTCCTCTTCGGTCTCCTCCCCCCCCTCCTCCTCGGCCTCCTCCCCCTCCTCCTCTTCGGCCTCCTCCCCCTCCTCCTCTTCGGCCCCCTCCACCCCCTCCCCCCCCACAAAAACCAAACACGCTTCTATGCACATATGGGCCCGTAATGGGCCATTGCTAAGGCCTCAAAGACGAGAGGCGCGCTCCCAAACCCCACTCCAAGCTTGTGCCACCTAACCCAAACAAAAACCAAACACGCTTCTATGCACATATGGGCCCGTAATGGGCCATTGCTAAGGCCTCAAAGACAAGAGGCGCGCTCCCAAACCCCACTCCAAGCTTGTGTCACCTAACCCAAACAAAAACCAAACACGCTTCTATGCACATATGGGCCCGTAATGGGCCATTGCTAAGGCCTCAAAGACGAGAGGCGCGCTCCCAAACCCCACTCCAAGCTTGTGTCACCTAACCCAAACAAAAACCAAACACGCTTCTATGCACATATGGGCCCGTAATGGGCCATTGCTAAGGCCTCAAAGACGAGAGGCGCGCTCCCAAACCCCACTCCAAGCTTGTGTCACCTAACCCAAACAAAAACCAAACACGCTTCTATGCACATATGGGCCCGTAATGGGCCATTGCTAAGGCCTCAAAGACGAGAGGCGCGCTCCCAAACCCCACTCCAAGCTTGTGTCACCTAACCCAAACCACACCCAAACACGCTTCTATGCACATATGGGCCCGTAATGGGCCATTGTCACGGCACGGCAAAGAGGATGGAAAAGGCACATACCTGACTCCTTACGTTTCGCTTCCTCCTCACGGTCCTTGGCTTCCTTGCGCTCCTTCATCCTCCGAAGAAGCTCCTCCGCACCCTTTCTCCCTAAACAAACCAACCAACAAATGTACAATATGCGGGAGAAAAAAGGGGCAAACAAGAAAAAATGCACAATGAACACAAAAAGGACAAGCAGACAAGTGACGCCACCACGGGGATACCTCGCTCGCTTGGCGTCTTGGGTGCACCCTCGGCGCGTGGCTCCGGCGAACGGCGTCTCCCCTCCCAGTCCTTCTTCCTTTGCTCCATTGTTGCTGTAAACAAGGGTTGACGGTGAAGGAACGGAACCATGTAACACGTGCCATGGTGCAATGGTGCGTAGCGGTGCATACCACGTTCCGCCTCGGTTCGGGGTTCCGGGGAGTGCTTCGGCGTGCCCGGCGGAGTTGGACTTGGACTTGGACTTGGAGTACGCGCAATGTCAGCCAAGCGCTCAATCTCAATCTCTTCTTGCCATTGCGCGTGTGGGTCGTCTGGTTGGGGTCGTTGCGCGTGAAGTTGGTGACGTTGTCGGTCGCCAAGGCTGTCATACCAATTGACATGCCACGGCTGGGCCCCATCAAAGGCGACCTCATCGTCGTCTGCCACACAAGGAATAGGTGGGATGGAGGTAGGATAGGGAAAGCACGCATTTTGCATGGAAATGACGTGAAACGCACAACGAAATCGAAATATTTGCAACCACATACCATCCGGGTGGGACCACCAATATTTCGTGGGAGTCCATGCATCCTCCTCGTACGCCTCGTCCGGCAACTCGACTTCCTTGCCTGCCTTCCCAATTTTTCCCTTCCATGGCTGCTGAAATCCTTGGGGGGGCAGCACATGAGGGTCGTGGGGCGGCGGTGGGGGTACTTGCATGGGTGCGCTGATTGGGTGGGGACCCGGAGCCTGGTCTGCGTCCTCGGGGTCCTTCCAGTCCCAAGCAGCAGTGGCAGTGACTTTGGCAGACATAGTTTGGCGAAATTAAGAGCTACAGAGCGCCAGGAAATGCACATCCCTTAACCTGGCACGCGATGCATCTGTCACCCCTGTCAGAAATGTACTGTGATAAAACAAAAAGGTTTTCAGTCCTGTCAAAACTTGATGTGGATGCGCGTGCGCAATGTGGGCAGATCCTTTAGTCCTACGCGTAGTCCTAAGCCGTAGTCCTGCATAGCCATTCCCGTCCACATCTGCGCAATGTGAGAAAAATTGTCGCGATCCTTGGTCAAAATTCCTGTCAAAGAAGGACGTGAGAATAGAGAGTACTCCGTCACGACAAAGAAAAGCAAGTGAATTTCAATGCACGTATGAATGCAAACGGACCGCTTACGGACTAGCCAAGTGTACCGTGACCCCATTGCCAATTGAAAGTAAGCTTGAATTTGCAATGGTTGTCATATGATTTTGAACTTTTTTTGCTCTCAATAATTTGGAACCCGCGTTATGAAAGAAATCTTATCGCGTGTTCTTGAACACCCGAGGGTTTCGTAGGTACTGATTAATGTGGACCCTCTTGCGGGGACCTACGCTCAAACCGATGAACAAGAACGACCATTTCAAAGCGCGTTACCAACGGTGTGACTAATGGTAATCCACAAAATATGCGCATGCCGCGTCATCCCCGTCTTTCGTGTTGCCGACTACTTTGGACTTAGTGAGGGAACTCGGAATGAGGATGTCTCTACTTTCTTCATTCCAAAGGACCGACACCTCCGCTCGTTTGTTGCGGCGTTTCCTCCATTCCCTTGTGGCCCCGTAGCGTCCCGGAGGGTGTATTGCAAGACATGGGATCACGCGCAAATTAGGTCTCACGAAAGTGGAAATCGTGTGTTCTTTAAAGGAAAGTACAAACACTGGTTGGAAAGTTCCCGGCCCAAATCCAATCGAGCGTTTTTTTCATCGTGTGGACTTGAGAGGAAGTAGCTCCCTCCTTGCTTGCTCTTTTGCTCTTGCAATTTGACGCATATACGACGAACTACCTGGTGTGGAAAACCAAAGCGAGATCTTTGATGGCGACCATCGAGTCACGATGAAAAGTGGGAGGGGTCCTTGTCCATCCATGAAGGTGGGTGAGGGCATTGCCATGTTTTGCCGCACCCGAAGTACCGCACCTGAAGCTTGTTTTGGGCAAATGTACTTGTTTCGCGGAGGGTTGTCCCATCAAAACTCTTTTTGTTCTTATGTCATACCATGAAATTTTCTCATTGTTGGTGTAGAAATGTTGGTTCTTCCTTGCCGCTACGTCCCGGAACGCGCACTTCTCGTTGGGCATTCGCGTTGCATCATGGCGTTCAATGCACATGGACCCATAAGCGGGAGTCAAAATGTGGTCGAACTACTTGTTCGGTCAACAATTTCTTGAGTACGCCTTATGCCTAGTTCATCGTTGCTTGCGGCGTACTCTTGTTACGTATTATCCTCCTGCAAATTGCCAAATGATGCTTTTTGGTTTTTACATTTCTTGGGCCTTGTGGGTAGTTTTGTTTGCGGTGCCGGAGAAATTCCCAACCGGAGGACGTGTCACACGAACCTCTTCCGTTTCGTGGACGGATGGGATCCGCGGTCGGCAACCAACTCTTCGTTGCCGCGCCAAGCGACAACTATCCGCGTGCGCCCATTTTTAAACGCTCCTTTGTTTGGAACCACTAGCACTCTTCGAACCTTCCCTCAATCCGGAACGACAACGAGTACACAAAGCGTCTTCTAGCGTTGTGGATGTTCTATAACCCATTTCGCCTTTTTGGTTAGATTGATCGGTTTTACCCTTCTCTCGATGTATATTTATGTGGCGCCAACCGGCGCCGACACCAACGACGGCTCCGAGGGGAGCCCGTTGCAATCATTTAAAGGTGCGAGGGATAAAATTCGCTCGATGCAACCAGATCTTCCATCCGGAGGGATCACGGTTTATTTCCGAGCTGGAACCTACGAAAGCCCCGCGTTGAAACTGACCGACGAAGACTCCGGTACGAAGGATTCACCAATCGTTTACACGGCCTATCCTGGCGAAAAGGTGATTTTCTCTGGAGCGCAAAAGCTCATAGGATGGAAGAAGTCCTTTTTAGGAGACAGCGATATTTTCCATTTGCGACTACGTGATCTCGGCATCTTTGATTACGAAGGAATTGAGTTGTTTTGGAACAACCGGCCGATGACGGTGGCAAGATATCCGAACGAGGGATGGATGAGAATTTGGCACGTGGACAAGCGGAAGAACGGAGGCAAAGACGTATGTTGGGTTTCAACGCCACCTCTCGCTTCGTTGGAAGCCACACAGCGAACATGTTGGGTCGTTTCCCGTTTCAAAACAGTGGACCGTTTTGGGTTATGACACAACATAGGTTTGGGGAAGTGCGTGGCCCACACAATATGGCAGATCCGTTGTCCCGTCCGGCGACCAGAAGTGGAGGTTGCGTTTCCTCGGGAAACACTCCAATTCGGGGGACACCATGTGAAACGCCACAAATGGGAAATTGTGGTAGTCCCTGAACAAAATTCGACACGCAAGTGTAACAGTTGGCATACCCAAGTGGTTACGGGGATGGACTGCTAATCCATTGTGCTTTGCATGCGCAGGTTCGAATCCTGCTGTCAACGTTTGTGTGGTGTAACTCGCTTTAGGATCCATTGCTCCGTGTTCTCCTGAATCAATCAATCGCCTGAGGAACGAAATTATTGGTTCCACGCCACCACAGGCTTCACTGCTGGGAAGTGCTTGGGGGTGTTCGCCTTCCCTCTGTCCATGTCCTCGGAACTTCTTCCACCCCACAAAATATGAGGGATTATCCTACACAAAATGAGTCGAAGAAAGGCTCCGATACTGTGGTCAATTTTCGTGATTACTTACGAGGACAATAAGGGTGTGAGCCCCCGTCTTACCAACCAGTGCTTCTCTGAAGTCTTGTATGGGATGCACTGTTGTGGGGCGTGTGCCGGATTTTCGGGGGCGTTTTGGGTGTTGTCGGGGCGCGTGGTGGGCGCTCTCTGATGCATGTTGGGTGCACCCCAGAGCACCAACCGCACAACCGACACGATCCATTGAAGTTTTCATTCCCTTCTGCTGATGCTTGCATTTCTGTGCTCAGTCATTTATGTACCTCAACTCGCGACACACGGAGTGGGTGGACGCACCGAAGGCTCGGATCAAAGGTTACTTCTTCTACGATTGGAAAGACATGTCGTTGATGATCTCGAAGATCGAGCCATGGGACGACGAGGTTACGGAAGGCAAACTTCCACCCGGCATGGGGGGCATGATCACCGTCAATGTCGAGGAGTATGGCTATACCTATGGGTTCAAGACAGGTCTTTGCTTTCATGTGCTTTCCCGCGCTGTTGGGGGTCGGCCACGCGGTAATATTGGGTCAACATATCGCGATCCGCAGTCCCGTGGTGGGTCTGGGGCCGATGCGGGATCCGTGTTGCGATATCCCACTCTTCCAACAATTGTCCAATTGTGATTAGCTGCACACGTGGCCAAACCACCTGTCCAGTAATTTGAGTGGTAGTCGAATGCGAGTGCTCAGCCCAAGATGCCATGCGACCTGCAGAACAATACGCTGTGTGTGAGATCTTGCGACGCTTTGTTCCGCCTGCCCCCCCCTTTTGACTGCTGCTTTTTTTGTTGTGCAGGTATGCGATATTATGTGGACAATATTTTGTCGGAGCTCGACGTTCCTGGAGAATATTATATCGATGACGCCGGGAGCATCTATTTTTGGCCTCCGGATGACATTAATTTGGGAGAGGGCTATGCATCGATCCACAGGTTGTTGTGCGTTGTGATTGCATCGCCTCTGGATTCCACTGCGGCCGCAACCGGCGATGTGTGCGAGCGCCACGTTGATATTCGGGAAGTTTACTCTCAAAGCAAAAGGTGGGAGAGCCCAACCACCGGGTTTCCCGGGGTAAAAACGAATTGAACGATTTTGAGGGAAGTTTAGCCGGCCCTACAGATTCGAAGGCGGACGTTCCCTCAACGCTTCGACCGCCATCTCTGTTCCGCGTTGTGCGTTGTAGCTCTTGTTGTACGTTCTGAAACACTGCATGACCATCGCAAACCCGGCTCCTCCATTTGTGTTTTGCTTCATAGCACCTTTTTGCGCTTTGTGGCGGCAAAGCACATCACGATCGCAAACGTGAGTGTTCTGTATTACCAGCAGTCGCCCATATACGTGATGCGGGGCAAGGACATCTGGTTGAAGAACGTAACCATTGCCAACGTTGGTGGAACTGCCCTCACCATTGTAAATGCAACGGATTCGGGGATCATGGATTCCGAAATCTTCGGCACAGGTGTGATGCGCGAGCTTCTGCAGCTATTACCAGCCATGGACCTCACACCCTCATGAGGATTTCGATGAACCGCTACGGTGTTGCTCTTGGGGAGCAGAGCAAGGCCACACAGCGACAGACAAGCGACAATATCCGGCAGCACTGGAAACCCATCAGCAACACAACACACCCAATGTGGTACCAAGGCGAACCCAAGTGTCCAATGTACCCTGTGGGAGTGATGGCTGATCAGGGAGGCTGCCTAATGTTCGGTATGTCGTACCCGCATTTTATCGAATATGGCCATACCTGAACGTGGATGGTTGCAGTCAATTTCCACAACGTGCACTGTGCCATGATCTCTGCCATCGTTGGGCCCCTGCAATCCACATGTCCACAGGAGGGCCACGGCCACTTTTGGGGGGGGGGGGGGGAGTGAGGCACTCTTTTCAAAAATTGCTATTTGAAGATAAGAGGCCTAGACAGAGTGCAATTTGGGAAACTGTTCAGCTTTGGGTCTTTATTTGTCCGATGGCACATTTTCGAAGCATCTTTCGAAGCCGCTTTCGGTGCGGTCAGGGGCTGGTGTGCATAGGACAAGTCATGTCCCACCACCCCCGTCCGGCAGCTCCAACTTCCACTGCGCGGCCGCAACGCTTAAACTGTTTGGCTCAAGGATGACCCCCCCTGTGGGTGGTGCTGGACTACTGGTCTTGGACACATGATGGTCGAGTCCGTGCACTCGTCTCAATGGCCTCCGTTTCTGAAATGAGGCTTTTTGTAGAGAAAAGTGCCCCTTTTCCCTTCATGAGGCACTGTTTGGGGAACATGTCTCATTTCCTCATCCGGTCATGACCCGCATCCCTCTTTTCGACAAACACGAGACTGCGAGATGGCGCCACTGTCGGGCTGCCGGGCACGGCTGCACCACCCAAGCAGTGTCAGGGCCCGTGGGGCTTTTTGGAAGTGCAAAGCGTCCCCATGCCCATATATAGGGGGCTTTTTGGAAGTGCAAAGTGTGAGGCCTTGAGGACACGCATATGACATGGAACAGGCCTCCTAGCCTGGAACACGCATATGGTACAGAACAACCATCAAGGGCCCTGAGGACACGGATATGCTACAGAACAGCCATCAAGGGCCTCGTGGACACACATATGAGGAAGAAGAGCACACATATGATACAGAAAAGCCATCAAGGGCCTTGAGGACACGCATATGATATAGAACAGGACTCTTGGGCCTTGAGGACACGCATATGATATAGAACAACCATCAAGAGCCTTGAGGACACGCATATGATATAGAACAGCCATCAATTAAGGGCCCTGAGGAGGCGGATATGATATAGAACGGCCACCAGGGGCCTCGAGGACACACCTATGATATAGAACAGCCATCACGAGCCTTGAGGACACAACAGAACAACAATAGAACAACCATCAAGGGCCCTGAGGACACACATATGATGTAGAACAGCCATCAAGGGCTCTGAGGACACGGATATGATATCTCTCGGCATCGGTGCTGAATCTGCCAACTTTGTGCGTTTTAGGGGGTCACTGCGCTTGTTGCCTCATTTATGGCCACTGAGTGTCCCATAGGGGGGGGTAAGTGGGGTATATTCGGAAAGCCCTTGAAAAGGACAATTTGGAACACCCCAGGTTTGCATGCTGTACTGACAATATGTTTGAGATTTCTGTCCGTTTTGGATGGTACCTGTGCAGCCACATGGACCATCAGCAGAGACCCTTGTTAATCCGGGACGAGAAAGTCAAGTGGCTGGATTTTGGTAGCACACCAGACCCTGTGAACCTGCAGCCCCATCCTGGCTATGCATGGTTGCAATCAGGATTCAGCGAGACCATTCCATGGTGCAAGGTCCAGTTGACCAAACAGTGAAACGTGGACCTCACCAGTGACGGCCTGTGGGCTATGCCTCTTAACACAGGGTGGGTGCCACTGAAGGAACGCAGGTTACAGAGGAATGCAGGTTACAAGATTGGGAAAAATTGAAGAAATATGTCCCTGTCCACAAACAGGGCGATGTTTGTCCCAATGGAGTCTCAGCCTTGCCTGAAAAAGGCAACGTAAATGACGATGATGATTCTGAATAAATGTGATGGACCTGTGCAGTGCATATTTGTGTGCCCCATCCAATGTGCAGCTCTGTATTGAGAAATGTGAGCCCCCCCCCCCAAAACCCATACATTTCTGAAACGGCCTTTTCTCACAGATTTCAAAAAGTATACACATCCCCCCCCCACCACGTGGTGACATGTTTGCACATCGGCGCAAATTTTTTTACAAACTTCTAAAATGTGGCAAAGCGCACACAGTTGGCAGCTTCTGAATCAGGCCGAGGTATAGAACAGCCATCAAGGGCCTTGAGGACACGGATATGATGTATCACAACCATCAAGGGCCTTGAGGCATCCTGGCGGGATGCTTGGCCCAGGGCTCGCCGTGCAGATGTCTCACGGGCATTTAAGGTGGGTGCGTTTCTCCTGCACAGGTTATGGTGCCTTGATATTGCAAGGCGGAGACCGGAAGACCCTTCGTCCCAGCGGCTTGGCTGCCATCCGCAACAAAATCTACAACATCTCGCGTGTCACCCGCACCTTCACCCCAGCCTTTCATTTGCAAGGTCCGCACTCCCCCGTACCTCCCACTTTGTTTCGTCTTTGGAACCGCAAGCGCTGAGGGCTGGGCTGACACCATTTGGTCCACGGGCACAAGGTGTTGCAATTCGCTGTCCGCGGTTGTGGTCGGTCCACCATCATATCTTGGGGGTTGAGTTTTCTATGAGATTTCACATGGCAATGTGAAGCTGCACTTTGATTTGTGACGGACCGAATCTTCCATTCCTCCTTCTCTTTGGGTTATTCCCGTCCTGTGGATTATTGCCCTGAGCTCTTGGTGCGCCGCAGATGCTGTGGTCCTCCTGGGGCTTCCTGGGGCAAAGGCCTCCCCTTGTCCGGCTGGACCATGGGAGACCCGGTTCAGGCAAAGACCCAGCGTCTTGGTGTTGATTCCGGGCCTCTTCCGTTGCGGCGAACTGCGCGCGCGCGGCCCGTGCTTCGGGGCAAAGCGTTCCCCCTGTTGATCAATGCCTTCTTGGTGTGAATCAGGCGTTTCCGCTGGCTGTAGGTGTGGGGATCCAGGTCCTGTACAACGAAGTCAGTGATGTTCCCCACGTTGCGGTGGATCTGAGTGGCAACAACCACAACGTCTCCTACAACAATTGGACCCGCATATCGTTTGAATGCGGGGACTGTGGGGCTATCATGTCAGCGCGTTCCTTCACATTTTATGGGAACGTCATCAGCCACAACCGCTTCATGCATGTGGCATCAGCTGCTGAGGTCGGTCTTGTTGTCACGCTTTCCCAACGCGCAACAGCTCCCTTTTGACACTGGGCCCCCATGCCATCACCTACCCCATTGTAAGGCCCGAAATAGCGTCGACAAACATTATTCAAACACTCGGCAGTATGTGAAAATTAGAAAGTACAAGTCGACGCTGTTGCACCAATCGCCATGCAGGTTGTGAAACATCTAAAAATTCCACCGTCCATCATCCCTCATCCCACCACCGCCGCATGGGTGGAGGCACCCGGCTCGCACAGACATCGTTCACCCATCCCTCTGGACCGGTGACAGGGTAGCTCTGCAAGCCCTAGACAGCCAACCCGGGCGAGGGTGGGATCGAACGCCCCCGGTAGGTGGTAACCCCCAACCAAAGAAGGTGAAGTGAACGACCGCTGTGCACAAGCGTATGTCGTGGTGCTTGGGTGTTTTCCCTTGGAATCAGATTGAGATTGTGGTTTTGATTGTGGTTTGGTTGGTTTTTCGCCCTTTTCGCTAAGATCAAGTGTAGTATCTGTTCCTTTCAGCTTTCTGAGATGCTGCTGCCACTGCCAGTGCCACTACTGCTGCTACGGTCCCGCTCCCGCTGCTCTGCCTGACCAGTGGCCTGCAATTGGGACACCAGTCGTTGGTCGTTGAGAACAAAATTTTACGGGAGGATCGTCCGATGTGCCCTGCGTGTCCGTCTCACATCGTCTTGGCTCGGCTCTGCCAAGACACTCATGTCGGTGTCGAATGCCGACGGCCATTTCCACTCTCAATGCCACCTCCCGCGCCTCATCAGTATCATGCCATCAAGTTGAGCTCCATCTGCAGAGCTTGCAGCCCTGGGGGCTCGTCGAGGCCGCCGCAGCTGCCGTCAGATCTCAGATAACGCTGCCTGTGGCGACGGGATGGGACTTGGGAGGACTCGGTTGTGGCGTTGGTGCGGGGGTGCCTCGGCATAGGCCGCCCTGGGCTGGTGAAAGCCCTAAAAGCCCGCCGCCCTGGCCCAGCGGACGGGTTGGACGCTCGTCGGGGAGCCCAGGGGGAAGATATCCACCATTGCTCAGCCCCCCCGTACAGAGGCATCTCCTCAGGTTTGGTTTTGTTGGTTGAAAGCGGCTGGAAACCGAAACTGTGAACCCCCCCCCGCCCGGCTGTCCTGGCCCTAATTCCCCTTTCCTCCCCCCCTCCCCACTGCACCGTGTGCACCTTCGGTTTAACCGGCGGCCGCCGTCTGTTAACCGCCAACAACCGCCGATTGGCAGCCAGTCTAGAACACAAAAAGCCGGAGGCAATTTTTTTTTTGGCTCTGAGGTTGCACTGTTTACCACGAAGCCCCTCAACGCGCCGCGCAACAGTGGCAATACCGTTCGTCGATCAACCAGCGACCGTTGCCAATCGCTGTCGGTTGGCCATGAACCTGCCGTCGCTCAACCGTCGGGGCCGCAGCTGCTAACCGCCCCAGTTTCGATCTTTGTCTCCCCCTCGGCACACTTTTCAATCCTGGGCATGTGCAGTTTACGAAACTGGAGAACGTGCGGGCCATATTTCTCGATGATCACGTGTCGGGCTTCACCATTTCGCACAACTGGTTCTACAATTGCAGCGACGCGATCCTGATCGGAGGGGGGCGCCAGAACAAAGTGCACGACAACGAGTTCCATCACTGCATCACGTGCGTCTACTTCTCTTTACGACCCTTCAAAGAGGAGTGCAAGTCGACCGGGAAGTGGACGCAAGAGTTTAGCGAGTTTGACGTCAGGTGTGGCCGAGCAACCCGAGCACGGTGATGTCGGCACTTGTTGACACGCGTCGGCGCACCCACGGATTACGTTGACACTTGCGGACACAGATGGCCCCGATGGCGTCCGTCCGGGTGACCGACGGTAGGGACGGTAGACGATGGCGTAGGGGCTTAACGACAATCAAAAACGCAAGAAACCAATGTCAAGACGTGTCGGCACCCCCCCGTCGCGGTGTCAACACGCCCCGGCGAGTGTCCACAACGGTCATCAGGTGAGGGATCAAGGGGTATGTTGCGCTGGAGTCCGGAGATCGCACGGGCACGCTCCCCTCTCCCTCCACCTCTTGGGTCGTGCGAGTGCCAGTAGGTTAGCACGACTGCTGCCGGTAGGGAGCCTCCAGAGCAGGGCAGCCGCGGTGGGACACCGCATCTCAATTGAAAACATGCGAGACGCATCCGATGATCCCCTCGCCCTGTGGTACACAACCCATATCACTGGGTGCAGGCGCCCTTCATCCCCCCCCCCCCCCCCCAAAACCTGGTCAACGGCACGGGCAACAGCCCGTCTCCGGAACAGCCGACCCCCGGAGTAGTCAAACAGGACAAGTCATCCGGGGGCTCCGTGGACACAACCAAAACACGTTCGGGCCCACAGAGGGTCAGAATGAGCAGCGGCGAGAGGCCAATAGGCGCCGCCAAAGGCAAACAAATAGATACCGAGGCCTTGTGCCAACCCCCCCCCCCCCATGAGCAAGTAAACTTTGGATCTGATGCCCCTGTCACAGCACATTACACCTGCCCTGGGGGGGGGGGGGGCGCCTTCGAGCCCCATGTGGACCGCATGGCTGTCCTCGGCGCCAGGGGTTCGGTGACCCCCGAGCCGGAAGGTTTGTGCGAATGTAGATGCTGCTGCCAAGGGCCAATTGGAGGACCTTGTGGAACACTTTGACACAAACGGCGACGGTTGAGAGCTCCGTGGAACTGCCCAGGGGACCGGCACGGGGGAAAGATCATACCTTCGTATTGGCCCATGTGTATTGCATCTTCATGGAGGACCTCCTCCAAAAGGCGCTGATGGTGCGCAGCTCTACTCTGGCATGTGCCACGCGCAGCAGCGTTTGGGGTGTGCCCGGGGCCTCGGCTCCTCACCGCAGAAGGGGGTCTGGCGTGTTATGCCTGCAGCCACTTGTCGTCCTCCTGAACAATCGGGCGCTGGTTTCAGACAAGGATTCGGGCCCACATTGGCCACCAGCGTGCGTCATACATGATCACATTATGCGGGGTCCTACGTCGCGTACTGAATGCAATTGGTTCCTGCGGGGTTCTTGGTGTGACGGTAGCCGGCATTACTGAGCAGCACGTGGTGTTGTATCAGCGTGGGTTCGATTCCCCTTGAAATGGACACCATCGGCAGTGCGTCCCTTTTTTTTTTAAACTCTTTCTCCACATGTTTTGGGCTGCTCAATGAACCAATTACTGAAATAGGACTGTTCTTGGCGGTTGGGAGGCTGAATGTGCGGGGTCCCATTTTCTAGTGAACAAAAGTCTGGAAGAGAACCGGCGAAATGTCACCCAGCCACATACCACGTTCGGCACGGGCTTCGATTGGGAGCAGAGTCGAGACTTTGCAGTGCACAGTCTGTTCAGGGCTTCCCTCTTCAGCAGTCTAAACAGCTGAATCCCTTGACCCATCAGAGGTGCGCTGCTGTGGCTGCGGGAGTTTGCCCCGTTGTTGTGTCGCCGCGTTGCGTCCCCCTCCACGACCGCCCCGTTCATTGTGTTGACAGCCATCCGCCCTGGAGCGTCCAGTACCCGGAAATCAAGGAAATGCTGAAGCAGACGGATGATCGATTCCTTTGTGCCCCAGTGATGAACTCCGTCAAGGGCAACAAATGCCACATCACCAACGACCGCTTCTTGAACCTCCGGACTTCGGAGATCCTTGGGTGGGACACGGATTTCCCGGACAACGACCGGGCTTGTGACACCCACAGAAAGAACAAGTGTGCTGAAGCTGAATGCCACTCAGGCCAAGGGGGTCTGTTAGGAGCCCTGTCTCCCCCCCCCCCCCCCGGCGCATTGTGCACCTTCGGGTTTGTACCGCGGACCGCGGTCGGTAAACCGGCAGCTGCCGTCGGTTAACCGCCAACCGCCGTCTGTTAACCGCCGCCCGCCCTCAACTGACAGCCAGTCTAGGGACCACAAATACTGAATGCAGTTGTTGTTTTGGACCCCCCTGAGTCAGGCAGACAGCCCATGTAATGTCATGCGGTCCGTTACTTTTTCTTTTTTTTAAAAACTACTTCTCCACATGTTTTGGGCTGCTCAATGAACCAAATACTGAAATAGGACTGTTCTTGGTGGTTGGGAGGCTGAATGTGCGGGGTCCCATTTGCTGGTGAACAAAAGTCTGGAAGAGAACCGGCGAAATGTCACCCAGCCACATACCACGTTCGGCACGGGCTTCGATTGGGAGCAGAGTCGAGACTTTGCAGTGCACAGGCCCTTGCGTCCTTGTACCCCCCCGGCACTACCGTTGAGGGCTGGTGTCTGGACAGTAGGAGTGGTGTCAGGGTTTCGGACTGCGTGTTCAAGAGGAATGTGGTGACTGAGGGTGTTATCAGGTCAAGTGTGTGGGGACGAGGACAGGGACGAGGACAATCGAGGGGGCTGCGGGCACTGCATCCCGTCCTGGGGTGTGTGTGCGTTGGGGGTGGGGTGGGGGGCACTGTGCGATATCGGACGTGCGTTTGGGTTCCAGCGCGCTGGTGCTGACGGTCTCGTGCACCGTGCGCTGACCGTGCAACCCGCCGTCCTCCCCTCTTCACCCCCAACCCAACGGGTGGTTCACCAACCCGACCATCCGCCATTGGAGGATTCCCTCCTCGAATGGCGAACACGTCCGTACACCCGGAAGTACCAACCGGCATACTCGTTCAGCGTTTATGGCAACCCCCCCAACCCCTCTGGTAGACCGCGCTCGCCGAAAACGGTGCAGAGCGCAGAAGGTGAACACGGAAAGGAAAAACGGGTTGTTAGAAGCCCCTGTCAGGAAAATTATCTTGCAGATGCACACCCCAGCGCGCACAAGTCAGTGCTGGAGTCGGCAAACCCCCGCATGGACTCGGAGTGTGCATCTGGATGCCCCTGGTCAAGGGCACGGGCAACAGCCCGTCTCCGGGACGGCCGACCCCCGGAGTAGTCAAACAGGACAAGTCATCCGGGGGCTCCGTTGACACAACCAAAACACGTTCGGGCCCACAGAGGGTCAGAATGAGCAGTGGCGAGAGGCCAATAGGCGCTGCCAAAGGCAAACAATCAGATACCGAGGCCTTGTGCCAACCCCCCCCCCCTCCCTCTGGCCGAGGACCTCGTTCGACTTTCCAGCCGAAGGTCGTGTTGTTGCTGTCGTACTTTTTGGGGGGGGTGGCCCCACCCCCCCCAAGCCAAAGGCATGCCTTTTTAGGAGGGACCCCAACCCCCAGGGGTAGGCCACGAGTGGGTCCAAGGGGAAGGACTGGCCGGGGCCCTCGTCCCAGGCACCAAAGGTCCCATCGGAGGGGGTGGGTGCCGTCGTGGTGAGGGGCCCTACAGAGGCAACGGACTGCATGAGGACCAGCGCAGAGCATCACACAACCCGGACGGGGAATTGGTAGCATTTTGACAGAGAGTAGATTCTTTATTCCAGAACAGCTGCAGACTGAAGTGGGCTTTGCGGCAGGTCAACAACAGCAGGATCCCCAGACCAGGATCGGTCATGGATGTCCATGAGAAGAGCCGCCGCTGGGGACTTGTCTGCCTGGGGCCATGGAGGATGAATGAGGGATGTTTTGATGGGGTGCGCTCGTAGAGGGCCCATGCGGGCTGTTGAAGGTTTGGGTTGACCGGGGCCATCAGTTTGACACGGGATGGTGGGCACAGGCCTCGGCAACCGCTCAACAACTCCGACTCCTCACCCACCCTCTGCATGGGTTGGCGGCACATGGTCGCGTCCGGTTGGGGTCTGCATACGGCAGTATGTCTCACGAGCTGCGAGGTGAGTGCGCTCGTTCACACCCCTGCCCTGGCCTCAGACCCTTCTCTTCTGCAGATTTATGGGGTTTATCCTGATCCTGACCACCATACTTTATTTCATTGTCCGGGGGCTACTGTTTTGCTTTAAGAGCTGTTGGAATCGCTACAGATCGAGACATAAAACACCCCAGGGCCACCCTGAGAAGGAGGTCTGATGGCAGGTTCCGCTGGGGGCAGATTTTGGGGTCACCGATTTTATCAATGGATACGCACGGCTGGCGCTTGGGGTGCTGGGAGTGAAGCTGCTGTCGGCGGGGGCAAGGCGAGGTATCTGACCAGGGCGGAAGACGAAAGATAAGGAAGGGAAGGTAGATTGCTGGACTGCAAACGGGCAGATTATGGTGCACACGAGGTTGACGGTACGTATGGTGGCCATGGTATTCTTGTCGCAGACAGTGTTCGGGGGAGGGGTGGCGGGTGATTGAGCGTTGCGATGGGGCGACGAGGCAGACAAAAGCGAGATCTCGGGAAGGCAGCGCATTAGCACGCTTCGACTGCAGGAAGGGGCGGACCCAGCGGTGTATCACGGCGTCATTGGGTGCCATACGAGGAGCCCATTGACGCAGACGAATCTCTGACCTGTTTACCTTTACAAATGGACGTCTCTCTGCCCTGTTCTACCCCAGTAGATCGTCCATGAACTTAGTGATCAATCTTGCGGTGTATTTGACCCACTCATGCGTGCATTTGGTGATCCTGCACTGGAAAGCATTCATCAGAGCACAAGCGAAGCCGGTGTCCTTGCCTTTTGTCCGAAGCTCTCTCTGAACGTCTGCTGTAACATGCCCCGGTGTGCCGCGGTGTGCTGTTTCCTGACCCATAGCAGTGTCATGCCCGACTGCTTCGCAGGCTCATTTCTTTGCTGACCTCCCACAGCCTAATTGACCATCTCTTTGTCTTGGGGCCGCCACATTCGCCATTCAAATGAGCGATATTGGGGTGTTGCTTCGACTGACTTGTACCCCCGCTTTTAAGCATTTTTGCATCTCAAGCACACGACACTCCTGCCCTTTTCGCTGCCCGCATTCCTCATCGCTTTGACCCATTCTGTTTCAGTCGACCACTTCAATTCTGAGAAACCCGCACATTTCACTCACGCACTGTGCGTCCCCAGATATCTGCGGTACCAAATTGTCTTCAAATTTTGAGCGCATTAACTCACTTGTAGGCCCAGTGTAACGTTGCAGTTTGTCAGACCACGTGCCATTTTCCACCCTCAGTTCCGAAATGCAATGTCCTGGTTTGGCAGCAGGATGGTGCAGCCCCTGTCATTTGCGTTTCTGTGCCCAGGGCCATGAAGGTCACACCCGGAGAGAAATTGATACACTGATGATGCACTGAGTGCTTCGGTTCATCTTCATCTATTGCACTGTTTTTACGCTTTTTAGAGTGCCTGCTGGGCCTATTCTGGGGGGGGGGGCGGATCCCCGGGATGGGACGGGGCAACGTCCAAAGAGGACAGCGCCTAGTGTGGGCACCATGCTGCAACGTCACCGTGGTGCATGGTACGCTGTACACCCGGAGCACCAAGGGCACCGGGTTGCCGTTGTGCTGCGTTTACTTCCGGTGAGCACCTGGGCGGCAGTCCCTTGGCGCCCTCATTAATGTTCATTCAGCTCAGGGAGCGGCTGTGCGAGTGGTGCTGGTGAGCAAGCGATATCACAGGTGTGCTGCTGGAGTGGTCAGAAACACTCAATGATCCGAAAGATGTGACACTAAATTGCGAGTTCAGGCATTAGAATCAGGATTGTACCGACGGTAGCCGAAAACAGGCGTGGGATCTCGCATGCATGTTGCCTGCTGCGCTGTGGGGCTGCTGTAGGGTTTTTGGGGCAGGGGGATCCCCATCCGTCCGTTGTGAAGTTGGTGTTCGGTGATTGAAGGCTGTGTCACATATTACTGCGTTTTTTTTTCTGGTCCCAGACAAGTCGCCAAAGTTTGACCGTGTCAGAATAGATTCGGTGGTGTTGGATGTGTGGCTGTGCAATTGGGAGGATGGTGGGTGCGTTGAGTTTTTTGCAATATTTCAGTCAGCGGGGGGTGAGCTTGTGATGATTTCCAAGCCGTTTCGAATCATGGGGTAAGTGTTCGGGTGTCTAGGCACGTGTTGAGGTGCCCATTTGCTCTCAATATGCATGATCGCTACGCTGCGTGATCGCTACGATCGCTACGTGATTGCGCTCAATATCGCATCGAGTGTTTGCTCTTGAAGAGGGCCTCCGCATTCATTCCATTGAAGAACGGTTGGCGCAAATTATTTGCACGTGCCAAAGAGGGCCCAGCGGCGGCACTCTTGGACTATGGTCCTGTATGCCTCCTCGTGTTTTTTGTTTAGGGGCGATGCCTGCAGCCATTCTACTGTTCTGCCGGTGCAGAAACGGAGCTAGCAACCTCCACAACACAGTCTTGGCTTGTGATGATTGACCAGACGAGGAGTGCAGCGCAGCCATTGCCTTTGGGGTGGTTGGTGGTTGGGATACACTCACGCTGTGTGTGTGTGCGCGCGCGCGTGCACACGTGCGCGTGTATATGTGTGTGTGCCGTGCCGTTCATTTTGAAAATATTTTTTGCGCCACTTGTGTATCTTCAAAATGATCAGCGCGTCATGGGGATAATTTTGAGGTATGTACATTGGGGTACCCACTGAACCCCCCCCCCCCCCCGGGGATCCCGGTGGCTGACCGCCTGACCCGCCTACCCCCTGGGTTTGGGTCAACGAAGGGGGGGGGGGGGCTTTCTACAACCCCTGAAATGGTTCAACACCCCTCGGGGTCACATCCCGCCAGGCAGCCGCCCCCGTGCTTGGAACATGGTGCTGAATGCCGGGCTTGCGCTGATGTGTCTCCCTCGGTGGGGCCATCTATGTATTGGAACATTCTGTTGTGTATTAGGGGAATCCAATATGTGAGAATATCTAGGGAAATCCTGAGGGATCATACGTGCATGGGTTTTAGATTTGTGCATATATGGATGTTGGATGATTGCCTATCACTATGTGTGCAGGTTGTTGTGGTCACCAATAATACACTATGTCTTGTGCCCCTTCCAATGCCATTCACATGAACCCATTCTCTGCTACAGACCCAGGTGACCCTAACTTTTACCTTTACCAAGGCATTTGACACCATGAGGGCACCACAAAAAATGGTTTGGTGTGTCACTAGCCCAAGGGCCTACCCATGAGCACTGGGCCTTAAGGTTATTTGAGCGTCCAATCTCAAATTGGCTAAGAGATCCAAGTCAAAAGCAGACCTCTACGACACAGTGCCGTTCAGCCCCAGTTCAGCCTGAGGCAGAAACATGCAGAAAACAGTCCCTGACAGGATAGCATATCCGGATGCCTCAACCACATATGCATTCGCAAATGCACTTAATGGCTATATTTCCTCATACTAGAGACCCTTAGGTCTCTCTGTGTTGCTTGGCCACTCAATATGGACAATTGAGCTATTTTTGCCACTCGCGTCAAGTGGGCGCACGAGTTGGGGACCTGTGACTCAATTATTTTGCAAGCTATGTCATCTTTTATAGTTAGAACAAACCCAAGCCACATTCAGAAGGTAAAAGGCATGAGCGCCCACCAGAATCAAATTGTGGGTTCTAACTCCACAAAGGCTGAGAATGGCAAGTCTGGGAAGTGGAAACACATTCAGTGAAATTCAGCCATTTTGCATGTCTGAATTTCACTATGGAATTTCAGCTCAATTTCCATGGGAAAACTTTTCGTTGGCGCTTCAGGTAAAATCGACTCCAATCTTTGGACTCAGATCTACTCCGTCAGAGGCTTCATAGTCCACCCGAATGAGCAGTAGCTCGCGTCGTGGGTCAATGGGACGGTCCTGCTACAACCTCCCCAAGTGAGCATATGAATCCGGACACACGAAAGTCTCTCGAGCCTGTGGGTTCGTCCCAGACCATGATACATGACCCATCACGCAAATATGCGGGCGGGACATCTCTTGACAAGGTGCAAAAGAAATTAGGTCAAAACTCGGCGTGAGTTCGAGAGCCAAGCTCGCCAAGTGACCACCTGATGCCCTAAAAATGGGCCATTGTCAGGGTACATTTGATACCCTTGGTTGGCGCTCTAAACGGCGACCTCCCCATTAGAACAGTGAAAGTAGGTAGGTGCTCAACCGCAACCCCTGACCGGAGCCTCCCCTGCTCCCGCTCCCCAGAAGCTCACTTCAGCTCTGAAGGAGCCGCTCCCCTGAGGCTCCCAGGAAGCCACGTACCCCAAAACACCCCAAATCTTAGGGGGGGAGCGGCCAGGGGACTCAGTTTTCTAGACATGTCTTGAATCACATTCATTCATGAGTACCTCCCCTGAGGATCCCATGGAGCAAAGCCACAAATAGCAAGCATTGCAGGCTCGTGGATCATGCAGACAAGTTGATTTCACGTCAGTTATTGCAATTTCCCCCCTACTTTTGCTGGAAAACAAAACAACAGCTTTCGCTGCATTCCGGGAAATCCAAATCCCGCAAAAACACCCAGAGTGGTTTTGTCACTTGAGCTTGTCTCAGCAGTGTATCTATCTTCGTCATTTTGCACCAAATATTTTTCGTTTCATCTGATTTCTTTTGTTTTTTTGTTTTTTTTATTTGCATGGCATGTTATCAACCGTGCGTACCACTGCCCTTGGGTGGTGTGTGGAGTAGGCTCCATGTAAGTGGCACGTTAGAAGTGTGTTGATGTGAGAGATATATGGCAAATGTGGAGCAATGTTGCTCATGCCAATGGTGAGTGGAGGGCATGCATAGTAATGGATGCATATATGGGAATGGAGTGGCAATACATACATGACATGACAATATCATACAAGCATGCACATGATATGATAGATCATAGATGGACAGGCCCTAGTGGAGCACATGTGCACTCCTATAGGTGGCAACTATTGCCAGGCAATCATGGGTAATTCCTACCCAAGTCAACCGACACATCAAGATGTATAAAAGGATGAAATCATGGTGCATGTGGTGTGAGGTCGATTCATTTGTTATGTCATTATTTCCATATTATTAAAACTATGCAGCCCTTTGTTGATGATTGTGGACCTATTTGAGTTTCAAGATCGTGTTCTGGCCTTGCTCGTCGCCGCCGCCGCTCCTGCGCTTCGTCTTTTTCTTGATTGTTTTTGGGGATTTAATAAAGTGGACGTAGAATAATAGAAATAGAAAAAGGCTCGCGATGTTGCATGGGTTTTTGCATGTTGGGGTACGACATTTCCATTTGCCATTTGATGTCACATGGCCGTGTGTTGAAACTTGGGCACATTGACAAACAACACGTCCCTACGCTTGGCTAGCTGGTCCATCTTTGATCATGACCCAAACCATTCATTTAAAAGCCATAAACCACCAAGGCAGCATTGAGCCGGCATGACAGCAAGTATGACCACGGGATTGTCGCTGCACTGCTTGGGCATTGTGTGCACATTTAGTAAAACCCACCAGATAATCGGGTTGTTTATAGGGAGGGGGTGTTCTCTTGGCCTTGACACCCACCCAACCGAAAAAAACACCCACTTTTGGCTTTGGGGACATTCAAATTTGACTCGGCGGCCTCCCGTATGACCAACCCACAGTCCCCGGCGGCCAGGCGAAGCCCAAGCGTGGACGGAAAGATGCAGGCAGATCGATGTGAACTCGGAGGAGCGTCGATTTCACGATGGGTGAGCACTGGATGTCGCATAGCAGCCCGCCGACCCTGTGCCAGGGCTGCTGATGAAGGCCATGCATCTCTCCTGACCCATGACACAGTCTCAGTGATTTGCCACGTTCGGGGGAGGAGGGGTTCTCTCCGCAGCCGACCTCCACACGCCACCCCACAGCACTTCACGGGTCCCCTTCGTGGATCGTAGGGCAGGGCGCAAGGCACAAAGCTACCACCCCCAATATCAGCGCTGGGAAAAGTAAATGCGCCAGGGGCGCGGCAACCGTGGATACCCCGCTGTGATTGCAGATCTCATGTCGGTGCGAGAGCGAGGCCAAAGGAGGCAAGCTCGACATGAACCAACACTGAGTGTGGCTGGTGAAGCAATGCCACACACTGTGGCCCAGACGTGTGAAGCTGCACCGGGGAAGCAGACCATAGGCCTCTCCCAGCAGTTGTGGGTCCAGAACCTGGGCAGTAGCAATTCAACGTAATCTAAGTGCCTATCTCTGTGCTTCCGCAGTGCAATGTGCCCCATTGGAAGTATGCCGCGCTTTGTCGTTGTTGTTGGGGATGCCGCTGTGGGCATGTACATCACATCTGCAGAAGCAGTTGACAGGCTCAAGCAGTGTCCCACAGGTTTCACGCCCAGCCGCATGATCTGTGAGGTTGTCGATGGCAAGGTTGCTGCCGATCCGCAGATGCTTTCCGACGGCACCAACCAGGGTAGCGGCGGCGTGAACAAGTATTGGTTGGGCTGGGACGATATCGAACGCATGAATGCCATCGCCCAGGCTGAGTTTGATGCCGAACGCCCCACTTACAGGGGCAGGGGATCCGGAGATAGCAACGCGGATGATTCGCATGTGCAGCGCTTTGTCGTTGTTGTTGGGGATGCCGCTGTGGGCATGTACAGCACATCTGCAGAAGCAGTTGAGAGGCTCAAGCAGTGTCCCACAGGTTTCACGCCCAGCCGCATGATCTGTGAGGTTGTCGATGGCAAGGTTGCTGCCGATCCGCAGATGCTTTCCGACGGCACGAACCAGGGTGGCGGCGGTGTGAACAAGTATTGGTTGGGCTGGGACGATATCGAACGCATGAATGCCATCGCCCAGGCTGAGTTTGATGCGAGACACTCCGGTCGCAAGGGTCCAGGCTCTCAGGATCGGCAGGTCGGCATGTTGTCCGACGTTGACATCCTCCTGGAGGCCGAGGAGATTGCGGAGCACCTGAAGACGTGCCTTTCCCACCTGCAAACCCCCGTGTCTTGGAAGCAGCTCAAGCGGACCTGCGTGGCCAGCCTCAACTCCTTCTTCGCGCACAAAGAAGTGCAGCACAATCTGACCGACGACCAGACCGCCGACTTGAAGAAGGCATTCCACGAGTTTGACGAGGACGGGGACGGGTGCATCAGCCTCGGCGAGTTCGGCACCCTCGTCCGCTTCTTCGACCAGCACCCGACGGAGGGGCAGCTCCGAGCCGCGTTCGCCGAGGTCGACGCGAACAACAGCGGCACCATCGAGTGGCCCGAGTTCCTGCTGCTGATGGCCGAGATGCTCGAGGCCTCGCAGGCGGCGCCCGCCGCCCCCGCGCCGGCGGTGGTCCCCGTCCCCAAATGCACGTTTTGCCAGACGGCGCCGGTCCTGGGGGACGGTAGCATGTGCCCGCCGTGCACGAGGTACTCCCAGTGCGACCTCCTCTGGCAGTGCCCGGGCGGGCACCAGCAGGCGATCTGCTTCCCGTTGGACGTGGGGTCGGCGTGGGCGTGCCACGGGGGGTGCGGGGACTACGTCACGTGGGAGCCGGTGAACGCGGACGCCGTCGCGCTGCGGGCCAACATGCGGCAGATGGCCCAGAAGGCGGTGTTCTGCTCGTACCCCATCACCCCCACCGGCCTGACCACCGCCAGGCACTACTTCGACCACTACGACGCCTGCCCCAAGGCCCCCACCCTGGGCCAGGCCATCGAGGCGCTGCAGGCGGCCTTCAGCCACATCGACGGTGTCAGCCTCGACTGGCGCCGGTTCACCCGAGACAAGTGGAACGTGCTGACGATGTACTGCTCCGACGAGGACGTGACGCCGGGCGTCAAGTTCTACGGGTGGATCAACAAGTTCCTGCTCAACGAGTGCCAGTGCCCCGTGATGCACGACCTGATGCCGTACATCCGGCGGCTGAGCAACATGCTCACCAACAAGCCGCACCCGAAGTGGACCGTCACCCGCGGCATGACGGTGCCGGACGCGACCATCCGCATGTTCACCGCCGGGGCGAAGATCCGGTTCCCGACGTTCCTGAGCACGTCCCGCAAGTCGTCGGGGGCGGAGGGCTTCGCCGGGAACATCATGCTCGTGATCCACGTGGAGAAGGACCTCCCGAACTGCAGCGACATCTCCCGCTTCTCGCCGTTCCCGGAGGAGGAGGAGGTCCTGTTCCCGCCGTTCTCGGCGTTCCGCGTCGACGGGGTGGAGGCCACCGGGGCCTGCACGGTGGTGACGATGACGGCGGTGGACAATCTGGCGGCCAGCGACTACGGGCAGCTGTGACCCACCCTCTCACAAAGCCCCCCGCGCGCGATCTGCTGCATGCGCGTCGGGGAGGTCTGGAGGAGAAGGCCATGCCGGGGTTTGGGACCCCCCCCCCCCCCCAGCCCCGGGAGGTGGGGAGGGGTGGCACTGAGGCCGGGCGAAGGACGCCGGGGTGGGATGGTGCGTGGGGAGGTAGGAGTAGGTGGGAGGGGGCTACACATGCCTCCTGCGCCGTCAGCTTATCGGCTGGCGCCAGCGTGGTACAGCGTATCGGCGCCGGACGGTTGAGAATTTATCAGCGCCCACACCACAGGGCCATCCCACACCCCCGTCTTGCTTTCGTGACCAAGGGGGGGGGGTGGGCTGTTTTAAAAGTGGATGCAGCCTAACCCACCCACCCCCTTTCTTATGTATGTACGCCGCCAGCCCCCCCCCCCCCCCTCAGTTCACACCTCAGGCTGCGCACCATGGACCACTGGACAGGCGCCAGAATATGCCGACCAGTGGAAGCACGGCATGACGTGTAGGCCAGGGGTGGATATAATAGTGACGATATTACCAAGGTGGGGGTGCCGGGGGGGGGGGGGGGGGCTGTTGAGCCAGGAGGCAGTGATGACGGAATGACGATTACGATTACGATTAGCTCAGGCAGTTCAGGCACAGA
This sequence comes from Eutreptiella sp. 'Long Island Sound 2002', assembly GCA_964036045.1. Lineage (NCBI taxonomy): Eukaryota > Euglenozoa > Euglenophyceae > Eutreptiales > Eutreptiaceae > Eutreptiella > Eutreptiella sp. 'Long Island Sound 2002'. Next base: position 34,530,048 of record OZ038385.1, read on the forward strand.
TGATTCGGAATTGCAAGCCATTTTGGCAAAAGGTGTCAAGAAATGATTGTACTGTGTGGACTGTCTTCATGGGATACACCAACCCCTGTGCAATGTGTTGTCTTGTGTTCAAGATTGACAGATTGGCTCAGTAGTACAGTGGTATATGCGCAGGCTCATAGATTGATTGTCCTGGGTCCGAATCTGGGTAGCACCTGCTCTGGCGCTTTTTTGGGCCATCAGTCCTCTTGTAAAACTGCTGGCAAAACTGCGAGTTCAGTCAAACGGGTAAATCGTAATCGTAATCGTCATCGGGGGGGGACCCCCCCCCCCCCCACTATATCCACCCCTGGCCCTACACGAGGCGATGGTAGATCACTGGCGTCTGACAGCAGACGTGTGGCCACAAGGCCCCCCCTGATGGTTGTCCATGCCTCTACTTGCGAGGACCGTTGTGTGCCACACCTCGGACAGCCCCACATGTCAGACCATTACGGACCGCGGCATGGCCCTGATTCAGCTCCCCGACTCAGGGCCGGACTCAGGACTGGCGGATGCACGAACCAAAAGAATGTGGAGGCCAGGCATCGTGCTGACCCTCGCCGGGGAGGTGCAGGGGCGTGCAACGCCCGGCGAGGGGCGAACGCCGTGAGGCCCCCCGAACCGAGGGCTGGGACTGCGGTGAAGGTCGTGTGCAGGCATGCGCGGCCGGAGCATCAGTGGCGGGTCCGCACCTGACCTTTGGCGGCCCTTTCTCTATGATGTATGTTGGCTGATAATATTACGCGTAATGGAATTATGACGTCCACTATCTGCTACCCTTTGTTCTTCAAGCTCTAAGTGTAATCCATCTCTTCTTCCTTCACCAAATCAACAGCACCGGAGTGATATCACGCGCAATAAAGCGCAATAATATTACGCGTCGTAAATGCCTCTCCTTGGCACTCCCGGAGTGATGATATGCGGCACAACCTGCACGACCCGTTGTTGCCCTGCGGGCACATGATCTGGCATTAACAGTGCGACGGCCTTGGGTGCTGGGGGAGGAGAGGGCCGCGCTTGTAGTGGAGTGGGACGCGAGGGGCCGACCTTTGCCGTCGGAGGATCGGCCCGACCACCACCCCTAGTGACCATTGGTGCAACACGGGCGTGCTGCAAAGCGCCATGCCTGTGCCAAAAGTGCCCCCCCCCCCCCCCTTACAGTACAACACCCTCACACGCCCCCTCCCTCCCCCGCGGAGTGATATTTAAGTCAGGAGGTGTTCCATGCTGAGCTTCAGGGTCGCGGGTTGAAGAGGTAGGGCAGAAGAGGGCAAAGAGGTGCAGGTTACAGGTTTGATCGTGAGCACGCCTTTTACAACGCTTTGCGACGCGTAATAAAGCGCTTGTTTGACATCGTATATATATTTCAGCGTTTCAGAGTCTCAGCGTCCTGACGCCCAGGGGATGGGGGGGGGGGGTACGTTGTGCTGCCCCTCTCGCAAAACTAAGTAAGTCGCACGATTTTATTGTTCAGGGGCCTGCGCAAGGGGGGGGGGGGTTAGTGCACCCATACCACATTTACAGTCACACGCACCGGCCGAGTGGCGACAGGCGCACCATCAGAGGCTGCCTAAAGGGCAGCTCCTCATTGGATACCGAATGCCACGGACGCAGGGCTTGTCTGGGCCAAGATGCCGACGTACCCGGGGCGTCGCGACTACAAAAGGCAGCGTATGAATGTGGAAAACGTTCAGCGCATTGCCCGAAGAGGAACACACGTTGTATTTGCGCATGCGGAGGCACTTGCCTATGCCTTCGCATGTCGGTCACGGCGCCCAACGAGGCGCTCGAAGTAAACTGTAACCGCATGACAATTAAGTCTCTCCCATTAAAGCGATTCCCCCAGCGCCTGATGTACGGCTCTGTGAGGTAGTGCTAATCTGTTGGAGGCGCGGCCCACACTGTCTGCCTACCTCATGCAGTCAAACCTGAGCCGGCGAGCATCGCCAGTCCATTAGACAATCTGCATGTCCAGGGTGCAGGAGGTGAAACAAGGCTACGGCAGTCGCCCAGGCGACTTGACGGGCCCCGGCTTCCCCTCTCTTCAATACTGGCACAGGTGCCGTCCGTCTTCCCCTGCCGATGCATCTGCACCCTCATTCCCCATATCGACCCCCCCATATCAGTGCCATGCCTGCAGGACTGACGACACGCGTCTGGAGTTCCAAGGCCGGGAAAGGAGTGGGATCAGGTGTTGAGAGTGTGCAAGATACACAATTATGCAGAGAAGGAGGGAGGGACAGGGACAAACATGAGGGGGGTTGGGGCTGGCGTTCCGCCGCATCTGCCAAAACAGGTTTTTTTCGACGGGTGGTCATACGACGCCTGTTACGACGCGTCGTGGAGTATTACGGGTATAGCGGTTCGACGCTTCTTAGCACAGGCGTAACATTGCGTGATTGCATTTTGTAGACACCGTGCACATGTCGTAGATGCCACGCGATATTTTTAAGGATCTGTTGCAACGTTGCAATGTTGTATACCCGTTGTAAGGCGTCGTTAAGAACGAAGCGTCGTAATATTACGTGTAGTCCTGTACAACGTTTTGCGACGCGTCCTGGCATGACGCCCGTTACGACGCCCCCGCGCGTTGTAAAGCGCTTGTTTTGATAGATGCTCCTGTAGCGGGGCAGGGCGCCCACTGCTGTGCCTTCGGTGCCTCGCCTGACTGTACTGGGATCCATCCCCGCGTATGTCTGGTCTCCAGGTCGCCCGAATTGCTCACAGCCCCAGACTTCACGATGGTGCAAGTGGAGGGCAGTTACTGTCGTGCCCGTTTGTGAGAGAGGGGGTGGCGTATTGCCACAAATCCCAAAGAGCAAGCGGATAGGCACCACCCAGCAACATCAAATTTTTGTACAAACGGTAAAGACTCTCGAGAGTAGGTCACTGTCTTTGTCAGCCTGCCTTCTTCCTGTGCCTCCAGAGCGCGCCAGTAATTCCCCTTTGTTCTACTACGTCATACACTCCGCTGTCGTTGAAAGCCTCCAGTCTTTCGTGCCTCAAGAGCACACTGGGTAGCCTACAGGCCTGGCAGTTCCCTGCTGCATAACCTGGTGTCAGAGTCAGTCTATCCTGACATCATGTAAAGTCCGCTACCACAGTTATTCATGCGACAATTGCTGTACTGGACAGCTCTGAAATCTGATTCCGGGAGTTATTTCAAGTACTTCCGTTGAAAGGGCTTCTCCAGCTCCTCCTAAAGAGTGTCGAGCTTAGGTGCAGAGCAAGGAAGGATGACAGACGTCTCAGTATGGACCAAGGCCCCCGGCAGATTTTCCCTGCGTAGAAGAGCTGTCCACAAGGTGTTGACTGCCATTCAGGAGGAAGGAAACCAGAGAGAGAAAGGGGTAGAGGAAAGGCGGGCAGATCCATTGGGCAAGGCTGGTGCATATTGATTGCATTGTTGGGCTCTTTACAAGGATACAAGTACAAGGCAACCTGCAGAACCCATGCTACCGTATCGCGACAATACAATACAATACGTGTCTGGTTGCCTGGGCAGTAGCTGCAGGTAGACGCACGTGCCGCAGATCAGAGAATACCAAAAAAAGCTGAAAAGCGAATTTTTCCTTGACATGTTAATGTTCCTGTTTTGGCAATGTATCACAGAGATTTATGTATGACAGCCTTTTCTGTGCCGGATACTTTTTAAAGTTAAAATTGTCATTGCGAGTGCTTGCTTGTTTTCCGAATCTGACAACATTGCAATGTGCATACGGCCACTGCGCATCCGTTCGTGTGTGTATTGTCTTTCAAAACAACGTGGGCCGACTTGCTGCGTGTGCTGCGTGTGCAGGGCCTTGCACAATTTCATTTTGTTCCCAAATGGAGCACCTGAGCAGTGACGTGGACTGTTGCAAGGTAACCAGGCCAGCCCTATGGAGCAAGGCACAACATGCAGCAGCTATGTGCAACATGCCACAAGCGTGCCTGGAACTCTAGGAAAGGCGGCAGGGAAGTTGGCGGGAATTTGGGAGCATTTCACAAGGCTCTTGCAGTTTGGAAACAGCTTCTGTAATGTGCAACCTCCACACACATGGGAACAGTCCCAGTGCCTTCATACATTGCTGAAGGGCGAGGCTGAGGAGAGGAATAACACTGAATGTAGAGTAGTAGTATGCAAGGGATCATCCCTGCAGTGGTATCCAAGCCCTGTGCTCAAGACAAAGCAGTTGTTCTTGTTGTTGTTGGTGGTGGTGGTGGTGGTGGTGGTGGCATGGTGGTGGTGTCCCAGCATATGATTGGGAACAGTAGTTCTCACAGAACGTAGGCTCCGCACACTAACCCTCGGATAGTCCCAACATCTTCTGTCAGAATTCTTCTGTTTTATAATTTAAGTGTCCCCATGAGCGATCTGCAACAAGCAGGCTCCGACATGCTTTGTCAGCAGGTCGGAGGTGGCTCAATGTGCCGACTCACAATGATGTGTATCTGGCTACTTTCTGATGCACGCAAGCATTTGATTTCGCGAACACATAACTTTTAAAAAAAATGGAACACAGCTTATTGAGGGCTGAATGGCTGGAACCAGTTTGGTGAAGGGATCCATTGTGCCATTGTTTAATGTGTGACTTGTGATTTGCTTATTGGCATGCTTGCTGCTGTGTGTTTGAGGGTTGTGCTTGGAAGCCAACCAAAGTTGAAATGCCCTGCCATAATGTTCACAAGAGCAGTCATCTTCATGATCTTGGAGATGAGTGCTCGCAACGATAGAGATAAGTAGCAACAATGGCCCTTGACCAGGGTTGGTAACGTACGGTGTATATATATGTGTAACGTATGAATAAACATACCGTATCACCATACAATACGCGGCGGGGGCGGGGCGGGGGGTGGGGGGTGGGGGGTGGGGTGGGGGGCAGGGCGGGGCGGGGCGGGGCGGGGCGGGCGGGGCGGGGCGGGCGGGGGCGGGGGGCGGGGGGCGAGGCGGGGCAGGCGGGTTGGCTGGGGCGGTTGGGGCGGGTGAGGCGGGGCAGGTGGGCGGGCAGGGCGGGGCGGG
>OZ038385.1:34535270-34641362 GCA_964036045.1 Eutreptiella sp. 'Long Island Sound 2002'
GGCAGGCGGGGTTGGCTGGGGGCGGTTGGGGCGGGGTGAGGCGGGGCAGGTGGGCGGGCAGGGCGGGGCGGGGGCGGGGGCGGGGGCGGGGGCGGGGGCGGGGGCGGGGCGGGGCGGGGCGGGGGGGCAAGGCGAGGCGGGGTGGGGCGGTCTGGGGCGGGGGAGGTGGGGAGCGCAAGCGGGCTGGGCAAGACGGGGTGGGGCGGGGAGGGGCGGGGGCAGGGGTAGTGACGCAAACGTGTTGTTTTTTTATCCAATCTTACTGACTTTTTACTGGGAAAGAATGCCAATTTTGAGTATTCTACCCGTGAGTGGGGCAGACACTCGTGGCCGATTTCTGATATTTTATTTCTTGATTTTTTGAAGTTTTAACAGTTTTAAGCATAGAAATATTCATTACTAGAATATTACAGCACCAAGCCAGTGCTGTTTGGTGAGGACCCAATTTTGCATTGTAGGTCAAGTTGTCAATTTTTAGAAAATCGCAAAAGTGTTTTTACAATTAAGTAAGTTGCGTATCGTGGAGGGAAATAGTGCTTGTCGCATACATATTTTTGTTGGGTATTGACACATTGAGGGAGGAGTGACGCGAACATGTTGTTTTTTTATTTTAGCCAAAATGGCTCTATTTCATGGGTTTCCATTGTTTTAACACTAGAATGTTCGCCCCCACCTTGACAACAGTCGTAGGCTAGATTCAGCGCGTCGTGCGGCGCCGTTTTTCTTGATGGCGGCGACACGTCCCTGTCGCTTTTGTTTGGTTTGATTTGCCTACTTGAGCCTCGCCCGAACCATGGAGTAGTTTTGAGACTTTCCACTCTTTCTTGACCCTTAACCTATAAATACTGCTCGCGTATTTCTATTCCCATATTTTATTTGTACTGATTTTAGGACTATTGGGGTTGTGCAAATGCTCCTACAACCAGTTGTAGGCCGTGTGGTGAGTTGTGTTTTGCTTGTTGCCATGTGGGTTGTTTAAGGGATTAGTAGGTTTGAAAATTTTCAGGGGTGCATAGAACCGAAAGCTCTAGTGACCCCCCCCCCCCCTCCCTTTTCGTACGCTTGAGTAATCAATGAATTTTCATGAATTTTATTTTCATTATTCGGTTTTCATTATTGTTGGCCTGTCATCCATTGTTCTGCCCGCCCTTTGGGCAATTCACACGCTTGCACTATCTAGCACTTTGTTCATACCAATTTTCTCTCGCTTTGGTGCAATTAGCCTACCGCCATCTTTGTTTGTTTGTTGATAAATTAGATATTCTTAGCCAATACATTGATGGCTCAAGCTGACAAAGAGAACAAAAATTGACCCTGCGTGTCGATGCACTGAATTTTATGCTAAAGAGGGAATGCTGTCCACGCACTGCGCACACATTGCAAGCTTTTGTATGTCGGCAACTACTCAAACCCGAGTTTTGGCCCTTTTTCACTGGTTGGTTGTTCCATAGCAGAATTTTTTTTACGTCTGTTGGTAATTTGGAACACCCACGAACCACTCACACTTTAAATTGCAAAGGATACCCTCAAAGCATAGTTGCGAAGAAGACGGGAATAAGCATACTGTAGAGTACGCCATGCGTCCAGGGCTCAGGAATTGCTCTCGTGAAAACTTCACCAGCCGATCAACCACCGTCATCAGAGGTATCCTATCAAATTGTTGGATCTGGAGACAATGCGCCCATTTCAGGTCCTTCGCCAGAAAATCGTCAACAGGTTTTCATGCAGAATTATAGTGTTTTAGCGTGTCCGCTCTGATGTCTCCGATGATAAGCGTGGCTTTTTTGTTGGACGCTCTGTGGAAGGTGTGGCGCTCACGCAAACATACGCCAAGCTTACCACAAACGGCAGTGTGATGTCTGTTCCGACGGGCATTAGGAGGCAAAATTATGTTGTGTTTATTGCGAACTCCACTCAATGCATCAGCATGTTCCACCATACCTCCCGCGGGCCATACGGCAGCGCCATTAGGACTCTTACTCCCGGAGTGTCCAAGACTTTGAATACCAGCTGTGGAGTGTATTTGAACGGAAGAAACACCCAACCCAGAGACATGGAACCTAGGTCATGGGAGAACACATGGACCGCAAATGCATCTGGCTGCGGACATGGGCTGACATACTTGTTGCACATTGCATTTGAACTCCATGACATCCAATTTGTTTCCGGCTATATCCTATTGTTGAACTCCTGCAAGATCCAAATCAGCATGTTCCGTCAGAAAAGAAGCCTTTGATGGTGTCCAACAAAGGCGAGACCATACACTCGCTAGGTTGACTAAGGTGTGGACGTAAAATGGTTGGATAGTGATCCGGTTCGTTTGCGTAAATTTTGATAGTTGTAGAGTCATTGCGTTGAAGCGCGGCTTGCGTCCTCCCCATTGGCGGAGATACCAATAAAGCACCACAGAGTCCGCGAAAAACCCAATCGGTGTGTCTCTCAAGGTGTAGGCTTGAATTGTCATGATGGCCCTTCTGAACTCTTTCACAGTTATGTGCTCGACCTTATTCAGGAGCCAGTCGAACGCCGCTTGCGAGTCTTTTCGCAAGACTCTTCCTCACGCCAGATCGGAGACGTTGGAATACATGTCCTTGGTCTATGCCATAGAACTCAAAAAGGTACGCCATTTCTATTGGTAAAATTCGTCTGCTAGCTCAAAAAGTTGCTGCCACGTCCAATCGGGGAGGATAGCGTTTGCCTCCCAACCAGGTTGTGCGGCAACTGCCATGTGTACTGCCAGATTGTTTTTGAAGAGTCAAATATGGGGCATAGCGAACAGAAGCGAATGGATTCTTCGCAGTACTGACGCACACCGCCTGACCAAAGATGTGTTGCTGCCTTCAACTCTGTTCACGTCTCGGAAGATGTTGTGCAGCCGCTTCGGAGGTACCGAGACGCCCCCCTCTTTGAAATTCAACATAAAGCTAAGCATAATCTTTTGTGACGGCTCCAAACAAGACTTTGGCACATTAATGAGATTACCCAACCGGCATAAAAGCTGCACTAAAAACCTGGTGTGCTCTAGAAACTGCCGATATGTATCACCCAATATGAGCAAGTTGTCCAGGTGCACCTAAACCAAAGCTTCATGGCTACGAGTGGCACTTAAAATTGGTTGCATCAGCCTTTGCCACCCAAGCAGCGCTACGTTCAATCCGAACGGTAAAAAACACCATCAATAAAAGGTTCCGTTGACCTACAGACCCCAAAAGGGCACATCAAAAAAGCCATTGTTGGTTTGTTGCTGGCTACAGCTGCTAACAAAGCACGGCTTGATAGTACCACCCAGGTCCTTATGACGAATCTTGCTGAGTTGTCAAATGCTCAAAGACTGGGTTTGAAATGTCTCTTAGCCGTGAAGGCCCTGGCGATATCGTTTGTGAATTCCCACACTTGAGATGTATTTTGCAGACGAACTGACTTGCTTTTAAAAACGGTAATAGAGTGACTAGGCTAAAATATGTCTTGTTGACGTGTTGATTAACATTCTTTAGATTGCTGATTGGTCGTCGTTCTCCTTCAAGATGCGCTTCGTCTGTTGCCTTGTCTACCGCAAACATGCTCGCGCAACAACACACTTCGACGTGTCTCGGCTCTTCCATGCGACCTTGTCCTACCGCGTCCAACACATGTTGCAAGATGGCACTGGAACTTCTTGAAAAATGGAAGGTGTTGCAACATCTTCTTCCTGCGGTAGTTGTCTTACAATACTTTACGTTCTTTTATGAGTTTCGACAAACATGGAGGAAATGGCCGAACCTCATCACATCACAGGACCGTGGACTCCTTGTCCGACGCGCGGCCATCTTGATCCTTGGGACCACTCATGCTCTCGCACGCCACAAAGACGTCCCCGCGATGCGACAACGCCCCTGAACGCCCAATGTCGTCACCACATAAGGTGAGCAAGGCGTCGCGCAGTCAAGCCCTCGTGTCCTTGACAGTGGCTAGTGGCTTTTGGCCTGTTAGTCGCGCATACAAAGACGCCGCTTGCCACGGACTTAATTCTAGATGCAGTGCATCTTTTGCCATGCTTGCTCCCTCCTCCAGTGCTTCTTTGTTCATTGACCACGCCAACTTTGGCAACCTCAGCACGAATGCTTGAAAATCCAAATCAACATGTTCATGAGCCATGATTTTTTTCTTAAAAATGTTAGAATTTAGTAAACGCAGAAACATGAGCTCTAGGCACAATAATTCATTAGTTCAACAACTCAGTGAGCGCACGACCGGTTTTAAGAGCATGGGAGATTACAAATGGTTAAGGCATTCAAGAGAGTTTTGATGTTTTAGATAGCCTATATTTTGAAGTTTTCTTTGAGATACTAGTCGGCTGAAGTTAATACACTGGTGAGACACCTCATGCACGTTGGGGAAAGGGAAGTTTAAACCCCATTGAAGGGGGTATTGAAGACAAAAAATCCATTTTTGTAGGATAATACCACTTTTGTCCTCTTTTCAATGAGAGGTAACATAGGGCACCAAATGATAAACAAATAGACAAAACAAACCGGTTTGAAGGAGTTGGCCCATATATGGAGATTGTGTAGCGCTAGGGCTGAGCCAGCCGAAATATCAAAAGTCCACAATAGGTCAGAAACGATATTTCCCAATGTTGTTCAAAGACCTAGACTGATTCGAACATCTTTTGTGGACCACAAATAAACTTACTTGCACCCATTTAGCACTTTTTTCACTCTTTGTGAAATCCCAATAATGGCCCCATGCGCGCCTAAATTGTGTATTGAGCCAGGGGCTGCAAGAGCGGCCAATCAAGTCAAAATAAAATATTCATGATGCAAATGTATCATGCTCAGAATGTTTCTCATTTTCTTGCAAATGGCACCTTATGAGGTCCTTTGTCAACCGCTGTCAAGGCTATATGTCTACTACGCTTGGCTTGGGCAAAAGAAAAAGCCCTTGGATTGTGAAATGAACCGCTCGTTAGGCGGTTGGATACATAATAGGGCTATGTTCTTGACTCGGAGGTGGTTGGGAAAGGTTTGGGATACTTGTTCAAGTAGTTACAATTCACCGACTTCTTGCCAACTGTATGCTGTAAACAAACGTGTCTACACCTGCTGCGGATCGAGGGTACTACGTTCAAAGCAAAACGGTGCACATACGTGACCCTATGATTGACACCCAACTGACAAAAAGTGGCAAATTTCGAAGTAGGATTTTCTCGCAAAACAAATTTTTGACATGGGTGTATTTTGCATGCACTCCCGACTATGTTGTGGGAAATTTGGCACCCACATGCTTTGATGAGCCTGCCTTTGGCAAAGCCACACCTGCCATATTACATTGTTTTTTTTGTGTGTTTCAGCTACTTTTTATGGGAAATTTGCTACAAATATTGTCCTTTTGTCAATGCTATCCTTGGCTTTTTTCTATCTGGTGGTTCGATATAATTGGTGGTTGCTGTTACCTAAAGCTGTTAATTCTTAGAAGGTTACTGTTCTTTCCTAATTGATGCTGTCAAAAACAACTTTGAAGCCTCCGGCTATTGATCGTCATCCCGATCAGCCCATGCCTTTTGTGAAAATGGAACCCCACGGCGTGCTCCTGCACCGGCTTTCAAATACTGAACCATCGCGCAACATATCCTGCTGTTCATTGGTTTTGGACTTGGGTGTTAAAAAACGATGCATGGCAGAAACAAAACTGTACAGTGTATGCAGAAAATGGACAACTGTGCAACAACGGGATGACCCACAGAATTCGACTGCAGCCCGTCTGTAAATGAGCTTGTGTGTGGCCATTGTAGGGCATACAATTTTGCCCAATTTCGACACGAGATTACTTGGCACAGCAGCCTTTGCACGGATTTGAAACGCGAAATATCCCATGGCAAAAAAGACCTGTCGTGAAATCCCCCTCCCCCTGTAGCTAGAGGAAAATCACAACCTCACCAGCAGACCAATGACCATCAAATATGCAAGATTCTATTGTGCCCATTACATGTATTCATGAGTTGGTAGAAAACAGAGTTCTGAGACAGTCTATGAGTGAACACGATGTGTAAAGATGTGTAAATAGTGACAAAAAAGGGGAACTTCAACTACCCCAAGAGCACATTGCAAAAAATTCTTCAAGTGCTGCCTACACCATAAGCCATGCAAAGCAAATACCCCTTGCCTTCCAAGTGCATATATTGCAGAGCCCACCTCAAGTGTGCGGATGTGTCCCAATGTGCCCCATTGCCCAGGGATCTGGGGCACAACGAGTTCCTAGCAGTGTACGCACTGTGGCTGTCGCAATTCATGGCCACATTTTTGGATGACTGATGAGCAACGGCAAAATCTCCATCCGAAATCAGCAGCCATTGCAGCAACTGCCACGTATCAGTGGTCCCCAACTCCAATTGTTGGGGTGAGCACAGGGTGGAATGAAAATACACATATCAGCAATCACACACTGTGAGACAGAACCGGACCAAACAATGCTACAAGCTGAATAACCTTACAGAGGGTTTCTACATGACTCCCCAGGCTGCACAAACACAGTTATCACAGAAATATACACACCTGAGCAGCCGAATATTGATACCTATAGGATAAAAATTATATACGATCGATGGCTGCTCTGAGCCATCGTTTCAGAGGCAGTCGTGATGCTGATTTGCAGCACTTTGGGGCCAATTGCATTTATATACGAGTATGAATTATACTTATAAATCAGCAGAAATCACACTCGTGAATTTAAAATATGGGCGACTGGTGTCTTATGAGGAGGCACCAGTGACTATGGCGGTCTAATCATTAGTGACGGCTCAATGCCAGGTGTGAAAACTGTTACCTTGAAGAACATCAAGTGTCAACAGGCTCCAATCGTCGCATGCAAGTCATACAGAAGTCCGTGGTAAATGCGTTGTATATTCTCAAGGCAAAGATCTGGTTACTGGATCAGTGCTTCGTTGCAATTGATGGTGGCCAATGATTAGTGCAGGTGGGACTTCTCGCAGTTTTCAAACAACAAAAGCTTGGTATTGAGGTCCTGGGGAGGCAGCAGAGGTTTGCAGAAACAATCCGTGTTGCTCACACTATACCACAGCATCAATACACGGGTCATCAACAGGACACGCCTAACAAACTTGGGGGGGGGGGGGCGGTCTAAGAAAACAGCAAACACAACATTTCGGTGCACTTTTGCGAGCCACAGGTGCCGCAGGCTGGAAATAATTTTCTGACAACCCAAAAACACCAAAACCTAGGATGAGACGAACCACAATTTAGTCAGCATCATGGGGGGTAAGCATCATGGGGGGTGGATGGATGGATGGATGCATGGATGGGAAGCTTTCCGGGGGTCACATCCCGAGGACACACACTCTTGGCTCTGACCACTTCCTGTCCCTGACCTGGGGGGGTCCTTGGAGGGATCGGGGGGTCTGATCCTAGCAGCCAGGGTGGGGGGACTGGGTGGGGGAGTTCAGGGGTCAGAAAAAAATTTCATGTTTTGCACACATATTTGGATTATCTTGAGTATACACACAAGGGTAAACACAAAATTGTACCCTCACCATATACAAAAAAAAAATTCTGGCGCCTTCAGCGCCAAGTTTGGGCCAAATCTGGTCTGGACCTCCTCAAAATTTTGGACCTCCGGGGGGGGGGAGGGGTCTCGAAATACGCACAGTAAGACACCCCCTGTGACGTGTCATGAATCATGGGGCTGTGAGCATACATCTGTTGCATCTTTTGGCTCTAGTCAATCCTGTCGCTTGTGCCGCTCTCGCTTCTCCTGTGTCTTTTTGGACAATGGCACCCACTACTTCTGCGATGCTGCCTGCTGCTGGTTTGGCCAAGGATTCTGCTTTCCTTGATTACAGTCTGAAAATGAGATCCTCCAGACCCAAACAGGGGTGTGTATGTCTAATTTAAGGTGAGCTAAGGGAAGGTGCAGGTGGAACCTTTGGTAGAATTACCCTGCTTAACACAACCAAGATTGCAACCACTCAAGGAGCATGCCTTCAAAAAGGAATGGGAAGGAGGGATGCTGCAAATTGGTGCATGAAAAACACACTGTCAAAAAAGCAGGTCAAAGCAACAGCCTACTGCATATCTACTTTTTGGCCTCTTGTCTGCATGCATATAGCATAGCATCAAGAAAGTGTTGCGGGTGACAAAGCCGCTCAACTTCCTTGATGATATGAAAGGCAATTTGCACTGCTGCTCAGCCGTAAAAAGCTTCCTACCACCTAAATGACAGAAATACATGCAATGCCACTTGTTCTTCTCAAAATCCTATTCTCATTTCATCTTGGAAATTCGGGTGAGGCTCTCCATCGTTTAACACAATTGGAGGAAGCATCCCAAGAACCATCATAATCGTCTTCCTGCACCCCTTCTGCTGCCGTATCCCTTTCTTTCTTCTCGATGTCTTATCTACTTGTAGGAACACTATGACTGCAATAGCCACACATGTGGGATTTGTGCCAATGTGTGCCATGCAACAACAGTTGACTTTAAAAATGGTTGTACACAGGTGCGAGGTGCGCGTTCTACTGTGCAACTTATGCACCTTGAATGCTGCAGTATTATAGAAAATGTTGTGCAGTGTTATTGCCATTTTATTGAGGACTGGTTGAGAGACAGGGAAAATATGAATTGCAGTAAACCACCCCACTCCTGACCACCAAAGCATGCATGGGTTCCAACTGGCAAATGCTGTTGCCTTTGGCAAGGCACCTCGAAGAGAGAAAGAAAATTTTATTGCCTTCAGCAAATCCACCTCGCAGAGAATCCACCTCGAGTACCAAGCCCTCCAAAAGGGTGAAAAACACATAACTACTGCCTACAACATGCTTTACATAGCTTGGTTGGTCATTTTGAGTGGCCACAGTGTCAAGATAATTAGTTTTGGAAACTTTGATTTTTGAGCTGCCCAGGGCGAAAAATTGCATTAGCAGGTTGTGCACCAGTCCATTGGAGACCCCCCGAGCCCCCCCCCCCCCCCCCAAGACCAAATACCCAAATAGGGTAAAAACACATAAAGACTGCCCAAAACATGCTTTACATAGGTTGGATAGTCTTTGTGAGTGAGCCACGATGTCAAAAAACTAAGTTTCGGAAACTTCGTGTCTTGAGCTGTACAGGGTGAAAAACTCCATGCACACATGCAGCGATTATTGGCAGAAATGGCCATTTTGCGTCTTTTACATGGGCCATGACCGGCTGTGGGGAAGGGTAGAGGCTGCAAAAAAAACGTCCTTTGGCACCCTAGTGGGCATATACTGTCACATCATCCTTGCTTGCACCCCTCAGAGTGGGTACCACGGGGTCGCCTAGGTCGCCAAAACCGCCGATATAGCAAAAATGGCTGAAAAGTGCATAAACTGTGTAAGTGTCTGTCCCACTCCGCCCCATACAAACCCCAATGGGCCGGGGGCCGAAAACACTTTTTTGGATCAAAATCAGAAAAAACCAAAAGATTCATGATTTTCAACACAAAAAAGGGGGGGGGGAGTCATTTTTTCGACATTTTTGACCCCCAACCCCAACCCCTCACGACGCCTCAAAAAAATGGGTTTCAAATGGGGTCCGGACCAAAAACTCATTGGGGGATGCATTTATTGGACAAAATAATGATTTTACAAGGGACCCACGTAGTGGCCGCTAGGCCATGTAGCCCGCGCCAGTGGCTCCTCAAAAGCCCCAAAATTGCTCTTGTTTAGGAAATTTAGTGGCACCTGAGAACTTTTCCACAATCACTTCGTAGAGATTTTTAGATCATAGCCAGGCGGGCCCGCATATCGGGGAAAACACCACATATCCCCTCCCATCCCCGTTTTGGGCCTTCCTGGGCCTATTCGCATACCCCACCCCAAGGAGTTGATTTGTTGGTTTCCATGGGTGCCCAAATACCTTCCTAATATACCAAATACCTAATACCCAAATAGGGCAAACAACACATAAATACTACCTAAAACATGCTTCACATAGCTTGGACAGCCATTGTGAGTGGTCACGATATCAAGAAATATGTTTTGGAAAGTTTGAATTTTGTGCTGCCCAGGGCGAAAAATTGCATGAGCAGGTCGTGTACCAGCCCATGCACACATATAAGCCATTATTGGTGGAAACGGTGATTTCGCTTCTTTCATACAGTCCTTGACTGGCCATAGGCAAGGCTAGACACTGCACAAAAAATGTCCTTTTGTATCCTAGTAGGCATATGCTGTCGCAACATCCCTGCCTGCACCCCTTAGAGTGGGTACAACAGGGTCACTAACGTTGCCAAAAACGCCGATTTTGCAAAAACAACTGGAAATTGCATAAACTGCATTAGCACTCGTCCCATTCCGCTCCACACAAACCCTATGGAGTGGGGACCTGAAAACACTTTTTCAGCTCAAAAACGAAAAAACGAAAAGATTCATGATTTTTGACCCCATAAAAAGCCGCAATCGGTCAGCTGTGGGCCCGCCACTGTCGCTCCAGCCGCGCCTGCCCCACGGCCTTCATTGCTCTCTCAGTTCATCCTGTGTTCTTCTGGCCAATGGCCTTGTTCGTGTTCCAAACAAGTCCAAGTCCCTACCTCCCTGGCTGGGGTCAGGGCTGTGGGCTCCGGGTTCTGGGCTTTACCACCTGGTCACACGTTTCACTTGATACTGAGTCCGGGTCGTGGCGTATATTCGGTGTTCCATGTTTGGGGTCTCCTTTACTTCGGTTGTGCTCACTTGCGCTGGCCCCTCTTGGCCACACTCCCTTAGCTCTGAGGTCTCCCGGGGTCATGGAGGGCTCGCGGTACGAGTGGTCAGAAATTAGCGATTTTGGTTGCTGCCACCAACCCTGGCAAGGTTTGCTGGTCCTTAGGGCTGAAAAACCCCAGTGGGTGCAGGCGTGTTGGAGTTAGCAGACCCCCAAAAGGGGGGGGGGGTTCATTTTTTCGACATTTTTGAGCCCCCCCCCCCCCCCAGCCCCCCCCCCCAAATCGTTTTCAAGTGGTGGGGGCGGGGGGGCGGGTCCGTACCAAAAACTCATTGGGGGATGCGTTTATTTGACAAAACAATGATTCTACAAATGGTTAAACAAACAATTCATTCCCTTGACGTAGGGCACACGAATAGGCCCCCAACAGGGGGGTATGTGGCGATCCCCCTATGGCCAATTTGTTGCACTGCGTGGGCACTGCGTGCATACTGCGCACGTAGAGGTCGGGATACTCACCCAAGAATACCTGTCACCTGACTGGTAGCACAGCGAAGCAGCAAAGCCCACATGAGAACAACGAAACTGCCTTCAACTTGGCACTCGACTGTCCCTATGATAATTAGCGAACCTTGTCATCGGCGTCCGCTTGCTTGGAGTGTTTCGGTGCCTGTGGCTTCGCTCTTGGAGGCGGCAATGAGGTGTCCCTTGACTCGGAGCGCGGGGAACGCGTTGTCCGTGGTCTCTTGGGTGATGGGGACCGCGAATCGGATGAAGGGGAGGGCGGTGGTGATTCTGAGCGTGGGTGCGACACACTTGTTGATGGCGAGCGAGGACAGTGATATGGTGGGGATGAAAACTTGTGAAAAGGGGCCAAAAGTAGGGTCCGAGTGTTTGCCGACATCCAAAACTTCGCAGTGCGTGCGCACTGCGTGCACGGCATTCCCGAGATGTGGGCTTGCCTGGCTTTGATCTAACCAGGTGATTTTCAGCCGATGAATGCCAGCGTGAAAAGGGCTGGCCTCACTAGCAAGGGCCAATATGTGTGTGTGGAGGGGGGGGGGTGACCGGGGGTACCCGAGGTTTCGACCCGGGACCCCCACCACTGGTTAGGAGGTCCATGTACAAGAAAAAAGTTGCTCATGACCAAGGTCTGAGTCAGCACACAGCAGCCACAATATGCAACGAAGTTTTGGACCCCCCCCCCCCAAAAGGGGTACCCAGGTACGGGGGGGGGGGGGGGGCGGGGGGTCAAAATCGAAAAAATCATTGGGGGATCAATTCGTCTCCCAAAATGATGGTTTTACAAGGGGTTAGACATCCGATACCATCCCTTGGGGTATGCTACGCGAATGACCCCAAAAGGGGGGGGGGGGGGGCTATATGGCATCCATGTCTGCGCTTGATCTCACAACCCTCTCCGCAGTGATTTCTAGTGAGCACTTGCATTGACGGAGGCTAAAACACGAAGGGAGGTAAGAAAGTACTGGGTCATGGGCGAGGAGGGCGGAGTGGGAAGGGAGGGAGCGCAGGTAGGGGGCTCAGTTTCACATACAGATGCAGGTGAGCTTGTTCGCGGAAGCTTCACAATCAATCACGAAGGATGAGGCAGCTGAAGAAGGAGAAGCAAGGACAAGGACTGGGGCGCAACAGGGGGGCGGTGAGGATGGGACAACAGCATAACTTGTAAAATCCCCTGGTTCAGCAAACGGCAGGAGACAGACCGCCATTCAGATCATTTGGCTTTCACTCATAAACTAAGAACTTGCACCCCAGCAGTCCCCATCACATGTCTGGCCAACAGCCTGAGGCCTAAGGCTGAGGGGATGGGACCACCCTCCGGCTTTTTGTTTAGACACACCTGCAGCGGGCAACTTGTAGTCTCTGTAAGGCTCCCTGAATCCAAACCCTGTTGTCCCCTTTCAATCCGACAGTGATCTGCTCAGCAACAGGGGGGCCGTAGGGGGAGGCGCCCTGGGGTCTGTGTGACTTGCTTTTGCTCATAAAGGCACAAAGACGTGACGTCCCCACGAGGGGGTCTCTGGCGATCGCCCCCATCGCCTTCTTGCTCTTCTCATCCTCGTTCTTGACCAATGGGGCGTTGTTCTCCAAAAATTTTGCGGGGGTGCTGTGTTGCAAACACATTCACATGCGGGTGTGAACCAATCCTCGCTCGGAAAAACACCTTCTGCAATTGCGGTGCATGGCGGGGCGAGGCTGGATTGGCCACAGGGTGGCGAGGGGGCACGCAGTTGTTGTATATTGTGTGCGAAGCCTCAATCATGTTGATGCCGTCCATTGTAAGAGGCACCAAGACGTCCTGGACAAGATCGTTGGGTCGGTTGGTCTGACGTCGCTTGAGGCGCCATGCCTCTTTATCGGGAGGCCTTGGAGCCATTTGGTGGGACGCCTCACGAATCATTCAGACTATAACAGTCTCTTGTGGGAGAGGGAGGTGAAGGCCGGCTGGGGTTGGACCACAAAGCTGGAGGAGGTTTTGCTCTACGCCGGTCGGTATTTCGGGGGGCAGGAATGCAGGTTTTTTTGGGGGAGAGCAGAATGCATCCCCCACTGCTCACACTTGCAGCTTCCTGCCCTCCCCGCACCCACTCCCCTGCCAGCGCTGGCAAGTATCACAGATCGACTCATTCCTCGACTGTGACGCCTCAAGGGCGCTCTGCACCACGGATCTGGGCAATGGATTTGGGGGATCTGAAACGAATTTTCGTGATGCTGCAGAGTTCCGACGGGGGTTCCGGGTGCTGCAGAAATGGCAAGACTTTGGACAAGGCGAGGGCGGCGCCAGCGAATCTAGGACAACCGAATCGGGCCGACACCGCGTTCGGCCGTCATGAATTCGCTGGCACCGCCCTCGCCGTGTCTTGGGGGCCGGGGCGCGTGGACTGCCTCCTTGGCAGAGGTATTTTGTTCAGCCCTGCCGCCGGGAGGCACGGCCAGGGATGGGGGCAAAACACGTGCGCATGGCAAGTCAGCACCGGTCTTGAGGGCGTCAGCGGCTGCAGTCCGTAGCAAGAGGGGCCGCGAGGACAGGGGGCTGGACGGGATAGCGGGAGCGGAAACTACGGGCGCGCAGCGAGGGCAACTTCACATACAGACACAGACGTGCTTGTTCTGGCCGCCTTCAGCTGCGCCACAGCCATTCTCCCCACCGTTGTACCCCTGGCGGCAACATTTTCCGTCCCCGCACCACTTGCACGGTCCGGATTTGCCGCAGTCGCTCCAACAATCGATCCCCAGGTTGAAGTCCACCTCGTCAGCGAAGAGCACGGCGCCCGCCGTTTCTCCAAACGACACCTTCGCTTTCGGTGGCGGTTGCGGTGGGACTGTCGCCGGGGCAGCGGATGGCGGCGGAGTCCCCGGTGCCTTGGTACTGGCATGTTGACTGGCGGCTGAAGAGGGCAAGGCAAAGGACAGTGAACCACGGACAAGACTGTCGGAGGGATGGCGTGGAGAAGGATCAAATGGCCAGCAGAAGGTTTGCTGGGGGGGTCCCACCCTGCAAACCTTCTGCCTCAGGTTTGGGGAACCAAACATGGGGGCGAGATGTGTGGGTTGGGGGTTCTGTGGTACCTCGCCGTTTCTCTCTCAAACTCCACTCTCAGCACGCTGACCATTTGGGGGTTTGTATTGTGGAGAAAACATGGCACTCTAGTCCAGGTGCACATCACAGGGCGAGAACGCCCATGACCGGTCTGGAGACTACCATTTTCTAAGGAGTTTAGTATCTCAGTGCATTTACCGGACCCCCGTCCCCACTCTCCTGCAGCCCCTGGCCCCCCGCCCCTGCAAAGCTGTTACCCCCATTGCCTGTAGGTCGTCGGTCGAGTGGGATGGTGGGGGGCTATCGAGAGTTGCATTGCGTCGGATTGCAGCGACACCTCCTCCGGTGGCTGAGATCCCCAGGGCCGAAGCGACTGGGGGTGACAATGCATGAGCCGGCTTCGGTGGCCCTGGTTTTGCTGGAATGGCCCAAGCAAAGCGGAATACCGCTTTGATTTGGTTCGTGTGGTTTGGTTTTGTGATGGGGCGTTGGTGTGGAGAGGGTGCCATCTGTTCATGAGTCCATCCAGCGATTCCAAGGCCCAGCAAAGGAGGATGATGCATTGAGAATGGACACCCATGGCCAGTGCAGCGAGCAGCGAGGGCACTTTCACATACAGATACAGACGTGCTTGTCTTGGCCACCTTCGTCCACTGCACAGCCATTCTCGCCCCCGTTGTACCCCTGGCGGCAGCATTTTCCAGTCCCACACCAACTGCACGGTCCGGATTTGCCGCAGTCCTTCCAACAATCCTCCCCCTTGTGCATCAAAAAAGTTTGCCCTCCACTGAAGCTTATGCTCGGCGGGAGCGTTGCCGAGGCAGCTGATGGTGGTGCAGTCGCCAGTGCCTCGTTTCTGGTCTGTTGACTGGCAGCTGAAAGTGACAACGCAAAGGCCCAGGGCACGGGGACAGCACAGTTGAGGGGTGGGTATTCGGGGGTCTGCTGGTGGTCGGTTGAGGGGGGCACAGATCCCCTAGGTCTACCGGGGCGACTGCGCATGAGGTTGGCGTCATATGCCATTGATTCACTGGTACTGTCCAGGCGAGGCCTATCAGTTTGATTTGGTTTGAAGAGATCATCCTCCAGAGGCCGTGTTGTGGACTGTTGGAGTGCCTCCGTGCCACTTTCTCCTGGTATCACTGCTCAACACCATGCAGGCCCCACAACTCACATGTTTTGAGACCTGGTTGCAGCGAAGAGAGGGGGCCCCAAACTTTCCAATAAATTTTTTTAAAACAAAAAATGTTCCAATTAAACTTTGCCATAAAATGTTTTTCCCATCAACTTCTTTTCAATCAAACAACAAATGATTGTTGTCCCAACCCGGGCGCGGTCTCGGTATGTCCTGGCTCTATGACAGCGGAACGAGCGCCGCCTTCTTGGGCAGAGCACGGGACTGGCATCCTTCTTGAGAAATGTGCATTCTAACGCGTACCCTGTGTACCAGGCAGACACATCCATGCCCCCCCCCCCCCCACGCGCCAACATGCGCGCGCACACACATGTATGACGCGACAAACAGGCACTTATGAAGGCGTTTCGTGCTCAATTCTACTGTAGAAATTGTGAATTTTTGCGAACACTGAATTTTTGCGTGTGAAAAAAGAGTGACAGGGCAAAATGTCAAAAAAGGGGTTTTTTTTGCGATTTTTTGCTAGGAATTAGTGTTTTGCGACAAGAAATTCACCACGCCTGGCAAATATTTATCACAATTTTTGCGATTATTTTTGTTGAAACGACATTTTTGCAAAGTGTTCTTCAGGCCACACCATGTCTGCCTTTCCGGGGAATTTCAGTCCCATGTGTGACACATATCTTCCTTTTTATTGCTGTGCACTTGCAATTGCAGTCACATCAAAACCCACACTTTCTCTCAATTTTCAAGAAAGAAAGGCCACAATCAAGAAATGCTATGGCCTCAGACCACCCTGGAACTGGAACTAAAGCTGGAGCTGGAAGCCATCTACTTAGCGTTTCATTTGTGTTCTAAAGGATTATATGTGGGACTCCCAATTTGTGCGGGAACATGACTTTCAAGATGCTTGCGGCCACCGTGTTAGACCCCTTTTGATCGGCAAATTGAATGACAAGCTCCTTCTCAGCATCCTCCCACTTGCGGTATTGTCTCGTAGTTGTTGGGACCTTTGCCATCGACATAGCACTTTCCACAAGCCCGTTGACAATGCCACGCGCAAAGATGCGCACATTCAAGGACCCAATTGGTCGTTCGGGAGGGCGTGTATGGGTGGTATTGACAGTACCAACCATTCCCATAACAACATTGTGACAGAATTGTTCAACATTTGCCCGTTCAAGACGCGTAGCACGTTGCGCAATGGCATCTTCCGGGGGCAAAGAAGAAAAATATGATTGCAAAGTGAACATCTGTCAAGTGGAAACAGCCAACGAAGCATGCAGAAGCACAAGACCAATAATTAATCATTTTCGAAAGGTTGTGAGGAATTTGCCTATTTTGCGAGGCAACACGAGATAATTAATTAAAATTTTTTTTTTGCGTTTTTTTATTTTTTGCGAACGGCACCTTTACAAAGCAAATGAATTCCAGAATAACCTACCCTCACGAAATTTGACGGTTTCTACGGTAGTCAGGCTGTCCAACAGTCAAAGAGAAACCATGACCATGGGCGGCTAGGGGCCTTTTTGCACGCAGCCATGCCCGGGACCAGGGCACTTTCACATACAGATACAGACGTGCTTGTCTTGGCCACCTTCGTCCACTGCACAGCCATTCTCGCCCCCGTTGTACCCCTGGCGGCAGCATTTTCCAGTCCCACACCAACTGCACGGTCCGGATTTGCCGCAGTCCTTCCAACAATCCTCCCCCTTGTGCATCAAAAAAGTTTGCCCTCCACTGAAGCTTATGCTCGGCGGGAGCGTTGCACCTGCAACAGACAGGAATACATCAATTCAGCCCTTTGAATGCATATTTTGGCCATCTGGCAATGGACGTTGCTGTTACATCACAGCCCACAAAAGCAACTTTGTGTCGAGATTAAACAATGGCACCGCCGAAATTTATGGTGCGCAAATTGACGGTCCCAATCCCAGTGTTGGTCGGACAAAGCATTGGTCCGACAAGGGAGGGGCGGGGGGGGGAGGGGTGTTCATCATTCCAGTCATTCATTCTGAGAGACCCCAGCATGCCCATCGCCCTTCCACTCGAGTGTCCTGTGTGGCCATATTAAATGACAATATTCTCTGAACAATATTGCCCAACCCTAACACGCACCTGTGAAGTATGAATGGTCATGCTACTTCGTGAGCGGCGCGGCCCGCGCGTGCTGTTTGTGTCTTGTGCTCTGTGCTCCTCTTTATTGTGCGCCGGATGCACCTCTGGCATATGCTTCGTTGCAGCACATGGGCGGGTGAATTTGCAAGTGCACAGCGCCTTTGCCAAGGGCCCTCTGCAGTCTGTGGCAGGGGGACTTATCGCAACCGTTTCGTGCCTCTTGAGTGCATGCTTGAAGTGTCATGCCTGGCCATAAGCCTCTTGGAGGTGGGGTGTGTGGCATGGAGGAAAACCCTGACGATATTGGAGGCATTGGCCAGCCGGGGGGAATGAACAAGTCAGCAGAGCAAGGTTGACAAATGTGGAGGGCAGGAGGCAATACTGAGTCACCAAATTTTACCCCTCGCTTTGACATGTCGCGTTGCAATGCACGTTCGTGTTTCAGTCCCTCCTGGCAGCCCATCCTGCGCAAAGAGCTACTTCAGTGGTAGGTGGTGGTACCTAGAGCAGAGGCTTGACCTAAAGCCCCAGTATTTCCGGTAGTACACCAACTTTGCACTAAGTGTGCACTGCATGCAAAGGCGTCCCATGTGCATTGCAGGCAGAGGACACCAAGTGATACCCGTTGTGTTGGTTCCACTCAAAAGAAAGTACTCCTTGAGCAAATCCTGGGCCGCTTCGACACCCCCAACAACGCGGAACTTCTTCTCCAACTCCATTTTCCTCTTTTGGAGAGGGGTTTGCCTCTTGAAGCAGTGCATTGCACACAAATATTCTGCAGCCGGAGGAAAAAGGCACAGTTGATGGGGCACACGGGCTCGTCAGAAATGTTTGCCTTCCATGTGTGCCCAGAAACACGAAACAAGAGAACTTGATCGATTTCGAGCGGAAAAGATTTGTTCCGCTTCAGCTCGAGCGGAATGGCGCTCATGCCACTGCTAGGAGCCACACACCGGTTTTGTGCCAACTGTATGAATGAATTATTTGTTCATCCGACGGCTCTGTCAGACCATTGTGCTTTGAGCACACTGCAATGTGGCACCATCGTGTGCCCAGTGTGAGGTACACCACATTTAGGGCGCATTTGAAAGCAACACTAACGAAGCTCTCGCTACTGCTGCTACATCCAAAACACAGGTAATACCACAGTGGTGGATCTGGGGATCGCTATCATCACAATCATACTCACCATCGTTCTTGGAAACAGAATCCACAGCCATTTGTTCTAGCCACCTGTTGTAATTGTAGAGGATGGCTCAGCAGTTTGCATTGATGGTGACTGCTGTTGTGTATTGTGTGTGTGTCTTGTGTCTTGTGGATTGTGGATTGTCCTACCAGTGCAATCATACCAGTGCGCAGTTGTGGGCACACATATGATTCTCTTTTTGGGGGGGTCTCTCAGGATAATTTCGGCATGGAACATTCCGACTTTTCGGCTACTTTGGCTGTTTTCGGAGGGCAGCAATTTCATTATTTTCGGGCAAATTTGCCATTTTCGGAGGGCGGAAGTTTCATTATTTTCGGCCATTTTGGCCGTTTTCGGACGGCGGTATTTTTATTATTTACGGCCATTCTGGCCGTTTTCGGAGGGCAGTATTTTTATTATTTTGGGCCATTTTGTCGTTTTCAGAGGGGCATATTTTTCTTATTATTTTCGGCCGCTTTGGCCGTATTCGGACGGCGGTGTTTTTCTTCTTTTCGGGAAATGTTGCCCTTTCCGGACAGCGGCGCTTTTATTATTTTCCGGCATTTTGTCCATTTTTGGACGGGGGTGGTTGTTTTTTTTTTTTAAAGCCATTTTGGCCGTTTTCGGAGAGGGGTAGTTTTAT
This sequence comes from Eutreptiella sp. 'Long Island Sound 2002', assembly GCA_964036045.1. NCBI lineage: Eukaryota > Euglenozoa > Euglenophyceae > Eutreptiales > Eutreptiaceae > Eutreptiella > Eutreptiella sp. 'Long Island Sound 2002'. The sequence continues at coordinate 34,554,570 of OZ038385.1, forward strand.
TATGTTCTGCCATTTTGGCCATTTTTGGAGGGCGGTCTTTGTATGATTTTGGGCATTTGGGCATTTTTCGGAGGTTGGTGTTTTCATTATTTTCGGGCATGCTGGCCGTTTTCGGACGTTGGTATTTTTATTAGTTTCAGCAACTTTGTACGTTTTCGGAAGGTGTATTTTCTTATTTTCGGGCATTTTGGCCATTTTCAGACGGAGGTACTTTTGGTATTTTTGGCCATTTTGGCCGTTTTTGGAGAGCAGTGTTTTTTTTTTATTACTTTCAGCCATTTTGGCCGTTTTCCGATGGCGGTATGTTTATTTTTTTCGGGCACTTTGGCCATTCTCGGAGGGCAATATTTTCATTATTTTGGGGCATTTTGGCTGTTTACGAGGGCAATTTCGGAGGGCAGTATTTGTGCTATTTTCGCCGGACCCCGAAAACGGCCAAAATAACCAAAAAGAATAAAAATCCCACGCACCAAAAACGGCCAAAATGGCCCAAAATGATAAAAATAACACCGACCGAAAATGGCTAAAATGCCCTTAAATAATAAAAATGCCGCATTCCAAAAACGGCCAAAATGGCCGAAAATAATAAAAACACCGCCCTCTGAAAACGGCCAAAATGCCCAAAGGTAATAAAAATACTGATCTGCGAAAACAGCCAAAATGGCCAAAAAGACCATTCTCCGAGAATGGCCAAAATGCCCAAATGCTTGCAGGGCGGTATTTTTATTATTTTCGCCCATTTTCAGAAGGCGGTATTTTCATTCTTTTCCAGCATTTTGGCCATTTTTGGAGGGCAGTATTTCTACTATTTTTGGTCTTTTTGGGAGGGCGCTTCTTTTATTATTTTTGGCCATTTTGGCTGTTTTCTGATGGCGGTATTTTTATTCTTTTCGGCCATTTTGGCCGTTTCGGAGGGATTTATTGTTATTATTTTTGGCCATTTGGGCTGTTTTGGAGGGCGGTATTTTTTCATTTGCTGGGGCATTTTGGCCGTTTTCGGAGAGCTGCATTTCTGATATTTTTGGCCTTTTTGGCTGGTTTCGGAGGGCGGCAGTTTTATTACTTTTGGCCATTTTGGCCATTTTCGGAGGGCGGCATGGTTGATTATTTTCAGGTACTTTAGCCATTTTCCGACGGCGGTAGTTTTATTATTTTCGGCCCTTTCTGGCCGTTTTCGGAGAGTGGTATTTTCATCATTCTCTGCCATCTTTGCCGTTTTCGGAGAATGGCGTCTCTATCATTTTCGGGCACCTTGGCCGTTTTCGAAGGGCAGTATTTTGATTATTTTCGGACTTTTCAAACACTGTTGTGCATGCTTCTGTATCATCTGTTTCTATGGACTGCAACCTTTCATGTTGTTACCTAGGATTGATCCTCTTCGCACAGTGTTCATTGACTGTTTTGAATCCTGAAAACTTGGTTTTCTATTTGGAAAATCTATTCAAAAATAAGCAAGAGCAAACATGCACAACACCAACGCCAAGCACCAAATCTTGCTCATGGGAGCCACGCATCCTTGGCTGCTGCCCACTCCGGACCTAGCCAACGGACATGCTCTTATGTTTCCTCCTGCTCCGCACAGTACAGACACACCAAGGCTGACCGCATGTGCTGTGGCCCAGCCCGCCTCGTGGCCCATGTGGCCTCCACCTAGAAACCGAAGTGTTGATCTCACCCCTGAAATGTCCTGACCCGTGCGGCAAGCCTCACGGTCAATGGCTTCCGTAACGGTGCCAAATGTGCGGCAGATACCGAGCTTATGGGGGAATGTTTGCCCCGCGCGCGCCCGGCGCGCTACTTTTAGACTATGTCCCCCCCGAAGAGCCCCCAAGCACACCCCTTGGAAACGCCCTTAGAATTAGGTGACCCAAACTGCCCCAGTTCAAGAAAGTTGCAAACTGGGGTACACAGTACCACTCTCGCTCCTTTAAGGGCGATCTTGGTCAACACCTTAGCAAGTTGGGAGAATGGGGGGTTAGGATAGCACAACCGCATCGATCTCCAGTAGAAGCGATAGGCGTTATTGAGGTATCGCGAACAGAAGAGGTGCATCATAACATTGGTCCCACAAGTGTGGGTGTCAATACATTCACTACAATAGTGCTCCTTACACTCACATCACAAACTGCGACGGTGGAGCGTTCTGGCAACACAACACACACACTTCTGCCTCATCCTCTGCCTCATCTTGCGTGCCACAACCGAGCCAACAGCTGTTCAATGCGTGCCCTATACCACCTGTGCACGTCATTGCAACATTGTTGGCGGGCTATCAAAGTGCCATTCTTTCTTCCAATGAATGGCACAATGACATGAATCCAGCCCTTGTAAGCACCATCATGGCCCCCAACTTCGAAATCAAAGAAATCACCTCGGGCACGAGAAGGTCCATACCCATCCCAAATCAAAACATCTGCTGATGTCCCGGGGGCCAAGGGGCAAATCCATATAATGTTGCCCAACATATCAACGGCAACGGTCCACCGGTAGGGCACGGGTCACAAAAGATGCCCGGCGCGCGCCCGGCGCGCTAACGTTCCCCCTATGGCCGCTGCAACATGCGATCGCGTTGGCTGATGTCAGGTGAAGCAGAGTAACCCACCCTTTTGCAACCAAGTGAAGGATGTCATGCAGTCCTGCGATGGCCCCGTGCCACCAACAGCCCTGCAGCACCCACCCCAGCGCCCGAGCGGCATGCAAGGCCCTTCTGACACAGCCTGCCTGTAGCAGGGGTTTCCATGGCTAAGTGTTTGCACTGCGTGTGCACTGCGTGCGCACTGCGTGCATATTGTGCACGCAGAGGCTAGGATACTCACCCAAGAATACCTGTCACCTGTTTACTAGGGGGAAGACTGAAAGGTGTCAATACCATAGGGTTGGCCAGGTGTCCATCGATACTTCTGGTTGTAGTTATAACCAACAGCATCGTCGAAGAAGAACTGTCCGGTCCTGGTGTCGACTCGCCACCATCGAGTATCGGCGATCGAGAGCCTTCGAGCGACGATGACCACGTGGACTTCTTTGCAGTTGTGGACGTGGCCATACCGATCGATGATCTTGAGCATCTCGGTTCGAGAATCACCTTGAAGTCGACCAAGGTTTTGGTGCACGTACTATCTGTCCGGAAGAGTACTCTGCAGGGCGAATCGAACCGCCTCTATGGATACGAGGCTCGCTGCAGTGTCGACAATGACGACGTCGAGATCCGGGTCGTTCGATTGTGTACACTTTGTCGATGGGCCTCTTCTAGGGGGAAATGGTTGACAATTCAAATATGCCACATCCCAAATGCTTGGGAAGCCAAAAAAACCCTGGTACGGAACCAAAAACTTGTGAAAAGGGGCCAAAACTAGGGTTCGAGTATTTGCCGACATCCAAAACTTTGCACTGCGTGCGCACTGCGTGCATGGCATTCCCCATATGTCCTGAACCAGGACCTCAGCGGCCACTTGTGACATCCTTACGAGGTGCTCGTTATGTGTCCGCATGATTGAAGACGTCCGGTGACCTAGGTGAGCAGGCTGGAAAACCACTTCCTCTGCCCCCGCCGGGTGTGTCGGGCCCTGGATGGCCCGAAGGACCTGCGACTCGAGCCGAGGGACATCTACGCCACATCTGCTAGCGTTACGCTGTGGATGGCCAGCAACAGCACCAACAAGCCTGCAACCGCCACCCGCCGGTGCATTGTAGCCAGATGGGGCATGCGGTGGAGGACACTGTGCCCCCTTTCCATGCTTTGGCTTAACAGGGGGGGGCGTGCTGCAATGCCCCTACACTCGTATGCCCACTCCGAGTTGCCTGCATACATCTTCTTGGGGGATGGGCTCCCCTGAGAGCTGTACCAGGGCTGCCTCCAATTGCTGTTCTGACATTCCGCACCCGGCAAACCCATTGCACAGTCATTCCATGCCATGTAAACCAATTTTGCCCTCATTCTGCACCCCATAAACACATTCTGCACGCATTCCGCACCATGTACACCCGTTGCGCACTCTGCATGTTACACAAATTTGAGACATACATCGCGCAACAATTTTGGACAAAGCAGCTTCCAAAATGACAAATCCGACGATATGGCGCAAGCACACCATCCAAAACCAAGCCATACCATGCCACCCATGCCTTGCCTTGGCTTGGCTTGGCTTGGCTTGGCGAGCACACCGGGGTGGGGGTGGGGGGGCAGTACTAGGGAAATACCATGCGGCGATCCTGCAACCAGCACGTAATTCTTGGACAGTGTTTTCTAGCCAAAAAAGCGCCGTGTGACTGGGGGTTGGATCGTCCTTCACAAGCTCAGCTGCCACCAAATGAATGGATGGTTGGATGAACAATGGCATGAAAAAAACACGGACAACCTGGTGAACATAACATTTTGGCTTGATATACACAACATCAGGAGGGGAAGACTGACAACAATGGGGAGTGGTCTGATGTGGATGTGCATTCATCTCGGGCTGTGGTGCAATTGGTTGTGCACGAATTAAACTGGGGTGCAATGGGAAGGGGGTTGGTGTTGCATGCAAAATCCAACCAAAATGCCACAAAAGTCACATTGGATAGTGCGGCATGCAATCCGAGGACCTAAAGAACAACTTGCCTGGCCAATGGGTGCTACACTTATGTACAGATAAATGGAACTCATCCGCAAACCCAAGCAGGGCATCAGCGGCGCCCTTGATCTGCGGGGTGCAGTTCCAGTATTTTGCAGCCGTAGCCTCCCAATCACATGTCTCCTGACCTCCCAGACACTGTTAAGATACATCATCTGATATGCAATCATCCCTCGCACGCACCCTCAATCTGATGGATTGGTCCAGTGTGGTGCAGTGTGGTGCAGTGTGGTGCAGTGTGGTGCCGTGTAGTGTGAGGTCATGTGCAATGGTGGTGGCTATGGGTTCAGACTGACACTGTTGGCGTCCAACTGGAGATATTCGTCATTGCTTTGGCCACCTGTTGGCGCCGATACAGTCCAGTGGGAAAGCGCAGCATGTGTCCAGTGCGGTGTGGTGCAGTGTGGTGTCGGTACTGAGTGAAGTGCGACGTGTGCGGTGAATTGATTCGAATTGAATTGAATTGATTCGAACCAGCGATGTTTTTTCGGAGCGAGATTATGAGTCAGGCGCCGTCGTCCCTTGGCCACAGATTCATCGGACAAGCCAATGATGACAACAGAACTCAGCATGGGGACAAACACGTAGGGGGAGCCTCTGGGCCATATTTGCCGGGGAGAATGCTGTACACACGGCACCATGCAAAGGCACTGTGCAATGGCACTGCCATCTCTTTCGGTGCAGAGTACCCACAAATCAGACTGGCGAGGCAAAGGCCTTCAGCTCGAGATTGCACACCGGAGTTGCTGGGCGCCGTACCGATGGATCACCACAGGCGCGCCCAGGACAGGGAGGCTGCATATATAATCCCCTTGTGTAGTCGCTTGTCTCAATGTCGGCAGAATGGCGGGGCCAGGGCAGTCCTGAAGAGAAAAAAAAAAGACCTTCGTAACGCTAAAAGAAAAGAACGCCACAGGGACGCTCTCTGCTTCATGGTCATGGGCCCTTGTCTACTTCAAGAGTTGGTGGTTGGCGGTTGGGGGCGGTTGGCAGCTGTTGGCGATTGGCGGTCCCTGGGGGCTGTCCTTAGCATTAAACAAATATCTGGCTTCTTGAGAAGCCCTGGACCAGGGTCTCATGAGGTGGCTGCCCCATCGCAAAGCCCTACCCTCTTCAAAAGCCCACCAAGGGGGCTTTCTGCAAAGCCCTACCTCTTCAGAATGCCATCAAAAGGGGGTGTTCATCACATGTTAATGAGTGGGAGGAAGGCATGTTAAGGCGCATGGACCTTGGGCTTGGGGGCGCTCACCTCCCGCCTGTGCTCCCCTGACGGGTCGCATGGCAGGGCGCCTCCTGTGCTGACAGAGCTGGGGGATCCGACGCTGCACCCCTTCAGGTGTGTTAAGAGGTGGCTTGGCCGTGGCCAGTCAGCCTGCGTGTTGCCCAGTGGGTGGGTCGCATACTGTACATCATCATGTGGTGCTGCAAAGGATCAGTGGGAGTAGGGGAGGAGGTGCAGAGATGACATAGGAATAGTACCACCAGAGGACACCACCAGTGGATAGCCACATAGAGGGTGTTGCACCGCGCTCGCACCATGGCAACGATTGGTGGGCAAACACAAATGCACCATCCCAAGATGCACCGACCCAAACATCCCATAGAACCCTAGAAAAGCTGCATTGCAGGCACAACACCTGTCTTCCTGGGTTTTTTTTTAATAGTTGCCAATAAATCCCAAAGGCTTCTGGGTAGTTTTTGCTGTTTCCTGGAGGGGGTGCAATTATCATCGGAAGGGTCCCCAGATTTACCCAAAACTTGCACCGCGCGCGCACCATGGCAAGAGCAGACTCAGAAAGAAAGGCGGACAAGGGGAAAGGAGCTATGGCTGCCCAATGGCCATTGGTGCAGGCAACAGAGAGCACCCTGGGCCCAGGCAAGGGGGTGGCGCAGCCTCGGAATGTGGAGCGGGCGCCGATGCAGGGAATGCCGTCGCAAATGAGGGGACTTCATGCAGTTCAGGGGATACCATAATCGATCCATTGAGACACAGTCCAGTGTGAAAGCGCAGCGTGTGTCCGGTGCGGTGTGGTGTGGTGTGGTGTCGGTACTGAGTGCAGTGCAGTGCGGCATCTAGCTGGGTTAGAACCAGCCATGTCTTTTCGGAGCGAGATTACGAGTCACGCGCCATCGTCCCCTCGGCCACAGATTCATCAGACGAGTCAATGATAACAACAAAATCTGATGGGGTGGTGCAGTGCGGTGCAGTGCGGTGCGAGGTCATGTGGAATGGTGACGGCTGCGGGTTCAGACTGACACTGTTGGCATCCAACTGGAGATATCTGCCGTCGCTTCGGCCACCCGTTGGCGCCCTGCAACAAAGTGTGGCAAGGGACACTGCAAATGGTGAGGACTGCGGAGAGACACATTTGGCAGACCTCCTCCCCACACTCAACAGGTTTGCTTCCTGGCCAGTGTAGAGCATAAACCTCCCGCCCCCCTGGCTCGAGTGACAGGTGACAGGTGATGGATGGATGGGGCAGCCAAGGGCCGACTTGGAGGTCGAGTCAGGGGGTAGAATTCTTTTTCATTTTTGACACACATTTGAATTCTCCAAAAAGATCCAAGCACCTTGAGTATAGACACATCCTAGAAGGAAAAAAATTTCCCCTTCCGCACGGCCAAAAAATTTTTCCAGCGCCTTTAGCGCCACAGTTTCCCACATCTGTGCCAAAAAAATATGTCACTCTCCCCACTTGCCATTCTCACGTGTCACTCTCCATCTGTCACCAAGTGACAGATAGCACCCCCGCCCCACACACACACACGAAAAAATTGGACCTGTTCCTATGCCCATCCCTGTTCCTGGCTCCTGCTCCACTGATGGGGATGTCTTTTCAGAAGATTCTTTGAAATGCATCGATGTCGGATTTCTTCCCGTTGAGGCGCGGGCATGGAACTCCCTGGCCCAGGACCCCAATCCCGCGGGGGGGGGGGGGGGGGGCGGCTGGACCCGGTCCCGCTGTGACCCAGCCGTAGGCCCCCACGGTCTTCATTGCCCCCAGTCCAGTGATCCACAATGTTCTCTGAGTTCGCTTTCCGATAGCCCCATGGCTGGGGTCTAGGACAAGGACCCTTCCTCCTTTCTCCACTTGGTGCACCTGTTGCTAAATAGCCCCACCCCCTTCCTCCCAGAGGCCATTCAGGTGTGGTGCCCTCTGGGCCCCCTCGTCTACGTGGGCTCTAGCGCCGCACCCTGTGCAGCTAGCACCGGTGGCACCCAGGGCAGGGAAGCACTTCCTGTGAACTGGGGTCTCTCCACCTGCCCGGGGTACGCCCCCGGCCGTGGCGAGCCAGACCCAGCCCACATGGCAGCACCACCTGTGCCAAAGGCAGTCAAGGAGTGCGGGTGTGACCCCAGTCGTGCCACGTACCACCGCCTTCCCGTGCACACAGCCAGTCGCGAGTGGTTGGGTAGCTTGTCCTTGTGACGTGGAGGTTGCGAGCCCAGGCCCACATCTCTCCCGGCGGGCTCAGTGTCAGGCTCTCCAACCTCCATGCCGGGGCCTTGAGCACGAGGCACACACTTCAATGTGCCATGTGCACCAACGCCGAACAACAATGGAGCAAGCAGGTGTACCACAGCCCCCCCCCCCCCCCAAGAGACACACAAGGGCAAATACACAAAGGCACGGCGGCATATCCCGCCCGCGGGCGTCTGGGGGCGGTCAACAGTCCAGTAGGCCTTGTGACCGGACACCCGGATACGGCCGACCAGTCGGGTCCCGCAGGAAAGGCGGCGCGGACCGTGGGTTGGCGACCAGGTGAGGCCCAACCCAACCCAACCCCCCTCCTCCCTATTCGGTTCTGTGGGATTGCAAACATTCGGCCAGACTTACGCCCTTTGTGCCTGGTGGACTGGCATATGGGCTGTATCTCTACTGGGTGAGGGGTGTGCAAACTCGGAGGGTGCAAGGGGGTGTGGGGGGTCGCATACAAGCCCCCCCCCCCCCCCGGACCCCAATGCAGTTGTGGACAGTCCTCTCCCACAGCTGCCGCTCTGGAATATGGGTCGCCGTTGACGCCGAGAAGCTGCACTGTCCGCAACCTATGCTAAGGCTGACCTTTGGCGGGGGGGGGGGGGGCAGGCGTCCGCGCTTACTGCCACCGAACTCACCAACTCATCAAACCGAAGGATTTTGGAGTGTGGGAAAATGGGGGAAATGGGGGAAATGGAGAAAACCGGGGAACTTGGAGGTGGGGAAAATGGGGAAAATGGGGGAAAACGGGGGCTGGGGGGAAGAGCTGGCATAGCACACGGGGTGTGGGTTGTGGAGGGGTTGTGGAGGGATGTGGCTGAGGAAAATGGGACCAAAATGCGAGAAAAACGGGAGAAAAATGGGCCGAAATATCCATTTTTCACGGTCCCATTTTCCCCATTTTCCCGGAGGTCGCAGACCCTCCCCACAATTCCCTTTGTAAAAAATCAGCCCACTGCACTCACCGATGTTGCTTTTGCCACGTAACGACGCTCACCGCCACGGCGGCTAGTGCGGATGCTTGGGTGAAGTACCAATGCTTGTGATCCTTTTGTCCCTGCAAATCATCCCCCCCCCCCCATCCCCAGTGGTGCCGAGCTATTAAAAGGAGCACTAGGCTCCCCAGTGCATAGTTGATGTAGGTGGTGGGTGTGCTAGCGCACCCTTTGCACCCTTGGCACCCTTTGCGACACATGCGGGGGTTTAACCTCGTAAACTACCCCCACACGAATGCATGCACAGGCAAAACATGGTGAGGCGTCAATGCAACAACGCGGCCCTAGAGCCCGAATATCCATAGCCCGAGCCGTGTTGGGACAACACATGAGGGGCTGCAATACAGGGCACACCAACCGTGAAACAAAAGGCAGATTGTCGGTCCCTTCTGTCAACACAGCAACACAGCAACACACCCTGGGGTACCCCCTCCCCTTGTGCAAGCAGGGCCATGGTCCCAAAAGTCCAGTCCAGCCAGCGGCTCAACGCCCACCCCATGCTTAGACAAGCCTGTGCTTGCACACGACACACACAACAGCAAAGCATGGTATGTGACAACCGTGCCGGGAATAGCAATGATAGCCGTGGCCGAAAATCCCACCCAAACAAACTGCATGGGGTTGCAATGTGTGGTACAATGTTGTTGTGAACAGAATGCACAATCACAGACATGAATGAGCCCCTCTTTCCCTCTACAAGTGCATCACAAACGCCCAATCCTGCATCCAGGACCACACAAAACAGCGGTCCCAAAAATCCTGAAAACAGCGGTTCAACACCCACACCACGCTTGGACAAGCCCGTGCTTGCGCAATGTGGGAGGGGGGGGGGGTACACAAACGGCCTAAAGGGTGCCCCGTGGGCGCTGCACACGCCCCGCACAGCACGTTTCCTTCTATGGCTGGCTGTGCTCTGGTGGTCGAGCCGTCTCATGTAGGGAGTGGGCTTGCCATGGCATGTGAGGGCCCCATCCTGGAAATAAACCCCACCACCCACTTACAACCCCCACCCCCACCTATAGCCCCCCCCCCCCCCCCGGCAAAAATTGCCTCAATTTAACTCGAGCCGCAATGGGCGCAGCGCGCTCGAAAGAAAAATTTCATCTATAATGCTTTAAGCCCGGGAGGTTTATAGGTGGGGGGTGGGGATGACAAATCCCGGAAATGCAAATGGGTGCAGGCATGGTGCCGTTCAGAATAGAGACACATGGCTTTGTAGCCCCCCCGCCCCCCGGCTTGGGCTTGCTACTGCAGAGCCCAGGGATGGTGTGACGGGGGCGGTGCACACACACCCTGTTGTTTACGGGTAATGATGCTCGGCAGGGGAGCTCAAACATCAGTGTTTGCTGTCAATTTGTCTGAACCTCGCAGTCTGAGCAGCATTTGAATGGGTTCATGAACCCCCCCCCCCCCCCCGAGGGCTCCTTTTAAGGGGTGGGGGGGGGGGCGGGGGTGGGGTCCGAGGCGGTGGGTGGGTGGGTCCAGCCCCCCCAACCCCCCGGCCCCCAGTGGTGCTGAGTTTTAGAGGTGCCGAAGAACCCTCATACCACATTTACAAAATACTTTCATGATGAGTTGGGAAAAAATGAAGGAAAACAGAACACAACTAACATGTATCTGTATGGCCCAAGGTTACAACCAATTCTGATGCCTCGTACTACAACAACTGAGCTACTACCAGCAGCTGTCAGCAAAGTGCATTAGAGTGTTCATAGCCCCCTGTGTGACATTCTGTCTGGTTGTTGTTTCTTTACGGGGCCCTGGACAGTCGCCCATTCTTCCCGTCACATGTTGCGTTGGGTTGCTGCTTTCTGTCGGCCGCTGCGGCTGGTGCTCTTGCTGGTGTCGTTTCCGTGTTCCGTTTCGTTTCGTTGGAGCCCAGTGGTTGGTGTGCCGAGGCTGTGCTGGATGTGGCATGGTGTGCCGTTTGCGCGTCAGTGGCACCCAGTAGTTGGTGTATTGAGGTTGTGCTGGTTGTTGTGGGGGTCATTTGACTGTTTTTGCCGTCCACGCACCTCTGTCCACAAGCCGTTCATAACCTGCCTCGCTGTGTTTCCGTGTGCGTGAGGCCCAGGTGCCCTGCTCCTCCACGCGTTGCCCCGATCGTCCACCATATGCCCCTTTCCCCCTCACGGCGGGTCTGCCCCCGGTGGGTTCCCGCTCCTGTTGCGCGAACAGCCCATCTGGGCTGCGGGAGGCACCCCGCACCTGATGCCGGTTGAGCAGGGGTTGCCCTGGCACCGGGTAGCGATGGGGCTGGCTGGCCAGGCCATCCCCTTTATTGTCGCTGCCTGCTCCGCATGGTGTCCCGGGTGTTTACACTGCCCCCCCCCCCCCCCCCCCCCCAAGTGGGGCTGACTTTTTAGAGGTGCCAAGGAAAATTCTATTGCCTTTGGCAGTGCACCTCGAAGAGAGGCTGACAGTCAGCCAATCCTTCAGCTAGTCAGGCAAGCAGTCAGTCAGACAGTCAGCCAGGCAAGCAGGCAGGCAGACAGAAACACACAGTTTGGGTCTTTTCAGTGGCAGACTCGTCTTCAAGCAGTGGGGAGAACAGATACTGTCAGAACAAGCAACGATGGAACAGTAATGCAGGCGGCCTCACACGGTTCCAATCCCAGTCGGCCGACCGCTGGCGGCGCTGGCTGACCGGTCATCTCTGCCCAATTTGACCCTCGTTCAAACCCTGCTGAGCACAGACTTCTGAGCACAAACTTTTGAACCCCCCCCCCCCCCCTACACCCCCCCCCCAAAATGTGATATCCAGTTTCAGGGGATAGAAGCCTCAGAATCAAAAAATCCATTGGGGGATTGTCTTATAGGGCAAAATAATGATTTTACAAGGGGTTGGACATCCAATATCATGCCTTGGGGTATGCTACGCGAATGACCCCCCAAAAAGGTGGGTATACGACGCCCGCACCTGCGCGTGATCTAACAACCTCCCTTCGAGGAGATTTTTGGTCTAAACCAATTGGTGCCGAAGGCGCCAGAGAAGATTTTTGATTGGCTTCAGGCCCGCAAGAAAATTTGGCCAATCTTTTGAAGGGATGTGTGGGTCCAGGGGGGGTTGGGTGGGTGGTGTGCCCCCCCCCCCCCCCAACTCATGATGTATGCGCACATTGCCTCATCATTTTTCTTTGTATGTTTGTATTTACTAACACGCTTACGCCTTCATGGTACCCCCTCCTCATGAGTTGATATGCGTCCCGTAGATTTGCGGCCAGCAGCAGCCGCCCCTCGATGCTCTGCGTTCCACTTTCCAATTCGAAACAGAGCGCACACCTTCACTCCGGCAATCTTCACTGACAACTGCAAATAACACCCGTGGGGTCACACTTGCACTTGGTACCGCGAATGCACCTGATGATGCAGCCAGACGCGCGACGGTGTTCTGCAATGGCGCCTCCTAAGAGGACAGAGAGCGCAGAGGGTTCAAGGGGACGGCAGCAGGGCTCCTTGAAAGGGAAGGATGGGCACGAATGCATTGGAAGGGAAGGGACCTCGGAGGCGGCCCCAGAAGCAGTTAGACAGGCGGTTGGAGGAGGTTGCCAAAGCGGTTGGGGTCGGTTACTGTCGGTTACAAATGCCATTGAAGCCGGCACTTGCCGTCAAAAAGACAGCGGCTGGGCAAAGGGAGAGCGCCGAAGACAGGCGTGGCGAAGCTGAACAATCAAGAAGTCGGGTTTTCAGCTCCGGGGGGAGGGGGGGGAGGGGGGGGTGACGCCGCTTCTGTGCTGCAGCGCATGCAATTCTGGGACCTTTGCCTTGTTGGCCTCATTTGGTAACCCCCGCCAGAGTTTTGCTTAAGGGGAGGGGGGGCTGGGTGGGTCCAAGGGGGGTGGGTGGGTGGGGTTGTGGGGGGGGACCCCCCCCCCCCCTCCAGGAGACCCTGAGTTGTTAGAGGCGCCAAAGGCGCTGAATAAAATTTTTGGCCTAAACTGACTTGCGCTGAAGGCGCCAGAGAAAATTTTTCATTGGCTGAAGACCTGGAGAAAAATTTGCCCCATCACTTAAGGGGGGTGGGGGGTGGGTGGGTGGGTCCGAGGGGAGTGGGTGGGTGGTGTCAGACCCCCACTACTGTCAAAAAGGGGCTTTTGCGACGCGTCGGGCCCCGACACCTCCCGACGCGTCGTACATCCCCGACGCGTCGGGCCCCGACACCTTGTACGACACTGTACGACGCGTCGTACATCCCCGACGCGTCGGGCCCCGACGCCTTGTACGACACTGTACGACGCGTCGTACAGTGTCTTAAGCAACACTCTGCCCCCCCCCCTCTCTTAAGCAACACTCTGCCCCCCCCCCCCCTCTCTTAAGCAACACTCTGCCCCCCCCCTTCTATTAAGCAACACTCTGCACAGGGGGAGGGCGGTCTGGGGTCTGTAGACACTGTGCACCACAGGTAGACGCGGCCTGCTAATTGTAGACACTGTCGGCATGTTGTAGACGCGAAGTGCCAATATTTGGGAAGGGGGCCGAAGGCCCCCTTCCCCCAAGACGGTCCGCTGCCATCGTTTACCCGCCTAGAGGGGGAGGGCGGTCGTACTATGTCGTACTGTGTCGTACGGTGTTGGTGCTGTACGACACCTTGTACGACACTGTACGACGCGTCGTACATCCCCGACGCGTCGGGCCCCGACGCCTTGTACGACACTGTACGACGCGTCGTACGCTCCCGACGCGTCGGGCCCCGACGCCTTGTACGACGCCCCGACGCGTCGTACAATGCATTTCCGACAGCACTCCAGACCCCCCCCCCCCCCCCACACCCCCACTCCCCCCAGGAGATGCCGAGTTATTAAGCAAAACTCTGACCCCCGCCTCCGTGTCCAACGAACAATTTTGTCCTTAAAAAAATTGGTCCGAACAGGAGTGTTCATTGGACACACCGTTCAGTGCACGCGACAATATTGTGAAACGGCGGTAACACATCCCTGGGCACACGTTGCCCAGCCATTCAAGGCACAATGCGACGGAGGCCTCCAAATAGAACCTTTCAGATTTGCCCACCATTACTGCAAGATACATCACAAAAGCCCCTCATTTCCCCAAACCTTTGGCCTGAAAGCGCGGTTCTGGAGCCCAGTACCTAATTAAATACCTAATTAATTAGGTCCTCAAAAAATACAGTCCAAACGGAAGTGTTCTTTGGACACAGGGGGGGGAGGGACCCCGCCAGCCCCTGGCACAAGCACAGGCCAACACTGCAGCAGCGCTGGGAGGCTGTGCTGGATTGTGACAAGTCTGGGCCATCGGCGGCAATGGGGGGGCATTAGCGTAGGGGGGCGCAGGTCGGGCAGGCCATCCATCAATGCCCATCAATGAGGTGTTTGACGGGTTGACATGCTGGTGAATAAAAGGAAAGTTTTTCGTTTTTTATATTGTCGGCTTTTAGTTTCACACATACCATTGGCAAAAGCCTTTTGAGGGTTTTTGAAAGAAAGGAGGGGGTGGGATGGGGTGGGGTGGGGTGGGGTGGGGTGGGTGCTTGACTCCCTTGTGGAGCTTCTGTAGACATGAACCTGGCATGAACCTACATTCATGGTTCAAAAAGAGGTGCAAAAAACAAAAACAGCAAATCAACAACACATATACCTTTGTAAAAAGACAACATCGGGCGAAAACGGGGAAAATTGCAAAATAAACGCAGAAACGTGTTTTTTTTTGGAATTAACGGGTGACAAGACGGGCAATTATGTATGGCCTGGGGTCAGGCTATGGGAGAGGAAAGCGAAGTACGAGCATCCCTTCCCTCGCATGACACCCCAGCCCACTGTCGCCCCCCCCCCCCCCTTCCCCCTGTCATAACACGGGCCAAGTTCTGGTTCAGGGGGCAAAAGTGCGGAAGCAGGGGGTCACGGTGTTTGGACAAGCCCGTGGTACCGCATGGCACTTACCCCCCCCCCCCCCTTGCGCAAGCACGGCCGCGGTCCCAGAAGTCAGGCCAAAACGGCGGTTCAACGCCCACCCCGTGCTTAGACAAGGCCGTGCATGCGCGTGACACATGTGACAGCCAGACCGGGAATAACATTGTTAGCCATGGCTGAAAATCACATCAGAACAAGCAGCATGGGGTTCCAATGTGTAGCACAATGTTGTCATGAACAGAATGCACCATCACAGACATGAATGAGCCCCTCTTTCCCTGTACAAACGCTCTACAAACACCCAATCCTCCATTCTGGACCACAAAAACAGTGGTCACAAAATTTTCTCAAAACGGCGGTTCAACGCCCACCCCGTGCTTAGACAAGGCCGTGCATGCGCGTGACACATGTGACAGCCAGACCGGGAATAACATTGTTAGCCATGGCTGAAAATCACATCAGAACAAGCAGCATGGGGTTCCAATGTGTAGCACAATGTTGTCATGAACAGAATGCACCATCACAGACATGAATGAGCCCCTCTTTCCCTGTACAAACGCTCTACAAACACCCAATCCTCCATTCTGGACCACAAAAACAGTGGTCACAAAATTTTCTCAAAAAGGCGCTTCAACGCCCACCCCGTGCTTAGACAAGGCCGTGCATGCGCAAGGGGGGGGGGGGTACCACGATACGCATGTTGCAGACATGAGCCAACCCCCAACCCTTTGTGACTACAAAAGGGTGTCCAACACGCCAGCAGACACCCCAGAACACAAGAGCACATGGAATCACAGCTACACCAACACTTTGGCACCCGCATGGACCCTTCCTGCAGCCTGCACAAATCTACAAACCACATTCTCTATTAGCTTGGAACTGCAAAAACAATGGTTCCAAAAAAACCCAAAAGTGCGGAAACATGATGTTGCGGTTTTTGGACAGGCTGCTGTTTGGACAAGGAGGGGTGGGGGGGGGGGGTACTGCTATTCCTTCCCTTGCCTGGACCGCTGTACCCTCCCCACAATGAATGTGGACCGCAAAGACGACAAACTCTCCGCCACAAGCTCCGTGCACAGCACCACCCCTTGGGCAGCCCCCGATGATTTTGCCACCGCACCTGCACCGCAGGAGGAGTGGGACCGACACTCTGGCCCCTGGCAGTTCAGTGCCAGAAAGCGCAACTCAAACATCGGGGCTGGTCCAACCTGCAACCCCCAGCGTTCCTCTGTACAAAGGCCGAAGGTTATCCCCCTCCGACCGCCGACGTTGGCATCAGGAATCAATGATGGCAGAAGGCGGGATGGTGTCACGGTGGGGCACGACTGTTCGTATACACCACAAAGGGCAGGGGTGGGCGGGCTTTCAACTGGGGGGGGGGGGGCGATACAGCCCTCTGGCTGGACCCCCCCCCTCAAAAAAAAAGGGCTCAATGAAAAGGGTTCCCCTAAAATCCTATTGAGAGTGACCCAGGGGCCCGGAGGTGACCCGGACCCAAATTTCGACAAAAATTGAAAAAGGCATTTCTGGAATCAGCGCGCCGAAGGGGTTCAGACAAATCATCATTTCCCATGTCCCCCCTCCCCCCCGTGTCCAGCGAACAATAACATCCTCAAAAAATACGGTCCGAACAGGAGTGTTCGTTGCACACACCATTTGGTACCTAAATAATTCGGTACCTGAGCCCGGTACAACATTAATTGGGTCCCAAAAAAATACGGTCCGAACGGAAGAGTTCGTTGGACAAGTGGACAAGGCATTCGTTGGACATGAGGGGGCGGGGGGTCTTTTGGAGGTGACCTGGACCCAAGTTTTGGCAAAAAAAAAAAGGGATTTTTGGAGTCATCATGTTGAGGGGGTTCAAAAGTCATCATTTGCCATGTATTGGGTGAAAAAAAAAACTGACCATTTTGAATACTCAAAAAAAAAATGAAAGTAGGCGCCAGAGTTCATAATAACTGATCAATGGTCCTGTCAATTGAGCCCTTCCCCCCCCCCCCCGCCCCCAAGTTTTGCAGTTTTTGGGGGCTCTGTTGACCCCCCCCCCCCCCTCGTTGAAAACCCGCTGTCCCCAGCGGTCTAGGGTGTAGGGTGTGAAGAGAGGGTGATGGCAGAGGGCAGCCGCCTCTGTCTTCTGCCCCTACATCACAGCCGCATTTCCTTCGCTCAGACTTACGTATGCCTCGCAAGTGCTCGGTCGGACGAACCGGTTTGGTGTGGCAGGTAACGTACAACATAGAAGTCCTATGTGGAAACCCCTCAGGCCGTCAACAATGGTGGGACGGTTAGTTGGACTTTGGAATCTGTCACCAGCGGATGCAGGAGGATGAGACTGCCACGCCATCGAGGCTTCCTAGAAACAGGTGATTCTGTGCTGAAACAAAAAAAAAACAGTTGGAACGATGGCTCCTGCAAGATATGGGGTTTGCTGTGTGAGTAAGGCATGATGGGCATGTGTGTACCTATGCCACAGCCCTATCGCCACCACACCATGCAACCCTGCGGCTGTGCCCTTGGCCCCTGGCGCCACCTGAGCCCAACCCACAACAGTGTCAGTGGGACCTTCCAAGAGCCGCCGTGGAACGCGGAGTCTACCGCCAGCCGCATGGGCGTCCCCCTGCACGGGGACCACGCACAGCAGCAGCAACACGATGCAGGCCAGGGCCCTGGGACCCGTCATGCGAGCAGCGGCCATAGTGGCAACAGAAAGAATGCCCCTGAGCCAGAGTAGGACGTCTACATGTGGGGTAGGTACGGCTTTCCACCCCAAGGCGTGCACGCACTACGCAGAGGGACGCCCCGTAGCCCTACTCCCCGCTACATAGCCCTGCGCCCTGTGTCATAGAATTGGTCACAACCCATGTGTATTTTGCTGCACTCTCTAAAATCCGTCTGCCAAAATCCTTCGATGCTTTCCAAACCCATCGTCGCCTTGAACTGCTTTTTTATTACACGTGTCTTAATCCCAACACATGGTGCGTGTAATCAACCTCATGTGCCCATTGATTGTACACCTGTCCCATGTGATGAAGCCATTTGCCTACTCTTCTATTCCACATTCCATCATAGTGCCTCACCTTCAGATTGTCCTGATATGCACACCCATGTTCTGGCCACCTTGAGATTGTGAAGCAAGCAACAGTTGATCAGGTCATGAACATCAATCTGAGATGCCCCGACTCGCATGGGGAGTTGGGGGTGGCTGGCCTGTGCACAGATTTGCCACCCAATGACTGCCCCCCCCCCCCCCCTCCCTGTCCAACGGACAATAAAATCCTCATGAAACACGGTCCGAACAGGAGTGTTCGTTGAACACGCCGTTCGGTACTCAATTAATTCGGTCCCTAAACACAGTACCTAATTAATTAGGTCTCAAAAGAATACGGTCTGAATGGAAGTCTTCGTTGGACAAGGCATTTATTGGACACGGTTGCAATTGGTGAACCCCACCCCCACCCCTTGTGCAAGCTGAAGCATGGCCACCTCGACGGATCGTGCTGCCCCTCTTTTGACCCATGCCTTTTGCGTTGCTGGAATCAAAGGAAACAGCCGATGGCGGCGGCATCTGAGCATGTTCTTGGGGACGCAAATCGATTGCACAGCTTTGGACTACTGTTTAATATGTGTGGCACCCTTCCCTCACGTAGTCAACTCAGCAAAATTCATTCGTGGTCGGTGAGACCCCCCCCCCCTCCCCCAAGTGAGTTCTGCAGTCGTACACCTGTGGCATTAAAAAATTGTTTGTTGCATAAACAAAGGTTTGCATGTACTTGTTGCGGCCACTTTGTAGGATACCACTGGAACCACTTGGCCAGGCGCACTTGGCTTGTTTTGGGCTGGGCCAGCGAAACACAAACTGCAAGCACAACCCCAACCCCCAGAACCAAGCACCAACGGTCTCCAAGAAAAATTTGCTGTGCTGTGGCATGCTTCAGTGAAAAATGTGGCTCCTGTACAAAAAAATCGTCAAATTGTGGAGTACTATGCAGTAAATGCATGCACTTTTTTTTTTTGCGTTGGGTCGTGTAATTACGAGCGCTAAGCCAGGGCCTGGCCAGGGGTGGCACCGATGCAGATGGCTACAGAAGGTCAACGGGTGGAGCAAAGGGGGGCCACAAATGTTCTGTCTTTGTGCAAAACAGCGGAGCAAACATCTGTATGAACTTCCATGCACTCCGATACTTATAAAAATTCTATTGCCTT
This sequence comes from Eutreptiella sp. 'Long Island Sound 2002', assembly GCA_964036045.1. NCBI lineage: Eukaryota > Euglenozoa > Euglenophyceae > Eutreptiales > Eutreptiaceae > Eutreptiella > Eutreptiella sp. 'Long Island Sound 2002'. The sequence goes on from OZ038385.1 coordinate 34,573,724, forward strand.
TGGCAGTGCACCTCGAAGAGAGGCTGACAGTCAGCCAATCAGTCAGTCAGTCAGGCAAGCAGTCAGTCAGGCAAGCAGGCAGGCAGGCAGGCAGGCAGAAACACACAGTTTGGGTTTTTACAGTGGCGGACTCGGCTACCAGCAGTGGGGAGCCCGAAGTGTAGGAGACCAGCCAGCGGTTGATTGGTGATTCAGTTGAATGCCAACCGTGGTGTCAGCAATTCGAATCCCGGCCGATAGATCGCCGCCCATGCCGGCCGATCTGTCAGCTTTGTTGTACCTGACCCTCGTTCAAATCCTTCTGAGCACAAACTTTTGACCCCCCGCCCCCCCAATCCCCCAAAAAATGTGATATCCAGTTTCAGGGCATAGAAGCCTCAGAATCAAAAAATCGATTGGGGGATCATTTTATTAAGCCAAATAATGATTTTACAAGGGGTTGGACATCCAATATCATGCCTTGGGGTATGCTACGCAAACGACCCCCAAAAAGGGGGGGGGGCAATATGACGCACGCGCCTGCGCTTGATCTAACAACCTCTCTTCGAGGTGATTCTAGCTTTCGTTCACTTGGTTGCACCAACATCCCAACACAAAAACTTTGATATTCACCATCCATTTTGGCTTCATCCTGCAAATAACACCATTGCGATTGTCCTCATCATCGTTTGCATTCTGCTTTGATACACCTGTCTGGTTTTCGTATTGTTAAATCGTCTCGGGCTAGAGCATAATACTTGTTACCAAGTGCATGATTTATCAATCCATGTCTTTTCTGTCAAAAAAAAAAGTATATGCGCACCCAGTTTTTATCCAAAAATCGGTCGAACTGAGACCACAATATTTTGGTCTACATTTCACTTTTGAGCCCAAAATGTACCTTACTCGTCTTCGCCCATGCAATGCTTTGCGTGTTTTGCTTGGAACACCAAAACCTCTCAATGAAAAAAGCCTAGGTACCACTATGCAATTGTTGCAAATGTAAACAGGGAAATATAATGCATCAATTATTGTGCAAACAATTTCCGTTGAAAAATTTTGGGTGCAAGACCACCTTTTCAAAAATCTTTTGCTCAGTAAAACATTCAACAAACGTCTGATGCAAAGAGATTTGATGGTGATTTTCTTGTTGCAAAATTGCGTTCAGTAAAATCGCCACTTGCAATTTGCATGTGCAACAAATCAGTCGTACTCTCACCTCAATTCTCCAATTACCTAATGTGTGTATGCATTATCTACAACTTTATCTTGCTATTGCCCATCACAATATTGTACCAAAAAAATCGTCTGCAACCGAAACTCCTAGAGGATGAATGCAAAATCACCAAAGCCCCAGGAAAAACACTGTGAATTATGTTGCGTTGACAGAAAATTAAAGTACTGAACAGCCCAACCTTGGTGATGGCTTTTTGCCCTTTTCGGGTCCTGCCCTTGGCCTTTATTCCTTGCAAAGCTTGATGCTTGCTTTGCGCTATAGGGGGCTAACTTGGCTTGTGAAGAGCAAAATGCGGCAGGGGTTGGAAAACAGCAATAGGGGGAGAGAGATGGGATAGAGAGAAATTCCAGAAAGCCTGGGCCCATGTCCCGGCCTGAATTGTACAGTGCAGTGGTAATTCAATGATGAGGGCCATGGGGGTGCAAACGAACGGTATCAAGATGTGCACATATTTGGAGAACAGAGCAAAGAAAGCTGCACAAAAGTTATGTACGATGGAATCAAAGGCTTTGGAAAAATCCACAAAAAACGTGCGTTTAAACACCAAAAATCTTCAGCCAGTTTGCCACAAATTGGCGCGCCCAAAGTGGCATACCAATTGGTGCCGGCTGAAAATCCGGCACCCATGCGGTGCTGACCTTCACAGCCGGCACTTCTCCATCAGTACAATCCTCAGAAATCTAAGTACAGAAATGAGGTTTTGAATATCAAATGGCAATTACACATAGTAAACAACCAATGCATAAGCTGCCGGCAGCAATTGCACATTATTGGCCTACCTATTGGTAGGCTTACCTTACAAATGATTGAAAATGTGACACCTCTTGCGGCTGCTTTTTGTTCCACAGGAGAAATCGCAAAAAAAAAGTCTTCCAGTTGCAGAGCAATGATGGCAGCAAACCATTTGTGGGCTGTATTTTGTAATACCAATGGTCTTAATTCGTCAATGTTGAAAACCCCAAGGGTATTGGGGATGGGGTTAAGCAGAGCCAACAACCAATGGGGAAATAAGTCCTCTTGTTTCAAACCCTCAATGCAAATTGTGTGCATATGCCGTACCAAGAAATCAGCAAATTTGGCGTGGATGAAATTAGGAACACGGTCGTAACCAAAGGACACGGCATTGTTCAATGTTTTCGGTCCAGCGTGCACTAGTGGTGGCTGGCCAAAAAAGAGCCTTCACCAACATTGCTACGTTTTTGTTGCCAAAAAACTCCTTGTGATATTTTGCACAATGTGAAACAGTTTTACCAGTTGGAGACATGGTTTCTTGACCAAAAGAACGAAAATTTTTGAGCCATCCTCCCGGCGTCAGGGGATGGTGCCTCTTGTCTCACGGAGGGACACGAGTTTCTTCTTGGTCTGGGGTTGCTTCAAAAGCTGATAGACTTTTTTGTTTCCTCCACAGCCTTTTCTCATAGGGGTTGTCAAGCAGTGTGCACAGCTTTTCGAGGGCAAAGAGGCCAGATTGGTGCTTTTCCTCGCGATCACTCAATACATGTGAGTAATCAGCTTGTGGAGTTTTCGGATTAAATGTCTTGCGGAAAAGGCCCATGCATCTCGGCGGGGAATGCGGTTGTTCATTTGCAAACCCAAACAAATTGTCTGGCATGCCCCCACGCAACTGTCTGTCACACCCTGACAAATGGTCTGCCACACCCCCAAACAACTGTTTGTCGCACCCTGACAAAGGGTCTGTCACGCCCCCCCCACAACTGTCTGTCACGTCCTGACAAATGGTCTGTCACGCCCACACATAATTGTCCGTCACACCCTCACAAAAGGTCTGTCACGTGCCAACAAATGGTCCGTCACGCCCTGGACACAACTCTTTGATACCAGGCAAGCCAATGCACGGTAAAAGCCAACATGAATGAACATACAGTTTGTGCACATGAGATGGAGTTCGCCGGCTGGAATCGGTGCGCTGCTACAGCCAGCGTACTGGTCACTGGATCAAGCTGAAACAACGAGGTTGGGGCAAGGTTTGGTGCTGATTGAGAAGGAAAACAAGCGTGCTGGTCATTTCATAGTCACAGTCATGGTTAGCGAATCCCCCATTCACGCGTTCGGAACCAAATAGAGTTACAAATAAATTGCACTTACCGTCCACGGTGGGGGTGCAGGGGACACCCCATCCGGGAACAACTCTGGGAAAATTGCTGCAGCAACAATTCAGGCATGCGCACATGCAGGCGCGCGCGCACACACACACACACACACGTCCCAACCCCCTCTTCACACTGAACTTTGACGATGCTGCGCCCAAAGCGATCTCTGTTCGTTTCGGGAATCCCTGCATCCTCATACACGCCTTCCAACGATTATGCTGCCTTGTCCAACGGCGAGAGCAGACGTATTTCTATCCTTCAAATGGAACGGTTCTTGTGTTGACTTGTGACTTCCTCTTGATATCAGATAAAAAGCATGCATTCAATCTCTCGGGCCTAGAAGGATCCAGGAGAAATGATACCTTTCTGAAAGAGCAAGGATGCAGACATTTTGTGGAGGCTAAAACAACTGCACATTGAAGGGTGCAGCGTGCACTTCATGCAGAACCCTCAGGGACTCTCGCTCAATGCTCTCGTGGGTGGGGAGGTCAACACAGGAACATATCCCGACGCATGTTTGATGGGGGTAGGCTAAGGCGGTTGGGGGGGGGGGGGTATGCACAGCCAAACACAAACGAAGGTATTGGATACAAGGCGTACCATGGACTGAATGACATACAATCAGTATGGAGGGAACCCCCACAGGAATTCCCCTCTGTAGCAGGGTGCCCACCAAGACCTGCTGCAGGGGGGGGGGGGGCTCGTGCGAGGCGGGGGCAGCAACTCCACAACAAAAAATTCGCCAGATGAAAAACTGAATCCCGCAGGTATCCGTTTATAGACAACGCCCACAGGCACGGCTCGACCTAAGTCTGAGCATCCGGTCCAGAGCGGTGCAGGGCTGTTCGCCAAGTCAGTGCTACTTCGACTTCCTCTGCGCTGGCACACGAGCCTCAGACCCTTTTGTGACGACCCATCAGCAATCCAAAGATCTCAATTCCTGCCATTGCCTGTCCGGCCATCACCCGTGACCACAGCGTATGAACAAGCAAATAGAATAATGGGGGTGGGAAGCGGCACCGGCTCAATGCCGCACATGTCACCCGCATGTGCCTGATGCGGGTGACAGCCCTGGAAACCGGCAGACGAGCAATCGTTGAATGCCACTGCACTGGTAAAACAACGGACGCCACCTTCAAACAAGGCGTCAGCAACAACACACACCATAACTGACTGTACACCGGCAGTGGATTGGCAAGAGGAATTACGGGTCGGCCGACACAACACGGGGCCCAAGCAAGCGCTGCTGACAGTGCCCATGTTGCAGCGAGTGGGCGAGGAGGGAGAGATACATGCACGTATGCTGTCGACACAAGGAGTCAAAAGGGTAGACAACGTCAGCCATGCCCGCCTCTGCCGTGGTGCTTGCTTGCACACTGCGGATTCGACTGCACTGCGCGCGCACCGTTTTCCGTGCGCGTACAGGCGCCGCTTGCACCGTGCGTGTGCGTGGAATAGCCGTGGGATCTCTGTCGACGACCGATTTGCATCCCAGTTTCGTACAAACGCGCAAAATTGATTGCAAGCAGCCCTTCAAACCTTCCAATCACGACTGCAACTCCATTGGGCTTCGCCCACAAAAACAGCGCACCGACAAACAAGCTCTCGGACAAACAGACACAATCAGAATGAGCGCGGCGACCCAACGGGTGACTGTCTGGGGCCCAGTCGTCAAATGAGAGGAAGTAGGTAGCTCTCTGAAAACCCGCATTCCACCGCACGCGCACCGCACACGCCGCACAAGGTGCTGTCCTCACAGTCCCCTCATACTCCACATTTTGTGAAGTGTGACTGACTAAGAAGGTCAGGGGGCCCGCTTCCCCATCGGCTCGGAAAGTTAGCTGATGGACACCGCGCACCACAGATTCGGCACGGCGACCATCACGCTCAGTGGCCCAAGTGGCGCACAGCATGTGTGATCTGAGCTTCAAAACAAAGGCGGAAGGCATCGGCCGCATACTCCAGGTATGCTGAGCCGTCCACATCACCCAACGGCACCCTCGCCCCACGTCAACAGGTTGTTCGAAAGACGGTGCATGAGGCTGGACTGCCGGGTTGCCTGAGCAGCATCCAGGCACGGCGATTGGAAAGCGGGGCCTGTATCTATTTGGGCCGTGCTGCGTGGGTGGGGCCAAGAGGGCAGTGGAATGCAGGGGGGGGGGGGTACCATGTGCTTCTGGGCAAATCCACTGAGGCGGGAACCCCTGATGATGGACTGGGGGACTCCCGCATAGAGGTGCAGGAGATATGGGGGACACCAATCACGCACAACAGAACGCACGTGAAGTGCATTAAAACGGACGCTGGGGGACCGTCGTGACACCGTCGCCACAGCAAATCCGACTGAACACATACAATTTTACAGCATTTGACGGAACCCAGCCTCCAGATCCGCCACATGGGGCTCAGGGGCTTCGGGGGCGCCATTCTGTTCAGTATTCAAGCAACCTAAGGGAATGAGCAGGTTCAGCACTACAGATCAGCGGTCATCTCTGTCCTTGTGATCAGCGTGTTTCTGCTCAGCACATTGGCTGCATCATGCGCTGAGGGCAGCGGTGCTGAACAGGAGCGATCCTGAAGCAACAGCATCTTGAGACGGAGCCTCCGCGATACCCAAGCGTGCACTATCCAAGTGTTTGCTGGACAGATACTGCAGCACGGCCTGAAAAGCGAACGGCATGGAGAGGACCACGGTGCACAAAGCGCAGTCTTGGTATCACCAAGGTATCGGGAAATAAGGTGCAAACAACAACCCAGGTAACATTGACCCTTGTAACTAAATGCTCGCACTCAGTCACAAGCTTCACAGTCACGCATTTCCTCCTCAGCCAACAATCGACAACAGCTTCACACTTGCGTGTAACAGTTGGTGGCAGGTGTTGTTTTCAGAATAGTCAGTTCCTCCCTAGACTGGCAGTGCGCAGTTGATACGTGTGGCATGCCGATGGCTGGATATGCATTGCCTGAGATGCAGACACATGGGTATTTGGTAAAACTTAGTACCAAACGAGGTAAAACTTAGTAAATTAGTAAAATGTGGCAAAACTGAGTAGAAACAAGTAAAAAACTTAGTAAACAAGATAAATATTTTTTACGAAAAACTTCAGATTCTTGCTCAGTAAAAATAGGAATTTTTTCTGAAGCCTTACCATACCCCCCGTTTTTACAAAGGAATTTGACACTTCGATGGTAGGTGGTCTTTTGTTTAAGGGCATAAAGCCCCCGGGTCGATTCCCAGCCACTAGTGTTTGTGGCGCCCCACCCAGGCCAAACCATCATGCACACCAATTAGTTGGCACATTCCCTTTTCTTATTACACCCGGTTTTGTTACGAGTGCGGCACTGGTGTTTGCCATGGCCTTGTCAAGACTGTTTTCTTGAGCCTGATTTTGTTTCTAGTGCCCAATCCCAATGACATTATGTTGTTTTATAACCAATGTTAGTGCCAACTAATCACAAAAGACACACTTGAAGATCAAGTCTGCCTTAGTATCTGTAATTCTCGGTTTGCCTGCCTCTGTGGAATTCATTGTGCACATCCCAAAGATAGTTTTTTCAATTCTCCTTGCAACTTGGTGCAAAATTCTTGGTCATTTCTCAGTTGACCATCGGCATTGCGGGGGTATTGAGGAGGCACTGCACACCCTTGCGCCAGATCCGCACACTGGGATGGGTGTTATCAGTGGCATCATCAGCAGTAACAACAACAATAGTAAAAACAGCAGCCGCAACAAGGTTGGCCACCCAGAATTGGTGCAATCCTACAGCCCGAGTGTTGAAATAAAGCCACCCCTTCTTTTCCTGGCCACCGTGAGCAAGCACTTGCACACTGAGGCATCAGTCGATTCAGAGGCGAAACTACAAGCAAATGCCGCAGGCAAAGGTCCCCATCCGCAATAAAGTAACACCCTCCCAACAAACGTATCCCTCCAGACCCCGATTTTGGGGCCCAAGCAAGACCTTTGAGCAGGTACGGTCACTTCACCACAGTCTGCACTGCTCGCGCACCCTCCAAAAAAACAAAACAGCATCCTCACGGTGCACCCACCAATGCCCATCCGATCGATCTGCTCAGAGATGCCCTGACCTTCAGCTGTGAGACACATACCTCTGCCCTGCCAGACTGCGGCTGCTGCTCACTCACCAAGAGTTTGACAGACTTCAGCTTGAACAACAGCTGCACCTGCACGCAATGATGCTGGTGCACAAGCTGGAACGACTCGCAACGAGGGGCGCAAAAATGCACGAGTTGTTGGACGGTCGCACAGTCGCTGGACGGAAACGTGCACAGACGGTACATCCTGCACGCCTCAGCTGCACCCAAAGCAGTCCCAGCCGACCCATCATTTCCTGTGGGCCAGACCAACAGAGATCTGCGACATGGTGAGTGGGTTAGCATGACCTACCTCAAAGGACTGCAGGTTGCTGACGTCACACATACCACTGCATCCAAGGTTGCCTTCGAAGCATCTGCAATCTGATCACCGTTGAAACCCAAGGGTGGGCTGCCAGCCAACAACTTGCCAATGGCCTGTTCAAGGGGTTGAAACGACGAGTTAACTTAGCCAATGCTGACGGGCCTGATTCGTTTGTTTGATGCCCAGTTTGCCACATCAGGCAGCAGGCAGCAGGCAGCAGGCAGCAAGCAGTCAGTATTGGCAGCATGGGCAGGCAGCAGGCAGTAGGGAGCGCATAGCAGGTAGCATTGGTAGCCATCATCAGGCAGCAGGCAGCAGGCAGCAAGCAGCTAGCAGTCAGTATTGGCAGCATGGGCAGGCAGCAGGCAGTAGGGAGCGCATAGCAGGTAGCATTGGTAGCCATCAACCAGCGGGCAGCATTGGCAGCAGGCCATTGCTTACCGACGGAGGCAGGGAAGGGGAAGGGTCACTTGGCTTACTGTGAAATGAGCGAGTGACTGCGTGCAAAATCATTGTGTGGCCAAAGATGCAATCCCTTGGGAGCAGACAACGTGCCCAAAAGGTTTGCCTAGTAATGCTGAAAAACTGTGTTGTGCAATTTTTGGGGGGCACATTTGTGCATTGGTCCAGAAGGATGCCATGCAATTCAATGCATCTATTTTGACACCCATACATTAGCAATTTTCAAGCAACGAATGCAATTTGGTTGGATGTGCCCCAGTCCATTGAAGGAACTGAATTTGACTGCGGTCCTAATTTTCGGGGAAGTTTGACGAAGCTTTCATGGCCAACTGTTCAAACACGGGCAAGTGTTTCATGTTTCAGGTAAGCTAGGGTGTAGCCATGCTTGTTGCGATTCAAGAGGAGCAATGTAATAAGATGCGGGGCACGGAAGTCCAATGAAGAGGGAAGAACCACTTCAATGATGATCTGGTCTCCAGGTGAGATAGAGTCAACATTTTTGAGCTCTATCAGCAACAAATCCTTCCTCCCACATGGCAGTGGTTGTTGGACATTGTAACAAATGCTTCCCTCAAACTTAATTTTCGTCTACGTTGTGGCGAAGTTTTAACATCTGGAGATAGCCGAAGCTGTTTGTACTCAACAAAAGCAGATGGCATACAGTAGTCCAATGGCAACCCCAGACTTGCATAGGTGAGAGTCGCAGTGCCGCCCTTGAAGAGGCGATTGGGTGGCAAAGATGGGTGTGGAAAAGGGTTTGGGTGGTTGCCGACATACAAAGCTTTGCACTGCATGTGCACTGCGTTTGCAACATTCCCAAAGCAACTCTTTTGTTTGTCAGTTTGTCCCTCCCACGCAGATGTAGTCAGCTCAGTGGAAATCAGTGAGAAAGGGTGCCACGTGTCAATGATGTGCCAAACCTGTGAAGCCACCAAAGGCTGCTGCTCTGTGAACGCCCTCATGGTCTCCTCGTGATTATGCTTTGCTCTGATGTAATTCTCATCAATATTCATAGCATAGGCAAACCCCTGCAATGCGGCCTGGCGAAGGGGACACAAGAATATGCAACGCGTCTTTGTGAATGGAACAGAGTGGCATGCAGCACAGCACAGAAGAGGCAACACAAGAGCATTGCACTTGGGTGAAGAGGAAGCAGCAAACAGTGCACCTTGAGGCAGGAGGCAGGATAGAACGGGGTGCAGAGGCAGTCACAGTGCCGGCATTATGTGAGCATCACAAACAGGAAAATCTGACAGCAATGTATGTGCGAAGGGCAGTCCCGGGATTCTGTGTGGTGGTCCAACTGGTTCATGGGGGTTGCCTGTTCGTGGAGGCAATCCCCCTTGAGCGTGTGGGCCGCCCACTTTGCAGGCTCGTGCCCTGTGTCTTGGACCAGTGGAATGCAGAGTTGTGGTTGCACTGGTGCACTCTGCCCCTCCAAATTTTGCACCATACCCCTGTGCCCGTAAACCATCCCTCCCACAATTTGGCACAAATGATGACCATGTTCACAATCCCCTCATCTGAGCGGTCCACAGCCCACATGTGCATTTGGCCCGCCAGTCATGACTGGTGCACAAGCCCAACATAAATTTCTTTCGGTAGACGAAATGCCGGAGCTCCAAGTGAATGCAGAGCAACAAAGAGTGACGGCGTACCACACCATCCGCTTCATGAAGGAGGCGCCTGCCATGCGTTCCATCGTGTGTCGTTGTGTCCAGAGACAATCGACACCACTTCCTGGTGGGTCCATAAGTGGGAATTCCTGGTGGGTCTATAATGGCAAATTCTGGCGTCCATCACCCAGCTGGGCGGGTGGAACGTGACCAACGATGAACCAACGAGGAACCAACGCCGAAACGAAAATGTCCTTCCCCCATACGTCCTGCCCCACCCAGCGCGTGAAGGCCTGCCACAAGCCCCCAGGGGCGGTTGCAAAGTGACGGTCCCCACCATAGCGGTAGCACCGTTCACGTAGCCAGACCTGCTGACCTGGCCCCCTGGCGCAGGACTCATTCCAACCACCACCTGTTCGAACCCTGAACCCTGGCTTCAACTGGACTGGGGAGTGCAGCTGAAAATCATGGCGATCTAATATGGCCTCCTACCGTGGCCATCTGTACTTTATCGTGCACTTTATGATGAAGCAACCCAGGTCTCAAGCAAGGCCAACGGTCCACCTGAATATCCTGAAGCTGTGCGCTTTTTGTGGCTTTTGCAGAGAATGACATCCGGGGAGGTACTCCCACGCATCGTGCGCGTGCAGCCTGGGGTCACCAGGGCCATCAGGTTTAGACAGCGCTCTCCACAACTGACGAGGGCTGTGGTGCACAGGCCGAGGGGGTTTCCGGGGCAGGGGAATCGGGTATGAATGCCACGATCCTCACGTGCCTGCAGTGCAGCTGAAGTCAGCTGCGAACAAAGGTGCGGTCAAGCGACTGACCCCTGCCAAGAGGGTTGCAACGAACTCGGTTCAAGGTCGAGGGGGGGCACAGAAATAGACCCAACCACAGGCCGGTAACTGCACGAGCTCCACCATCACTAGGCACACCTCATAAGCGTACAGCTTGACCAGACACTCGCTGCGGTTATTCCATGTTTCTGGATCATCTGTGTTCCCCAGATCAATTGAGTGGTCGTAGTCCACCAACGCCTGGGCATGATCTGGTGCTGGCTTCGCACGATGGTACTGCAACGCAGCACAGCATGCAAGTGTGGAGCTAGGAGGCAGCAAAGGGCAACATGCTGGGTAACAATGAGCACCAAACTGGAGATCACCCCAACCCACTCAAACACACACCCTCACCCACCACCCACATCCACTGTATTCAGCATCGACACGAGCCCAGGGGGAAGCCCGGGACGGCCAACCTGCTCCAGATCTGCACGGATCTTGTACGCCATGGCATGTTCAGGCTGCAAACGAATGGCGCTCTCCACATCTCTTTGAGCCGCATCCCAATCGATGTCGGAGACATATGGGGCCAATGCAGCACGCCCCACAAGCGCCTCCACCTGCAAAAATGAACCAGAAACTGAGCTCTGGGCTGCCAGTGGGGACTGTTGGAAAAGTGCACATCCCAATGGCCTGACACAAGGGTCCAACGCAAAACCATAGCCTTCCCCTCCCCTCTGCCCCCCGTAACGCCACCGTCACTGCCCACTCAAACGGACATACTAGTAGGGCCAGACACCCAATGGAGGGGTTTTCCCTATCCTCCAATGCCCCCCCCCCCTCCCAGACCAAAATTTTGCAGTGGCAAAACAAGGAAGGTACTCAGCGATCATTTTTGTTGGGCCCGTTCTAGTGCACAATCCTTTGGCCCCCCTCCCTGCCACCCCTTGCTTACGCCTCCTGTGCCTCAGACAAAGGTTCCTTCGACAATGGGCCACAGGCACACGCAACTCTCCAATACGTGACGGACTGGGTCGAAAAGAGGCCAAGTGGCTTCGGTGTCAATCCCCAAACCACCAAATCTGACTGAACCGATGTTGGGTCACTTTCTGTATCGTTTAGCACCTGAAAGATCCATGTCCAACTTTGAATTTCATAGCAAATGCAACGGCGCACCGACACACACGAAACCCAAGCACAATGCAGTTATAAATGCATTTTTGAGCCCACAATTCATCACCCTGTCAGAGACCCCAACACATCACGGCGAGCTACTTTTTGTTTTTTGGGGAACCTCCAAATTATTGTGGTATGGGGGTGTATCAGTTGAATTCTTCCATGCTGCTCATTGAAAGGGACCAGTGGCTCACTTTTCAGGTTTCGGCCCGGGAGTGCGCGGGCTAGGCAGTGTCTGGGCCTCAGTGTGTGAGGACAGTCAAATGGAAGCGCCAATGAAAAGGGCACCCTGTCACCAACTCCAGTCCCGCCTTCATCCCCACTTTGAAGCAAAACACAAATATGCAATTCTATTGTCAGCTTCAGGCCATTAATGCACGCCATAGCTACCGGCACCCTTATCGCCCCCTGAATTCCTGTGGGGATTGTCCAGGGGCACCAGGCCATCAGAGGCCACCGTGGAGGATTTTAGCGGGCCGCTCAATGAGAGGTCTCGTGACAGTGTACATGGACGGTTGCAATAGCCAGCCCCTTGCGTATGCAGTACGCGTTCACTTGTGTTCTCAAGTGCACAGGACTGGCCCCGTATGAGACCCTCACTGTGCAGTGCTGGAAGCCAAGCTCACCAGGTGACTGCGACTGGCATCTCCTGATTGTCGCCGCCCAGCGGCGTCCACCCCAGGCTGCCGCGGCCGGACACATAATGCAAGGGCAAGCCATTCAGCCGGCATGGACACCAGGGAACAGATCCGGCGCTGTGGGTCATCCTTGTCCAGGAGGTTGATCTACTGTGTTCACAGGTTTCAGATGGGGATGTTTGTGTAGGACACGAAATGGGGAGCTCGCCAGTGCTGGCACTGTGTCTGTGCAGAGGGGCATTCGCCTGCGGCCCCACTCGCTACTTTGTCACAGGGATGGATATAAGAGAGGGGGGGTTCCCCCCCCTCAGATCCCGCCTGCCCCCTCCATTGACAATTTACGATTTATGAAATGTGGGACCCCTAAAGCGCCTGAGGGGACCCGGACACCGAATTTCAGAACAAGTGAAAACTGCATTCGTGGAACCAGCGCGACGAGGGTCCCAAAATGCATCCTGTGGTTTTCAGTGGAAACTTTTTCCAACCATTTTTGACCCCCAAAAAGTGTTCTTGGACAACTTGGGGGCCCCCGAAAAAAAATTCGGCGCCTTTGGCGCCGGACTTTACAGTGGCTGACAGCCCATTTCGCCAATCGTGAATCCTCAATTCTGCCCCATCCAGAGCCCCCACCCCCACCCTTGTGTCATGTCCATCACTGCTCTGTCACCCCGAAAAGGTGGGGACTATTCGGCGTACCTCACCCGAACCCTCAGCGCACACACTTATGGTCCCTTGCCAAACGGTGACGGGGAAAAAGGAGGATGGGTGCAGTTGCTTGAACACCGCTGGCTACGGCTTTGCTCTCTCCAGACGCCCGCCGTCTTGTTGTGCACGGCTGCAGTGATATGAGGTGGATGCCTGTTCGGGCACTTCACCCGGGCTTTACAGGAAACCAAAGGGGGCGGGGGCCTGCACGGTGCTGGAGAACAAGGGCGTGAAATTGAGGGGCCGGCGGACCTTCGCACCCGTCTGCAACTCGAAGGGCTCGGTGGCGGAAGAAGACTGGATCATCAGACCGAAGACCTACACCACAAACGACGTGCTGGAGGGCCGGCGTGTGGCAGTATTCATGCATTCGCTGAAGTGCCGCGGGAGGGGGTCCGCACAACACTTTCAAGAATAGAGCGGGAGTACAGCAGGGCAATAGAGTTTTCGAACCGTAGGTTCTCAGTCCCGTTAGAGTCTTTGCATCCGACCACGACTTGCCGGACATGTACATCGAGGGCTCAATCGTTTAGGTACACCAGCATCAATCACTCCGTCGGTCGCTGTCTCACTGCGCCGTCTTTTGTGCGCCAAAAGGGCGTGCGGGGGAGGTCGTGGGGACTGGGAGGGCAAGGAAACCCGTTGCACCCCGAAAAGTCTCGGCGCCACCGAAATCGGGTTTCACAGTGAATCCGACCCCTCAGACCCCCCGCCCCGCCAGTTTTGTTGTTGGCCGGTTCTAAAATGGGAGGCTTTTGTGTGTCGGGAGGATCCCCCTCCTCCGTTCTGAAACTGGGGCTCGTTGTGCCCGACATCCCGGAATCCAACAGTGGGTTTTGAAAATGACTGTCAGGCGTCACCCCTTCCACAGGTCCCCACACTGGGAATTTCTGGTCCCAGGGACAAAGGTCCCAGATCTAGGAAGCGTGCACAGCATCGCACTTAACCAGCGGCAATATGCGTATGCATCGCCACACACCCTTCACTATCAGTACTGATATCCGAGCCTTGACCCATCACATTGTTCCGGTGTGCAGTCACGGCTCGGCTGCGCGGGGTGCCTCACACACAATCGCTGGCGACGTGGGTTGGCATGGATGTTGTGTCACATGTGTCGTGCACTTCAATGATACTTGACGCCCGTGTGTGCTGTGCGGACCCACGCGACCCCCCTTCACTGCCACTGGCCCCGATATCGTATCGGACTGAGACAGAAATCCCCGGGTTCTTGCCCCCCCCACCCCCCCCCGCCCCGAGCCGACCCACCTTCCCGGTTCCCAAACTGGGGGCTGTGTCCTCGGCATTCGGGAACCGAACCCTGGCGGATGGAAAATTGCCCCAAGGGGGGGAGGGGTCGTATGAGCCCCGGGGGGTGGGAAACAGGGCTCTTGTGTCAGGTGCCTTGATTTTGGCCATTCTTTTTTCCATCAAAAAGGGGGGGCAAATGACCACTTTTCAGACCCATCTCAACGCACGTATTCCAAAAATACCACTTTTGTTTTTGGGTTTTTGGTCCCCATGTCGGTCCCATGGCAATGTCCTGACAGAAGAGCCCCGCCCCGTCTTGAAAGGGGGGCTCATACGACCCCTCCCCGCCCTTGGAGCATATTTCCACCCGCCCCGGGTTTGGCAAATGACTGGCGGGCGGACCCCCGAAGGTCCTCAAACTGGGGATTGTTGTGCCAGGAACACAAGTCCCCGACCCCAGAACCGGACATGCGGTGTGTCCCGAGGGGACACAAATCCCAAATGTGAGAACAGGCCGTGTTTGGACGTGCGCCGCAATCGAAAGTCTGATGTCTGCAAGGGACCGGAACTGATGCCACGTCTCCGCACCCACAAAAGCGCCGAATTCCATGCAAAATCCGTGCCACACCTTCTGCGCGTCCACGTCGAGCGCCCGGGTGTACAAGATTCGAGCCTCGACGTAGTCCTGCCCTCCGACGGCCTCTTTGGCCATTTTGAGGAAGTCCTCCATCGAGTGAGGCTGCACCGGTTGGGCCGTGATCAGGCGCTGCACGTACGCCCTCACGTCAGAGCCCAGCCTAAGACATCGGTTCGACGCGGGTGACCCCTGCCCTACTCATCATCTCCCCCCTCCGCCTTCAAACCCCCCCCCCACCCTTCCCCCACATTCCCATCCAACACACCTTTGACCGCCGGCCCCCACGCTCTCGTACGGCTGCCCACCACGACTTCGACAGTGCATTCCTTACAACCTGGTCACCCCCCCCGGACAGCGTTCATGGGGCCGTTCGGCATCTTCGGGGAGTGGGAGGGGGCCTCCCCGGCGTACCCCCGGGTGCCCATTTTGTGTGCCAGGGCAGAGGGGGCCTGCACATACCTGACCCACCGATCATGATGCTCCCCCAGGTCCTGCAACACCTCCTTCCACTGGTCTGGCGTGCGGTGCAGGGACGCGGGGGTGCGCACCACCTGCCCCCGGGCCGCAATTTCATCAACCGGCTTCAAGACCGACAGCTTGCAAAACGCGCAGAACAGCCCTGCAGCACACAGTAGCACGCGCGGGGGTGGCCTCCCTAGTGAATGACGCCCCCTGTGCATCAGCCGGGCCCACGCTCAACAAGCGGCAGCGCACACGTGCAGTCTTAGGCACCGCGATCCCACACGAGGTTGCCGCTTCCGTCCTTTGAACGCCGGCTTCACACACGGGGCGGACACCCCCAGGACAAGTGCCACCGCCCCCCTTTGGAGTACACTTGCCAGGTGAACCGCAGCCCCCACCGGGGGGGATTACAGGATTGTAGACGAATGGCAGAAGGGCAAGTTCACGGGGGCGGGGCGGGGGATCGGTGTGGGGGAGGGGGGCACTAGGTCATGGCCTAAACTGTCCCTTGGCCGCTTCGCGCTGTTTGTTGTGTCCTCTCAGCTGCCTCTTTGTGCCATGGATCTTGATCTAGACCTGCCCAGAGAACTGCCTGAAGGCGATGATGCGAATATGGGAAGTATCCCTCGTCAGACTACGGAAGAGTTGTCACATTGTGTGCGTTACGTTTTGTTGTTCTGCATCTTTGGCCAGTCAGTTGTTGTTCTTTGAGGTGTGGGGAGGCTGTAGGTCTCCGACGTTTTGACACCCTCAAGGGGGGAGGGGGGATTAAGAGGGGGCGGGGGGGGGGTTTTACACCCGAAAAGGGCCGGAGCAATGGATACGTCGTCGAAATCACATCAGGCGCATCACATCCTTCGGGCGGGTGTGAAAATGCAGTTGTCGGCGGCCCAGCCCCTGGCCCACCCGTTTTGTGCACTTCGCAGGCAGGGGGCCACTCCGGACACAGCATCGTTTATCCTTTCGGGGCGGAGAAGCAGAACAGGCAGTCTTTGATGCAAAAAATAGGGGGGGGGGGGGGCAAATGCCGGACTCCGTCACACACAAAGGTCGACCGCCAACTGCCCTCGGTGAACTGCCAGGTTCCGTTGGTTAAACGCCAAGCGCTGTCAGTCAACCGCCAAGCGCAGTCCGTCAACCGCCAATCCTAAACGGGGTCTTGTCACAAGAGAAAAAAAGAGAAACTGCCTCCTTCGGGCCGTCCTGAGCGTCAGCCCACCACCGTTGCCACCCCCTCGCTCACATCCGCATCTGACGTGCGGTTCAGTGGGGCACCGACCCCTCGCGCCTCAGCAGGACGCTGCCCTTTGACCTTCCACGGGTGTCTGTGTAGGTTTCCCCCTTTTTGGGGGGGGGGGGGGTCCGCCGAGAGCAGGCCAGTGCCCCACAACACTATGCGTCGTGCGCAGGCCTTTGCTTACTGATACGGGGGGGGGGGGGGTCAAATTCCCTGCCCCCCGAAGGATTTGGGTTGACCCACCCACCCACCCACCCACCCACATAAGAAAATTGCTCCTCAGGGAACAAAAATGCCCCACAACACTATGCGTCGTGTGCAATGTGGCACATGATGTGCGGGGTGAGCGGTCTGTGTGCACAGGGTGCACCACGCAACGCCGTCCATTTGGGAGGGAGCGGCATTTTTTTTGACTGAAACTAGAAGCAACCGTGGCCGCCTCAACCCCCCCGCCCCTGACTGCCCGCGCACTGCGCGCTATTTTGGAACCTGCTTCCCAGCTACTAGCCTTCAAACGGTCCCCTTTCAAATGCCCCCTGAAACCAGCCTCTGAACAGCCTACTTGTTCAGAGCTGCTCCCAACCTCAGGCCAAGACAACACGCAAAAGACGACAGGACAACAGGCCACTTTGGGGTCCAGGCGGGTGCAATGACAAGCCGGCCAGTCCAACTTCTATGTGGTTGCCCGCACGTGGGGACGGCCCAGAGAGACCCCACTACGCATACCCGGCATGCGCCGCTTCGGGGGGACGGGTCCACACAACACCTGTCGCCCCTTGCCCCGCCGGGGCACCCTATTCAGCCCAAACGAGCACTGCACACACCACTGCGACCGGGTCGCCCCACCTGACTGCACCTGCCCAACCAACCACTTCCCCTCCTTTGCGGTGGGACCACAGCAACGTGCAGTGTGCGCACAGTGCAAACACATCCCCCGGATTTTAGTGGACAGCGAGGGCCAAAGCACGAACCGATTTCCCAACGCAGAGCCTGTCCTGAAAAGCCCACATGATGGAATTGCAGGACCACATGTGTATCTCAAATTGCCAAAACATAACAACGTCAGCCTCTTTAGTCACTGAATGCTTCAATCTTGCCCTTGTCAGCAGGAAATGGGGCGGGAGACCTAAAAAGAGCTAAGCGAAGGTGTAGGTGGAACCTTTGGTAGACGAACCTTGTTTCCCACAGCCACACACCAAGAGCTACTGGATTGCAACTACTCAAAGGCACATATCGTCAAAAGGGGCAGGAATGCAAGACGATGCAAATTGGTGTGAGAACACGAAACGCAGTGTCAGAGCGAGACGCTACTGCGTTTGTGCTTTTCGGAGCGCTGTCTGCATACAGCACGGCATCAAAGAAAGCATTGCGGGTGACCAAGCCGCTCAACATCCTTGATGAGGTAAAGACACCATGCATTACCGGCATGGCCGTAGATGGGGGAGGGGGCGGGGGGTCAAAAACCAGGGGCGAGATGGGGTGCGGGCATGGACGTGCCAACAAAGGAGGTGGTGGAAAGAGGCAGGACACACCCGCAGTGACTATGATGCGTGTGGTATCTGAAGCATCGTCCGCCAGCTCCGATGCTGTGGTACGCATGTGCAGTCCGATCATATCCAATATCTCCACCAGCAGCTGCGCTTTCTCCATAAGTGGGGCGTCCAGGGCCGACTGCAACACACTCTGGGCGGGTAGTGTGGGCACCAGCACAGGAAGTATCCGGAGCACACTGTCCACCCAGTCCTCAGCCGCCTTGAACGAATCCAATCCTGCAACAAGGCATGCCGGAGGACTACCCCACGTGCAAAGAGGAGGAGGCTAGTCCGGCCCAGAGGCGTTGACGGCAAACGTGCGCGTTCACGCGCCGATCCTGAAATCAGTCACCCACGGTGGGAAAAAAAAAGTTGCTTCTTGGCTGAGGTCAGGCAAGTCCATAAAGGCTGGTTGGCTACCGTGCCGAAGTGGTGGCGCGGGGGGGGGGAGAAGATCTCAAGCCCAGGCTGGTATGCACACCGGGTACAACAGCAAGCTCCATGTTCAAGTCAGATTAGACACGTCCGACTGGCAGATAAACCGCGTGGACGGAACCTCCGGAAGAAGAAGCCGTCCACCAGGAGCTTCAGGAGCCGTAAAAGAGGGCCATGAAGGCTCCTGTGTGGTTACAGTGTCTAGTGCCCTGCTTACGAATCAAGGTCAGTTCTGGGGCTCAGTGTGTGCGTGCGGAGGGGGGACTGGGGAACGGGGGGAGGTGCAGTTTTGTGGGTGAAGTGGAAAGTGTGTGCCGTGGCTAATCACGGGGGATCCACACAGCAGACACACCTCCCCTCGCATTTGGTGATACACGTCAGTTCCACACGTCAGGAGTCGGGGGTCCAGAAGATGCACACTTTCAAAATTTGGGGACAAACACGATTTCCAAGTCTGCTTGGAGAATGCATTGGAGGGCAAATAACAGACCTTTGAAACAAGGTGAGTGGGGATCGCGTCGCAGAAGGAAATTCACCCAATCCTTCAGTAACGGTGCGCCAGCGTCTCGGTTGAGCAGGCCCTGCACAGCACCGAATTCATGTGGTTATGGGACGACCCACTCTACCACTTCTCGGTGCCCTGTCAGAAACTGCGGCCCTACCCATCCCCAACACCTTGCATACTCAATATGGCACGGGCCCGCCTCTTGTTCTGATTATCATACAAATGGGGCTTTTTATGTTGAATTCTAATTTTTGTGCAGACCAAAACATTCTATTTTGCAAAATTTGGTCGGCACACCCAAAAAACGAACAACTGGCCGTCTCTTTTTTGTTTGCACATTCATTTTGCGAAATCATCAGCCTTTTCGGCAACAAATACAATGAATTGGGCAAAACACTAGTTGTTTTTTCGTGTTCCTGTTTTTTTTTGCGGTTTGAGTCTTTCTTTTGGAGAGCAGCCCATTTGCCCAACCGAATTTCGTGGAGGCTGTTAGGCAGCTGCCCTTCTTTCCAGGGGGCTTCCGGATGGTCGCTGTTAGTTCCAAGAGGTTGCTGAATGGTGCTGTTTTTTTGGCTGGGGGCTTCTGGATGGTCACTGCTATTCCTGGAGGGTCGCCGTTGTTTCCTGGAGGCTTTCAGGCCCCCTTCACCGACTGGTTCAGTGGTCCGCCCAGATCGCTGAACAGCAAAATTCCCTCAGGGGCATCCAATGGGCATCTTGGAGGAGGCCGAGTTTGACAAATACTCTTTTGTGGTGCGGGGACGCCACCCAGTTTTCATATTGCAGAATGCACAGAACAATGGCTGCATGCCAAACCAACGACTGGAAGCGGATTGGGCTGGACGGATGGTGTTGTCGGGCTCGACGGATGGTGTTTGGATGTCAGCCAAAGATGGCTCGTTGGCTATTGGAGGTAGTCACCCCCTTTCTGGCGGCGACTTCAGTACGATGGAAAATGAATGCATGCCTATTTCCCACCCCGCCCCGCCTTGCTGGACCTCTGACGCCAGAGCCGGAGCAAACACCGTGCTGCTTGGAATGCACCACAGCCTACCACCTCAGCAGATAAGTATATCGAATGGCGAAGGGGTGGGGTTGGTGGTGATGTGGCAACTTGGCGTCCGCCCAGCAGGGGAATACACCTGCTGGGGGGTGGGCGTTTGCTGGGATTGGGCCGCTTGGTGCTTGCTGGCACGCCCTCAGCAGGTGATACTGTGCTGCGAAAGCCTTGGGAGGGGGGCGGGGGGCTTTGTACCGTTCGAGGCCATACATGTGGCCACCAGTCAACAGAGGGGATCGGCCTCGCAGCGCCTCGTCATACTCTGCTCTTCAACTTCATCTTCATCGTCCTGGAGCTCATACAAAGCCCCTCCACGTTGCTGGACCTCGTACAAAGAAAGCCTCTCGCAATCATCACTTCTCTACAAGCCTCAGCAGCCGTCTGCAACCATCCACACCACTCAAGAAACCTCAGACCAATCAATCAGAAACCTCTTTACCCCCCTCCCAAAGGGCTCCGCTGCTGGGGACGCCGCAATCCGACGGACAGCATCGACCTTTACCCACCCTTGGTAACCCACAGAAGCCGTCCACTCCTGACAGACCTCCATACCTCCACAACGCACTGAAATAGTGGACCGCCTGCACAATCATGCCGACCGGGGGCAAAGCACCAAGCACCCGCATCACCAAAGACGTCCGAGCCCCCTGGCCCCACGAATATTCTTGCTGTGTCAGGAACGCACCAGAGCGATGAGCAACTGGATTGGTGGGCTTTGGAAAGTGGATGCCCGAACCGATAAATGCATCCGCTTGTGGGGGATGGTGCCGAGGAGGTCTCTGGCACTGGGGTCTCTTCATGCGTGTTGGCACCAAGCATGTGAATACATTCATCCGGGTGGGAAGGGCCTGGATCGTCAGTGATGATGGGGATGCTGGATGCTTGTTAGCATCCCTAAACAGCTAATACCCCCTTCCCCTCGGGGGACTTGATCAGTAGGGGGGGGGGGGGCTCACGCCCCGTGATGTAGCTGCCTTGTTTAGGGGGGGGGGGGGGGGGCAGGCACTCAGCTACAGCTTCCCCAGGGTCACAGTCCCGACATCACACGTTGACCTGTGCTTCATTCCGCAGGGCGAAGTCATATTCTGGCCCTTGCAGATATGGCATCACCAACGTGTTCAACAGAGCCTCCAACGCTAAGTAGTCTGACTGCGTATCAGCAATCGTATCGGGCCTGCTCAAAGGCACAGGCACGGCATGGCAGGGCAGGACGCGGCAAACACAATAGGACAGATTGTGGCCGCAGTGGGCAGGAAGGGCAGAGCAGCACACTGCAGGACAGCACAGCGCAGGGCGAAGCACGGAACTTGCGCGCGCATGCCCCACCCGCTGCACCTTCCGCATACCTCTACAGACCCGACAGCAGCAAGGGCCTATAGCCTGCCAGTGTATTGTTGCAAAGGTGAAAAGGAACGGTTGGGACCCACTAGTTTGGGTGCCACATTTTCGCCCACCTTCAGCTTGCAAGAAACAGCCAATAACAGGCTGTTGGCCACTTCTGCTGGCCTGGGGATGCACGATGCACCCATACTGAGAGCTTCCAGGGACTTTAGTGTGGACCACCTTCATGTACATCGGTACAGGTTCAACCCGTGGGGCATACCCGGCGTTCTGTGGGCACTGCTCACGGACCAAGAAGTCCGAGAGTTCCAAAGTCGGGCCTGGCCTAGCAATAGGACATATATCTGGCGGTCCTCTGTCCATCTGCAGTGGCACACGCGCACGCATTCTGAAACCGCAAATCACTACGGCAGGAACGCCGCCAAACTATGGTTTCTCCATTGGGGACCGCTATGGTGTAGTATGTGAAGTGAGACGTGCTGCACATGGGGGCGTTGGTGAAGAGGACAGTCGCGTGGTCCCTCATGGACCTCCCTGTGGCCATGGCAAGCGGTCCACACGTTGCCTTCAGCTTCTGATCGGCTTTGGTGCGGTGTCTTATGGTCCATCTCTCCGTTTCAGCGGTTCTTGCTTCTGATCTCAGGATCGGGATTCAGACAACGCGGACGGCCAAGTACACATAGGGATGAGCACAATGCGGGGGGGAGCACCTGAGTAAACCCGCCACTCGCTTGTTGCCTCCACGGTGGTCGCTTTCGGGTGTGTCCTGAGTTATACATCGGAGACACACTTGGTTCGTGGGCGTCCGTAGTACACGGGAGGCAAAAGCAGCGAATAGCAGAGCAAGGCGGCTCAGTGCAGCGCATCACGTGGGAGGACAGTACAGACTACTGCAGGGCAGGGGAAGCCACGCTGCGTGAGATATTGTGACACAGCGCAGCGTCTTCGGTGTCCATTTTTCCGGTGAGGAGAGCTGAAGTGCACTCAATGCCGCATGAAAATGAGCAGTATACTAAACTCACGGATGCATGGGAAGGAAAGCTTTGGTCTTGGTTTGGCTTTGGTTTGGCTGACTCCATGTGTTCAACTCGAGTGCTCAACAGGTGGTTCTTGGAAATAGGCATGCCACACGTGTATACACTGGATCCAGCGGAAGCCCAGGGTCATACTGAGGGTCATCAGTGCGCGGACGCGAAATCTGACAACGCTGGTGAATTGGCACAACCCCTGAGCAATGATTCTGACCCCCTACACGTGGTCCGCAAACGCACCTGCTCCAGGGTCAGCTCTCGTGATTCATCCACCATCACCGAGCTCACGTCATCCATTCCTCCATTCCACTGATCCATTGCCCCGTTGCCTGCCTTCAAACTTCCTGAGGCGCCATTAGCCTGCAGCAACAACTGCTGCTGTTGCTGCAGCTGTTGCTGCTGCTGCTGCAACTGTTCCCGCTGCTGTTGCAACTGCTGCTGCAGAGCTTCATTATTCTTGTTTGCTTGGGCAGCCTCTTGGGCTTTGGCAGCCATCTGACCAACAAACAGGAACCGGTGCAGGTCATCGCGTGGACACATGAACGAGCAGTACTAAATTCCACACAGTTCTGCAGCGCGTGCTGCCGCTGCACTGCTGGTGTAATTTTGGGTGGCGACGGAGAGACGGTCTTGGGGACGGTGGTTTCGCCGTCGTAGCATCATCACTGCTCACAGCGAGTACAAAGGTAGAGCCGTGCAGTCGTCGCCATTTTGAGCTGCAACCAATCATCCACTTGACATTGTACCCTCGGTCCACTTGCGTGCATGCACATGCACAGAGCTATCTGTCAGGCAGTCTTCATCCCTCGGACGATGTGGGCCGACTGGACTGTGGAGCCCCTGCACTCGAGAGGCTTCAATGAAGGGGTTTGCCATAGCGATTCAAAGTGCCGGTTGGCCGGATATACGCACTTGCTTGGCTGTTCAAAGAGATTGTCTACATGGCTTGCCCTCAGATGGGGAAACGTATTCAGAAGGTTGGACGGTTGTCACTCTGCTCACAGCGCGCGCGGGGGGGGTGGGCCAAACCTACTGCTCCAGATCAAAAAACGACAAATCCACACACAGCACCTTGCCTTGCAAATCTTGGATCTGCACATCCTTCATGTGCAGGACGCGGGCCCACTTGTAGTCGGAGTCCTTGTTGGCGGCCACCTTCGTCAGATTCGACACCTCGGCCATTGCAGTGCGAACCGCTTGCTGAAAAAATGCAGCGGGTGCGCAGCGCATGAAGACCGATTGCAGCCATGATCCTACGTCCAAAGCCTACAGCAGGCACCGTGCCATGCACAGAACCAGCACTTCACGTTTAGTGTTGCTGAAGGCTGCTGATGAAGAATGAAAGATGACGGGGGTTGCTGAGTGCTAATGAGAATTGTTGATAGCTGTTTGAGTTGTTGGAAAAGGGGTGAAAAGGGGTGTTGGAGTAGATATATGGCGGCTGTTGAAGGTCAGCCCTGGCTGTTGGGGATGCGGGAGGCCTTCTGAAGGGGTTGGAGCGGTCGGAGTGCGCCGTTCAGCACGTTGAAGCGCTGCAAAAAGCCAAAAACGGGCTGCGAAGGGCTGTTGAGGATTGTTGAGACCTGCTGAGGGTGAGCTCGGCGTCCATTGCAGCTGCGGAGACGGGGGTCCTTTGAGCCTGTTTCCCAGACCATGCCAACCTTCTCATGAGGCTCCAAGGGCTGGGTCCACCAAAAGCGTGGCAGGACGGCTGGAATTGCTCAAAGAAATTGATTTTAAACAAAATCCAGGAAAATCTGGTTCACCGCCCCTTTTTTTCCAAAAATGTGTTCTGAGTCAAGTCCACTGGGAATAAGTAAGGTCTGGGCCTTCTCGCCTGCTATACCGGCTCGAAAGCCCCCTCCTCGTGGTTGCAATAGACCGCGGGCCATTGGGTTATCGGGCTATTGAATACAAGTGACGGTTGCGGGTGGTCACCGAGGGCCAGTGAGGCGCGTCTCGGTGAGTGACGCTGTCCAGGCGAAGGGTTGGTCAAGGGTGTTCGCCCGGAATGAGGGCTGTGGAGACCAGAGGGTGCGACGGAGGGTTTCGAGGGCTGGAGTGCAGCCCGTCAAGAGGATCGCTCAGCGGTACTGAACGCTGTTCAGTGGTCTTCGGGGCCGCAACGGCTATTCCTGGCCTTGTACACGGGCTCCGGGGAGGGACGGAGCGTGACAGGACCTCGGCATGTGCTGTGCGCTCCTCGGCGGCCGCAACCCTTTTGCTGGCCTCCACGTGAGCCGCCTCAATCCTCTGGTCACATTCCTCGGTCAGCTTCTGCATCTTCGCCTGCATTGCACGCACTTTCTCGTCCGCCATAATCTTGTCCTGCTCGATCTGCGCCGCCATCTGCACGACCTTCTTCAACTACGAGGCGTGAGGCACAGGAGGCAGACAAAGGCCACCCGGACCACCGCTGGACCCTGCGCACCACCACAGTTCCCTCGCCAACCACTGCCGCCCCCGGGAGAGGCTTTCCGCAATCGGAAATTCAGGCGTTTGGGAGGTGCCTGTGGTTGTGACTTCTGGGCCGTACTACCCTATGCACCCCAGCGAAACTCAGGGCAGAGGGAACAAGGGCATGGGGGCGTTGCCCGAGAGAAATGAACAGCGTGTTGGAGGCATGGGCAGATGCAACGGTTCGTCGACGAAAAACCAAGTGGTTTGCCAAGCCTCACACACTACGAGACGCATACGAGAATGCGGAATATGGCCCCGACTGCCGACTTTACCCCGTTTTGGGGGGGGTGGGGGGAGGGTTCCCATGATGGCACTGCGACTTGACCAGAAATCAGGAATCGTTATCGAATGCCGATCAGCGTCAAAATGTCGGTATCCTGTAAACTGCAGCACGAGCAAATCTGCCCCTGGGCCCACAACAACAGAGGAAGCAGCCGCAAGGAGTAGCGGGGTTGTAAAGCGGGGCGAGTTTGAGCTTTGCTGCCCGTCGCCAAAAAAGAGACATTGGTAGGTACAGAGGCAACCAACACGGGACACAGAATTCGACATGCAAAGCGGTATGTGAAGGGAGCGAATGCAAATGGAAGGGCACCGAAGCAAGCTGCCACCAGTCGCTAAAGCCGGCATGTCATTGCCAATTCTCTGCTTTCCAGACCACCAGAAACCCCATCTATGGCTCCAGGGTCGTTCGCTTGACGCTGTAGGCACTGTATCCTGGGTCATTGCGATCTTGAGCTTGTGGGCGGGGCGCGAGCCGACGACCTGGACCACTCCAAGGGGACGGGCAGCTGGAGGTTACTGGTAAAAGGTGTCATTGATTGACACTGCCCGACGGTGTTTGGTTCGTACGCGCTCCTGTTTCCCGCGCGCCCCCCTTGTCCCACAGACCATGGGCATTGTTGTGTATCAAACCTCTCTCCACCTTCCGGGGCCATGGGAGGGGAATCTGCCCCTGCCCCGGTCCCTGCGGCAACCGTTGCCCCTGCCCTTGCCCTGCCCATATTCCTCCCCCGGTTCCGGTCCCTGGCCCCAAAACGGTCAAAGGAGGTTCTGGCGGACTCCTGGACACACGTACACAGCGCAAGAACAACCAGCGTCACACCGCCCCAAACCGAATGCACACAGGGCAGCGGCAGGCAATAGGGCAGGCATTAAACGTTTCGTCAGGCCTGGCACGTGGAGTACAAAGCGTGAACCATCTGACCAGGCGTCTTTCTGTGAAGACTGCGGCGTCAGGCGACCCCCCCTGGCGGTCAACAGGCATCCCGCACACACACACACACACCTTTCGCTTATCCTGCTCGATGGAGTCTTGGACGTCCTCCAATTGTGCTTGGCGATCCAAAAGCGCCTCCTCTTCGTTGTCGAGTTCCAGTTCCCGCTGCTGCACCAGTTCGTTCATCTCCAAAATCCGTTCCTCCAGGGCCCGCCCATCCTCAATGGACTCGGCCAGCCTTTGCTCGGACATCTTCAACGCGTGCTTCACCTGGTCAAGCACATCACACAGTCAGGAATGTCACATCACAGAGTTGACAGGGGGGGAGTGCACAACCAACATCTTTTTGGAACTCTGGGCACTGCCAGGGACGTGGCCGTCCTGGGAAACACTAGCACTGGACCTGACAACTCTTTTCTCCCCAAGCCCTTTGTCAGCTGTCTGGCTCTCTTTGCTTTTCTTGAGGGAAGGTTTGCTGAGGATGTGAAAGAGGAGGAGGAGGAGGAGGAGGAGGAGGAGGACCTGCTCGCGGTAAACGGCCGCTCGCGGCATCGACGGCTGGTCTAAGGGACGGACCGTCGACTAATCCTCTGTGCTCCACCTTACACATGCTCTGAGGGTGTCGTGGGAGTGAAACGTACATAGCCCCCGGGAGACCGTCCGGTGAGCCATGCCCTACTCACCCTTACTTGAGGCGCCCCAACTCAGAGCCTATCACAGGGTACCATGGGGCGTCTTCACAAACACCCGTGGTCAGACTGCGTGCGGTCATGGTGATCCTCCCGGTATCCAAGTCAGATTAAGCGGTCCCCTCGAGTCGTTTCTTTGCATGCTTACCCTCCCTATAAAACCCATTGCCTGTGCAATGCAAGCCTTATAGATCAATGGGTATGGACGTCCTCCCCTGTGTGGCGCACCCCCTAGGCACTGGGGAAATCTAACCACCAGGTTCATTGGCTCTGACTCTGCGACCGCTCTTGTTTGTGTTCTGCGCGTGACGCTCCGTGCTCTCGCGTTTGACTGCGTGTCCTAACATGGACGTCCTCCCCTGAGCAGCAAACCCCTTTGGGTTTCAACCGCTAGGTTCTCCGGCTCCTATTGCGCTGTTTTCCTCCTTTTCTGTGCCCCGACCCCCGTTTTCCTCCCCGTTGCGCCCCACGTGTGCTTTTGTCTGTTTGTGCGCACCTTGCTCTGTTCTTGGTCTGCCTGCTCTTTGTCGTCCCTCGTGTGTTGGGTCTGCACCTATGCCCTTTAATGCTGGGCCTTTGCTGATGTCCTCCGATGCCGGGCTTGATCTAATGCCCTCCGATGTTGGGCCTGCACCGATGCCCTCTGATGCTGGGCTTGTACCTGATAATTGCTGGGTATGTAGTCGGGCAGAGGACACCACCCGGACGCTTCATGGACTTGGTGGTATAGCATCATCCTCTGAACTGCTACATGCTGGGGAATGTCCTTGGTCTCTTCCTGGGCATGGGCAGCGATGCAGTCCATGGGTCCATTTTGTATCTGCCATTTGTTGCTGCGGTGTCCTATTGCTTGTTTACGTTTGTTTTACGCTGCGCACCTCGTGTTGGTGTTGTTGGTTTTGGTTGCTTCTGCAGGGGAAAATAGGGGGTGACTTGTGTGCACCCTATTGTATAGCCACACGGGTTGCTGCCGCTCTGGTTATATAGTCATCGGGTGATGCTTTTTATTGCGGACCCTCCTGCATGATCACACAGGTCGACACTGCTCTGACCATGCATTCTTTGGGCCATTTTCCTGGTCCCCGGAAAGGGGAAAGCAGCCTAGGGCCAGCACCACTTTGTGGTGGCTTAAAAATGGGCCAACTGGGGCTGAAAGAGGGGGGGGGGGGGGCTATCATTTGGGAATGAAGAGGACGGAATGACAGAAACAGGTGGAGAATCAAATGCAAACCAAGGAACACACTCCACAGGCCGAGGAGGGCGCAGGCGTGGGGGAGGTTTGGCACAATGCCTCAGTATCTGATTGCCTTTGGCAGCGCCTATTGGCCTCTCGCCACTGCTCATTCTGACCCTCTGTGGGCCCGAACGTGTTTTGGTTGTGTCAACGGAGCCCCTGGATGACTTGTCCTGCTTAACTACTCCAGGGTCGGCCGTCCCGGAGACAGGCTGTTGCCCGTGCCGTTGACCGGGTGCATCCAGATGCACACTCCGAGTCCATGCGGGGGTTTGCCGACTCTAGCACTGACTTGAGCGCGTGAGGCGTGGGGGGGGGGGGGGTCCTGGTCTTGGACAACGCCAGACCCATGGCCCAGCACCTCCCAACGCTTCAGGCCCATGGCCAGCAGGTGTGGATTGGGTGATGCTTGCTCTGGCAGCTCTCAGGTCTCAGGTTTCTCTCGCTGTGTCATTTGCCGTGCGCCCTCAGGGCACCATGCGGGCGCTCTCGGGGCCTCCAACCGCCGCTCTCTAGTCATCAGGTTCTCTCCCCTGGCCATTGGACTCTGGGCTGAGCCTCCCACTACTCGCCCTCCACTGTGTACGAGGGTTTGAACTAGCTCTCTGGCTGTCACGTTCTCTCCCCCAGCCACTAGACCGGTACCATGCCCTAAGGGCGAAGTGCAAATGACCAGGCGCCCCGAGAGCGCCCTCATGATGTGTGGATGGTACACCACACATAATCATCGTAGATAATGCCAAGGCAATATACCCAACAACCGGAGGCTGTTGGCAGGTGTGTGCTGTAACTCGCTGGTAACATAGTAGATGCATGGCGACCCATGGCTTGACCAATTGACTTGCCGCCCTAAGAGTGCCCATGTGCCACCTTGAGGGTGCACCGCAAATCAAATGACCAGGCGCCCTGAAAGTGCCTGTATGGCATTGTGAGCGCAAGAACATTCTCCTTGAGAGCACCTGTGTGGCACCGTGAGGGCACACCGTAGATGACCTGGCGCCCCGTGAGCACATGCATGGCACCTTGAGGATGCACTACCAATGGCCAAGTGCCCCAAGAGCGCCCGCATGGTGCTGTGAGCGTTTTGCAGATGAACAAGCACTTTGCGACCTCCAATCGCTGCCATCCTCCCACCATGTTCTCCCCCTTGGCCACTAGACTGTGGGACGAGCCTCTTGCCTCTCACCCATTCCAATGTGTGCCAAGGTAGGTACTCCAAATGCCGCCATCCCGCCGCCATGTTCTTCCCCCTAGCCACTGGATTTTGGCCTGAGCCGACCCTCCAGGCCCGGGGGGGGGGGGGGGGGGTTGTAGACAGTTGGTCCAGGCTCGGGCCTCAATTGACTGGGCCCATTGTGGGCACATAAGAACATTGCACTAAACACGTCGGAGCAATTTTTTTGGGGGCAGCGGGGCTGGATTGACCAGGCACATTGCATTTCCAATCCACAATCATCCAACCTGTAAGCTAGTGCTGGGCAGTGCCAAGTGTCGCGAAGTGTCACGGGAAATTTCCGCCAAGTGTTGCCAAGTGTCCTGAAAAATTCTGCCAAGTGCTAGGTCATAATATGTTCCCGATACAGCAGGGTGTGCGCAGGCATCCAAGCTGCATCCAAGCTCTTTCTGGGTGTGGCCCCAATGCAGCAGGGTATACGGAGGTAATTACCATCTGCACTCTTCATGAATGTGGCGCTGAGGCGGTAGGAGACATGTCATGATTACCAATCAGGGTTTGGGTTGGCGTGTGGTTGAAAAACATGTGGGGAGGTGCTGATGCACGATCAGGATACAGGAATGTGGAGGCGCAAAGATGACCTCTTCTGTCTCATGGTGCGCCCGTTGCAATTCGTCCGACAACTTCTGCATTTGACTGTCCTTAGCGATGTACTGAGATTCCTTTTCTGCCACAATTTCCTTTGAGGAGGTGCAAAAGACATGGGCAGCGGTGCACAGCCAACCCGTCCAGGAAATAGGATCAAAAGAGGACAGGGAGCAGGACCTCTGGCAGAGCCCAGTCGGGCGTTCTGTGTCTGCAAAGGAGCAGTGGGGGGGGGACGGACTGAGCCCCATCAAT
The DNA here is from genome assembly GCA_964036045.1 of Eutreptiella sp. 'Long Island Sound 2002'. Lineage (NCBI taxonomy): Eukaryota > Euglenozoa > Euglenophyceae > Eutreptiales > Eutreptiaceae > Eutreptiella > Eutreptiella sp. 'Long Island Sound 2002'. The sequence goes on from OZ038385.1 coordinate 34,604,006, forward strand.
TGCACGGGTGAGAAATCCAGTAGCGCTCTTCTGCAAGCGGCCGTTGTACTCAATAAAAACACACAGCCCCCTCCCCTGGATAAAGGTAAGGCTGAGGTTTGGGGCGGGGGCTCAGGAACCTTTTACTGCCAACAGGGACCCAGCCTCCCTCTTCCCTGCAAGTGGCTGCCAGCTCGTGGGTGTGGGTGCGTGTGGTGCACGCGCGCGTGTGTGTTTTCGTGTGTTGGCGCATCAACGAGGGAGACCCATGAGGAGGATATGCATGTCCTGTCCTGCAAAACAAGCCGCCTGGATGCACCCGTTGGTGCGCCGGCGACTGCCTTCATGTTCAGCCGAGGAACGTGACACGAGGCTCTCCTACTGTCTGACAATCTCTTTTGATTCGAGGGAGGGGGATGCATGTCTTGCCCCACGTTTTCTGGGCGGCATTGGGTCAAGCCGAGCTTTTGCTTCAAAATGCAACCTGTTCAGTAGTATTCCTTCGGAGGATCGTCAATAGAACAAAACATCACGTGCAACTCGAAATATATCGAAACCCAGCGAAAGCGGCAAAACACTCCCACAGAGAAGCACGAAAACAATTCTCTGGCTCTGTTCCGTGTGTGTGGTTACTTTGGTTGAGCACGGATACTGCCAACGACAGTTGACCACCCATCGTTGTTACCCTCCAGATAACCATCCGTTGCCTTCCGTGCAGCCCAGGCCCCGTAAATTTCATCCATCCTTTTATACCCCGAACAATGGATAAGGGTGTGAACCCACAGAACTGGAAGCAAGAGGGCACACCCGGGTCTTGTCTTCGTGTTTGGATACCAAATCATTCAAAGAGTCACGATGGTGCTGTGATGCAGTGATACATTGGATCAGACACTAGAGCAGGCGTCCTCAGAAACGGACGCATACAATGCATGGAGGGTCACGAGAGTGCACACACGCACGACTTGCCGCACTCAATACTCTCCCCTCCTCAATTCAAATGAACCAATCCGAATACACCAAAATCGAGCTCTAATCTCTTTCATCTGGCACGATTTCTAGCGCGACCATCCGTGCAGAAATGCACACTTTTGTCAACTTCGGGAACCCCATTCATGGTGCAGAATCATCCAGCAACATGAGCACATGCAAATTAGCACAAAACCACGAACGTCGGAAGCAAACCACAACAACATGTGACCTCGAGTTGCTGAATGACCTCTTCCTTCAGCTTGATAACGCCCTTCAGCCGATATACTTCGGTATCCAGATCGCTCTGAACAATAAAACAGCTGCAACCAGCGAATTGAACTGTAATCTGCTGCTCATTCCTCAATGCTCCAATCTGACGTGGGCTTGTTTTACTGGGGTGGGTTTTCTTTGGACGTGGGGCCCATCGTTTTGTATTTACATGCCCCCCCCCCCCCCCCACACACACACAATTTCCTTCGCGAAAAAGGCTGCATTATTTTGTTGTTGTGGATCATCCAGCAGAGCACTCGGGACCGTGTTGCAAAGAGGCCAAAGAGGTGGAGGGCAAAATTGAAGGAACGCAGAACCGCACAGGGGGTAGAGAGGGTGGTTTAGGGACGCATATGCGGCTGAGGGTAAGGCAGGGTTATGTCAAGGAAAGATATCGAAGATTGACGAGCAATTGTTAGATGTGTAAAAAAAAAAAGGACGGTTGAAGAGGGGTAAGGGGGACGATGAGAGAGCTACTTTGGGTTGGAGAGGGGCACGTTGCCCCGGGGTCATGGAGAAGGGGAAGGGTGGTAGACAGTTGGAGCATTGCTGTGGGTCATTGAGGGATAAAGAGGCTGGGCAGGGTCGCAGAGGAGTAAGGCGTGCAAAGAGTTGGGGTGTCGGGGTAGAAGGGGTAGGATGTGTGCTGCAGCGGGCTTTTCGAGAGTCGTGAAGTTTGTGGAAGGGTATTGGAGGAGAACTCATTGGGTTTTGCCGTATACCCGTGCAGGTACGCCTGCACGTAGGAGGTAAAGGTACGCCTGCATGTAGGAGGTAAATAACAACAATACTTCCCCAAACCTCACCTCACTAGAGCCATGCCCGCATTGCCCATCCCGTCTTAGACGGCGCCACGGCTGCAGAGCCTCGCCCCACCTCCACCACGACCCCCCAGCTCCCCCACTCGCACGCCCGATCACCCAAACGCATCCTTGTGGTGCCCGGCCGCCCAACTATCTCGACCATCATACACTGGAGAGGCAACGGCTCATCCAGCTCGCGCAAAATAGGCCCGCGCATGCGCATGTGCTCTTGGGACAGACCTCTGCCCCTTTGGCGTCCTTCAGCTCCTTCAGAACCTCTGCGTATCGACGTTTCATGACCGACGTCCTTTCCTCCGCGTCCAAGCGGCTTCGTTCAGCACGACTACAAACAGAACAATATCACACGCAAGTTCCCTTCCACACTGTGTCCCGAGCATTGGTCCCCTCCTTTCGGTCGTGCTTGGTCGCAGGCGAGGCTAGCCCCCGAAATATATCGTGTTCTTATGAGGCACCGAGCTGCATGCGTCTTTGTGGTTCGCTTCGTCGGCGCTGGCTTTTGAGGCATTCACGTGTGACTAGGCGCAGGATAACGGATGGCGCTGTCCTCGCCTCTCCGCTCACAGCAATGAGGGTAGATGGCCTCGCTCTCATCGCCCCTCCGCTCTGAAATCTTCTAAAACCTCCGATGCAGGCGTGACAAAGAGGTCCCAGCTTGGTCACGAACCAGACCGCATCTGAATCCTGTCTGCGTCTGTGTCTGTTGATCGGGGGCGGCAGGGTGTTTCGGGTCAAAAGGGCCCCGGAGAGGGGGGCATCGAACGCCGAAAAAGAGCAGCCAGCATACGAATGTGAGTCCTCCAGGTGCTCCACACGTTCGCGGTCCCCCTTGCGCTTCTTCTCTTCATCGGCAAGTTTAGCACTCCACGTTTTCCAATCCATCAAATACTTCTCCTCCCATCGCTTCTCGCTCTGCATGAACTTGAGCTCCCACTTTTTGTCCAGCTGAAAGGTGGCATTTGGGGTTGAATCCGTTTGAAACGGGTATGTCACAAGGAATGTGCTGATCTGTGCAGCCACGGAAACCACTTGAATAGAACAACCGCCCGAAAGGATGCCTGAATGAACAGCATCTGGCCAAGCAACCAACAGCTTCTTCGGCTACCCTGGGCCCCCTCCGGAGCACACAACCGGAGCAGGAAGCTACCACCTCGACCATGACAAGTAATGGGCTCATCTAGCCCGCGCAAGATGGGTTGCATGAGTCCACCCATGCCTGCGCATATGCATGCGCTCGCGCGGAACACATGCGCAGAACCAGAACCTTCAAAGTAAAGTTGAAGAACCGATTTCGGTCGGTCGCTTTGGAAGCACGCAGATCCGCAAGAAACCCATGAAGACCATGGAAATGCCCCGAAACCCGTCACCGATCCCTATGTTTTGGGAACCACAAAATGATATGCGCCAAAGGGAGGTTTGAGGAAAAAATCGATTGACCGCAGTTGCAGTGCTTTTGAATATCTGCTTTTCCATTCCGCAACAGCCCGTACAATTAGAAAGAAAGATCCTCCACATTGGCAGCACCTGTCCGTATTTATGATCCCACGCCTTCACTTCGTTTTCTCTCTGCCGGAGAACGGTGTTCGCACGCTCTACATCAGCGTTTCGGATGGCCAGCTCCGCCTCCAGCCCCTTGACGGACTCTAGTAGACTGCCAACACGGTCCTGGAAAATTGTGCGAAATGACCTCAGCGTGCGACCGGGGGACAGCGAACGTGACTCTTTGTGAGCAAAGGACACACATTTGCACGGATCACGTTCTTTTAGTCACTCGCCGGAAGGCACCACACCTGTAGCTTAGTCATCTTTGCATCTTTCCTTTTGTTGTCCAGCGTCAGCACCGTCAACTGTTCGTTAAGCGCCCCCAGCGCGAGCTCAGAAGTCTCTTTTTGCTGTTGCATTGCTCTCTCCCTTTCTCTGTTTTCGGTCCTGAGATTCTCTTCATCAATCCTCAGAGACTGCACATGCAAAAAGTGCATTTTACACCAGAAAAGCCATGACAACGAACACGACCCACCAGGCCCTACATCCCGCTTGAAGACCATAACAAATAATTTAGCAGGGTGTTGTGTTCAGTTCAGAGATCCCTTCTGGGCACGTGGACCTGCATTACCCTGTTTGCCATCTGTAAGTGTGCTTCATAAATAGCAGTGGCTAAAGCAGATTGCGCTGCACCAATGCGCCCGAACATGTGTTTGGCAGGCATGCGGTAACAGCGCTGACCGATCGTCGGGCAACAACAATCGCGCTCCTTCCCGTTGTGAATGGTGCCGATCCGATGGGAGCATGTAATAAAATGTTTGTGTGGTGATGGTATTTTGAGGTGTACCCGACGTGGCCCAAACCAAACCAAGTATCCAACATGTACCGCGGCAGTATCGAGGGTTGCAGACTTGCATATTGACATATGGGGTCCACAACTCAGGATTCCAAGTTCATTTCGTGCCCAACAAATATGCGGCCCAACTGGGAGGCATGGGAGGATGTTCTCCATAATGTTGCATTTGGGATGGGAACTATCTGCACCAACGTTGACATGTGGCCGGAGTGGGTGCATGAGGGAGTGGCTTGTAGAAATTGTTGGTGTTGGTTGGAAGCTGTTGCTGCTTGCTGGGTTGGCGAGCCATTGTGGACGCGAATGATAGGGACGCTGAAGGCATCGATTGTCAGTATTTGGATGGTTTCATTGCTTGGATGGATAGCAGGACATTAATTATCCTGTCTTTCGGTCTCCCAATCCAACCCTTGCAGCACGTCTTTAGGCACGAAACAAAGAGAGGAATACACAGCACTTCACGAGGATGGGCACTCGTGGCACCAGCCTGAGCACTGGCATTAGCAGTGAGCGACAAAAGCGCTGTGAATGTGGTGTTGGAAATGATTCTGGCAACTGACGTAGTGAGCCCCGATGTCCACCTTTTACTCCGATCTGGCGAAGAAGGGTCCAACCATGAGTGACCCGCGCGACACGTGTTCCGGTTTTTGACGTTGCTTTGTTACATCGGAACACGTGGCACTCGAGAGCCTCCCACCTCCGATGCGTGCGTAGCAGCCGCACGCACGCATTCATTCATCCATTCTGTGGCGGTTTAGGCCCCCGCCTAGACAAAATCCGCGTGTAGTGCAGGTGAGGCGGGAGGAGTGAAATACTTTTGGAAGCAGTTGGGTGTATCTGTAACATAGGGGGCAAGTGACATCAAATGTGGTGAATTCTGGTTGTGTTCTGTGCGACCTACAAGTGAAGCTGTAGTGAGGGATGTACCGCGTGTGTTTCGGCGCCGCCGGGGGGTCCTGTTGTGTGTGCGGAGGAGCAAGTGAGTTCAGGCATGCTGTGTGTGTTGGATGTGATCTGTGCATGCTGGTTCGGGTGTGAGTGGTTGGTGCAAATGTGTGTGGCTGTGGTGCAGTGTGCAACGTTGTGTAGGAGTGGGGTAAGAGTGCGGAGCGGGAGAAGAGAAATACATTGGAGGCAAAGGGTGAAACTGAAAACATAGGAAGTAAGAGACATCCAATGAGTTCAAGCGGGAGGTGAGTTCTGGTTGTGCAAGGTGAGTACAAGAGGTTCTGGTAGAGGACGGCATGGCAGAGAAGGAAATGCAGGACTGTGCTGTGTGCCGAGGAGGTGCGTGTAGTGGTGGTGCTGGGAAGCGGAGTGTGACGCAATGTAAGGGGATGAATGAGTGTTTGCTAGTTATGTAGGTGCGGATAGAAGGTCAAGTAAAGTAAATGCAACTTAGGAGTGCTCTTGGTGTGCCGTACGGGTTCCATTCGTGGTGTGTGGGGGTGTTGCTTCAAGTGCAACCGAGGGTGCTGGTGATGCTTGTGTTTTGTGTTAGGGCGCAGCCTGCGGGTGATGTTGTGTGTGGTTGGTGGGTTCGTGTGATGTAGAAATGTGTGTGGGCGCACGGGAGTGCAGTTTGCAATGGTGGTACCGCAGAGGGCAAGGAGTCGCTGGAAGGGAAGTTTAAATGTGCGTCTTTACCAATCTAAACCTCACCTTCATCCAAAGGGTGATTTGAGTGGAGCCGCACGCACACATGCAACCATGCGCCCGCGTGCGTGCACGCATGCACGCAAACGCTTTTCCGTCGGGCCGCACACCTCGATTTCCTCCATCAATTCTTGGTTCTGTTGGTTAAGAGCGGCCTCCGCAAACGCAGACATGTGCTTCATTTCGCTTTCAAGCCTTGGTTGATGCAATGATGATGATGCAATCATGAGTCGGGGAGAGGAGTGGAGGAAGCACATCGAGAGCGTCGCCTTGGGGACTAGACATTCCGAATGGACCCCGTCCCCGGCCACAATTTTGAAACCACCAAATGCCGAGGGAAGGTGTGCAGCAAGGCATGGCACATCCGAATGGACCCCGTCCCCGGCCACAATTTTGAAACCACCAAATGCCGAGGGAAGGTGTGCAGCAGGGCATGGCACAAAGCTAACATGACGGATGCTCACCTTTGGTTAGTGCATTATGCAACAGGCATGGGGGGGGGTTTTTTTGGGGTAGGTGATCCGGATCATTTTGCACACTGTACTTTCAACTGTATGCCCGTAGTCTTGTGGACTTGTGGATCAATTTCGTGTGACTTGCCTCAACTTTGAACCATTTTCTTGATACATTTTTTTTGGAACAGGGATTGTTGGCCTAGTTTTGTGTGCCTTGGTGTGCTTTTCTATTTCCTTTTTAAAAATTTTGGATCATTTTTGTCAACATGAATTGGTGGATCATTTCTTTTTTGGAACTTACATTTATTGATCCACCAATTTGTGTGGAAAAAATATGATCCACCAATGTAAGTTCCAAAAAAGAAATGATCCACCAATTTGTGTGGAAAAGATATGAGCCAAAATATGGTGGTACTTGCACTATGTGTTATTGTTACTACCCGTTGGATCATTTTTATTGATGACGAATTGGTGGATCACGTGTCTGCATGGATGGTCTGGGAAATGGTGGATCATTTTGCTAGGCAGTGGGGGGGGGGGGGTTATGGGGTAGGTGATCCGTGATCCGCGGATCATTTTGGGGGGGAGGAGGGGGTTTGGACCCCCGCGGATCACTGATCCGCGGACTACGAATTGCACATTAGTTTCTATGGATTTGTTCCCCAATTCCGCTATGTACATGCATGGACTATGGGATAAGAAGGGGGTTTGAGGGGAAGAGCACACAATCGTAATCAAGAGGCCTCGAGTTTTGGTGGAAAAATTGTTCTTGAAAACCTTGGTCAACTCGACGTGACGCACACGACGTCGCCAAGCCTTAATTGCAAACCATGATGGCAATGGGGGACTTGGGTATGCCATGCTCCCTCCAACTCACAAGAGCACGCACAACACCAGCACAACTCCTCAGCCAAAATTCAATTCAACATGGGAAGCTAAAAAAAAGTAGACACTCAGAAATCACCATCCCTCCACAATCCCTCCACGGGAAGTCCGTTCTATGGTTATGATGATATTGGTTCAAGCCTTTCCGTGGCGTAAAAACGAGCGTCAGATACCGGTGTTTTGTCATTACTTCACACCCTCCATGAATACTTTTCACAAACACCTGGCCCGCATGAAACTCATTGCATGGAAATACAAATGCTTAGGGACGCATACACATACAAATGACAAATGACAAAACATGATAACAGAATCGAACAAGAGCATTCCCCCTTGCAAAACAGAGATAACAAATCGGTGTGTTGCCACCAACAATGGCGTTTGCCCTTTCCTTTGCCAGGACATGAATGCGCAACACATAGGGACGAAGAACGAGGAGAGCACTCGTAGGCCTTTAAGCACGTTTTGCATTGCGTTAGAAACATGCCTGCAATCTAACGGTAGTGACATTGAGTATTTTTGTAACGGCTTTCCGGGTTAATCGATTCGCAAGCTTAGATTGCCCAGACAAAAAGCAAGCAATTTGCAATTTCGTGGCATACGTTTGTTGCTTGAGCTGTAGGGAACTTTGTAACCTTTGGCGTTCTTGTGCTGCAGCTGTCAACATGCTTTGCACCGTGTCTGCGAGTGCGGTGGCTTTCGCTTTCGTCCGGCCGCGCGGAGCCCGGTCTTGTACACGCGGTTGGGATATTGGTGGCAATGGGGACTTAAAGGATTCAGCATCTTTTGTTGGGGTCTCGAAGGCGGCTGCACGAACAAAGCAAAATAGATTGAAACAAGCATAAATTGGCCTCCCGCAGCTGGGACTTTCGTAAGCCCCAAAGTACAAAAAGCGACGTGAACTTAGAGTGCGAAGAGTTAACTTCAATATGTTTCTTAGACATGGTTCGGATTTGTGCGTCTTGGCAACAAAGAAGAGACCATTTGCTGACGGTTTTATCGTTCGAGAACATGGTGAACTGCTTGGAAGCACGAATAAAGTGGGCGTGGGCAACCGGGCGTCTCTCACACCTTTTGGCGGAGAGGGTATTTGCGAGACGTTGGATAAACTCATCAATTGATTTTGGATGCTCTCAAAATCCAAGTCTCCGTGGTGGTTATCTTCCGCAAACTCGCCAAGGGCGTGCACATTCATGTTGGCGCTTATGTCGCAACAAACATCTGCAAACAACGGCGTCGTTGAACACGTCCAAAATTGCGATGCGAAAAAGGGCCCTTTCCGCGGACACTTGCGGGCATTAAGGTTTGGCGAAATGGCGGATGGACTCGACTACCTCCTGCATGGTGTTCTTAGAGCAAGGTATTCACGACAAGGAAAAGAATCTTCAATGGATATGCCTTAACATGGCAAACACCACGGGGCCAAGGAGATGATGCAATTCGTCTTTAACCATGCACGGTTATTGGACATTAAGAATTGCTTGCCAAATGGGAGCCACAAAACGTGTTGCTCACGCAACTTTTTCAACAATGGAGTCATGCTTCGGAGGCAAAAGCTAGCACTACGAACCTCTTCACATGCCCATGAAGATGTGGAAGAAACCGAGACCCTGAGAAAATATCGTGCTCTTTCCCGACTCACTCAAGCTAAAAGACCAACACTTCTGGAATACTTTTGCCCCTGCATTCGTTGCCTGTAAAGGGCACATCAGCTTCTAGTATAGCATAGCTAAACCAAAACACAATAGTTTTCTTCCAAATGCGGCGGCATGTAGCTCACACAACTTCGTGGAACGCAACAACCGTAGCTCGATAGGGAAAGACATAGGCACATCGTGATAAGCATTGGCCCGCACTCATCTTTTATTAGATCCACAATGTCTCTTCACGCAAGTTTCAAACTCTACGATGGGCATACAGAACGTAGAATTCCTACACAATTACGACGACTGACGAGAGCACAAGACAAGAACACGTTCTCAAACGGCCATAACCTAAAAGTGCACGGTGACGGCGAGCAAATTGTCCTCATGGGGAGTGAGCGTCATTTGCTTATCCATCCTTCTCTAGCATACAAGCACCGGTTTCTGTTGCCTTGTCAAAAAGTTCTTTGTGCTCTGTTGACATAACTACTACATGGTGGACTTTCCCAAGTGGCAAAGCACTAGCACGTGAGCATTGGGCCCTCCCTACGGAGGGTAGGGTATAAAGGAAACGCATCATGTGTGTGGTGTGTGTGTGTACGGGCACGAGAACGTGTGTAGGTTTAGTCATTATCATCCTCCATCTCTGCTTCCGCTAGTCCCCTACGCGGAAACCATCTCTCCCTCGGCCCACATCTCCAAAGGTGGGGGGGCCACATGGGTGCGGTAGTGATGGTGGTGGTCAAACCTGTACTTACAATCGCTAGTGGACAATTGTTGGAAGAGTGGGATATGGCTATGCACATAAATTACAATGTCCCAGAAAAAAGTCTCGTAATGTCCCAAATCGCCCTCGCATTGTCCCAAGACTTCACATTGTGACGTTTTGGGACAATTCTTCGAAATGTCCCAAAAGGCTCGGCTGCCCAAGTCTACAAATGTCCCAAAAGGCTCGGCTGATCGCTATGTAATACCCAAGCCGGCAAGGGATTGCCCTAATTCCTAGATCCATTCACCATTCGTGTTTCTCTTCATCATACCATGCTTGTGTGCATGTATGCAAGGTTTCAGTTTGCTATGTGGTGCCCAGATTGCTCTGCCCTCGTCTTTGTCAACACGTGGATGGCAAGGACCTTTTTTTTTGCAACCCCCCCCAACCCCACAAAAAACAGCACCCAATTTAACAACGGGATTGAAGTTTCAGGAAAGAAGGGAAAAAATCGGGCGCGAAGCGGCCGGAAGTGTAACTTTCCACACGCGAAAAAGAAGTCTGGTAATGTCCCAGAGTATCGTGATGTCCCGAATGGGTGGTCGAGAAGTATTGTGATGTCCCCATTGGCTTGATTTCCGGGACATCCGCAACTTTCGGTCGCATGCGCTCCACCGCTGGTCCGCCGAGCGGTCCCGCAATGCACTCAAACGACGCGCGCCCAAACACACAGGGATGTGGTTCAGGATACATAGGGAAAACTCACCGTTGGGTGGTATTGGGAAGGGAAGCTCAGAGCAGTTCTGGAACGTGAGTTTCACGGAGCTAATGAATTTCTTACAATACGAGGTATGCCACAATGATTTGTTTGTCGTCGGTGATACGATCTACCGACAAACTCGGGGGGTGGCCATCGGAGGGACCACCTCAGCACAGTTGGCATGCATTTACAGCATGGTCTGTGAAAACCGTTTTTACTCGCAGCCGTGGCCCACACAAGCCCAAACCATGCAACGTTTCTTCCATTCCAAACAAGTACCAATGCGACCCTTTAGGTTTCGTGATAATCTGGTTGGCATCAGTTGCAACCAACCACACCTGCCTAACCTCCAAAAGTTTTATGAACATTTGTATGGTCTGGAGCTCCAGGAGGAGGGCATCGGTTCTGATTTGCAAACGCTGGAGTCACACTTGTACATAGACAAACACACGGGTGATGTGACCATGGGGATGAAGGACAAATGCCAGATTTTCTCAGCTCAGCACCCCATCATGCGCCAGATTAGATATCCTGACTGGTTTGCAGTGAACGCAAAAATGACTTTAAGGTCGCTGGCCTCTGCCTTGGCAAGAAAATATGTGTACTACTCGACCCACATCACATACACCATGCACAACATCCACAGGGCGGAGCGAGAGTTCCGGTACAAAGGCTATCCTAGGGCGTGGTGGGCAAACAGTTTCAAGATGTCCCTATTGAAATACGGCCTGCCCTCCACACATGTCCCCACCATAAACAAATGGATTGCACCTACAGGGGGGTACAGGGACACTCGAGTACCCCCCTTCAAAGGGACATGATAAATACAGATACATACATAGCATGTAGTGTCACGACCGGTTGATGTGGGACGCACATGGGTATAGACGAAAGGCGATATGCATGTGAGAACATTTCCTCCTCTTTGTGACTTATGCAGCCAATGGAATCAGTTATCCACTGATGAGTTTGTGCCCGTGCCTACTTGCATGAAACATTGCCAACCATCCTAGCCTTGAGCCTTGCGGAAATAAAGGTCTCCATGATAGCAAATGTGTTGCACGTATGCCATTCACACGAACCCGAAAGGCGGTTTTACTAGCACTGTAACCCCAATGTGGCACCTTGCAGCATTGGGGTGTGTGTCCTACGTATAAATGTTGTTACTCATCAGTCATTTGATTGTTCAACCTTGTCCTACATAGATGGATGCACGTTTTGTTATTTTGTTTGGCTTGTGACACCTGGTAAGCCTTTTCTCATGCCTTTGACTTCCAATAAGCCGATGGAATCGTACACCCATGAAGAAATGATTTCGGCCCTCCAGGTACGCCGCCTGAATGCTGAATGTGGATCCAAGCAATGTAACCAATGCAAGTTTTCTTGAGACCAAACGAAGCAAGGGCGTCATTTGCCAAGTTGCTCAAGATTGATCCAACAACCCATATATGCCCGTTTTTGTGTCGCGCCCTCTTTGATTGGTCATGACGCCATCCATCTTTTTGAATCTCAAAATATGTTGCATACTCCATGAAAGAGCATCTCACATGCGTGGTTGCATGCGCACCCTATTGTGTTACACCAAGGCGACTCGGGTTTGATCCGTTGTTGCACTCGATGGGCTTGATGGTAGCGAGCCGATCATTCCTAGTGCGCAAGAACACGATTCGTAGCCTCGGCATTTTTGCTTTGTGTTTGTTACCTTGATCGAATGCTGTACGATTTACAAGGGCGCGCAAAGCACACAACCTTGTTTAATGCATGATGGAAATCGAGCACAATCTATGGGATAACAATCAAATCACCATAATCCGAAACCTGCACGTTTTTGGCCATCAACCATTGAAAAAGCCATTGTACGTCATGTTGCTATGCGTGCTGGCAAGTATGGCTAACTTGCTCGTTGTCGTAGATGGCGGGACGGACTCCTGCGGTCACGACGGCGGACGTTCGGGCAGCCAATGAGAAGCAATCCCGTCAAGCACAAATTGCGGCGCAGACCGCAGGGCGGCACAGGGACGGCCTATCGGCCGGGGAAGCATGGGAACAAGATCGTGCGCAAGAGTTGGAGGAAAGCCAAAAAGAGGAGGAGGCTCGGCTCCATTTGAAGTCCCAACGGCGTGCTTTGCTAGAGAGAAAGGAGGTCAAGGATCCCGGAGAGGTGTGCGGGCACCATGCCTATTACAAACGTGCTTGCCGCGTTGCGTGAGTGACGACCACGACGAAAAAAATGCTTCGATGGTCTAAGAACCGACTCACCAGAACATGTTGGGAGCGGCGTACAAGACAGTAGAAGCTTGCAACAACATCCTCCACCTTCTCGGTTGGACACAAAACAAAGGATCAAGTGCGGAAAAGTTGTCTTGCGAACTTGCCCCCATGTCGATGCCGTTTGTGTCGACGGTCGGCTTTTCCGAGACTAGTGTTTGAATTTCCTTAGAATTTTGCCCAATCCGTTTCATGTTGGCGGTAAGTGGAAAGAGCTGTTGCCACTTGGTTGTGGGTTCCCGAAAATGTGAGCAATGTCATGAACGATGGGCAATTTTGGCTCGTGTCGCTCGCAAGTGGCGATGAGCCAATGCGGTCACACACACGCGCGCGTGTGCGCGCGCCCAAAAAGGGCGCCCAGCACCACCACCTTTCGGTGGACGGCGGACTCGAGCATCGTTGATTGGGTTGGTTGAACTACGGGTTATGTTTTCTTGACACCGTGGAGCTTTTGCTCGTTGCCTTTGGCATTGCGTTGCACACACCCCACACCCCCAATTACGTCTATTCATGCATGCGTGATAGGCGAGTTCCCCGCCGGCCGCCGCGGCATTGAAGCCTCCCGTGGAAGTCCCCTCGAGGCGCGCCAGTACAGTGGTGACCGCCAAAAGTACGGAGAACCATTTGGTGCTCGTATCTAGCGATCACAAGGCGCAAGAGGTGAAGGAGATGATGAAGCCGGGGACCCATTTGACGCATAAAGCTGAGGTGCAAGAGGCGTGTGGGTATATTCGCCAAGAGGGAGACCGCTTGTCGGAGGTAAACGCTCGTGTCATGGTCATGGCCGAGGGCGGCGAAGGTTTGTCAAGTGCCTAATGATGTGCAAATCCCGCTTTGTGGACGTTGCGGGAACACCGCAAAATGGGCACACGTTTCATTGTCTCGCTTGGACCACTTTTTATCTTGCACGAAGCCGTTGGCAGGGGACTGGGTCATCAAAAACGCCAAGCTGCACTGGATGGGGCAGAGATGTCATGGATGGAAAAAAAGATCTTTTTTCCGGCACTTCGTGACCGCTGACGTGCATTTGCGTGGGGTCGCGAGATTTTTTCTTCCTACATCTCGCCATCCCTACCCCCCAAAGTTATTTACCCTTTATGGTAGCAGCCCCCCTCAAAGTCGGCGAGTTACACTGGGAACATCCGATGGGGTTTCCACTCAAGTGAACCTCATCCCCATGTCATCCACACCTCCTGTAAAGATTTTGACCCTGCAGGTTTGCCAGGGGCAATCTTTTTCTGCCCCATTAGCAAGCAATCTGCAGCAGAATGCGCGGCACGAAGTCTCTGACTTGCAGGATCCATCACCTAGTCGCTGCAAATGCGCCAATAGCCACACGCATCTGGCGTATCGCCTCGCAGACACCTCCAGAATCGAAGAGATGCTGCATCTCACCAACGAGCTGTCCAAGCCGCCGCCGGTGTTGTTACTGCTGCAGACCGCCCAAGTGCCCGCGCTGCAACATGCCCACCAGCCCCCGTACGTGATCGTCTCCAGCCAGCAAGACGCCGTGCGCCGCTTTGTGGAGGGCACGCAGCGCGACTTCTCCGCGGAGGAGGAGTCGGCGGTTCGAGCGAAACTGGTCAAGCCCGAGGAGGAGGAGATACGGCCTGGAGAAGTGATTGCCAAGGGGGTGGAACATGACATTCGCATGCGGACGTCCCGGCTTCCGGTGGAGGAGATGACGGTGTGCACGTGTGCCCGTGCGCGCTGCGCGAGTGACCCTCAATTACATGGTGTTGGTTGGGCGCCTGTCTCGGACAGGGTCAGCGGTGGCCTGCAGCCCCGAGTGACAGACGCCCTGGCTGGTCACCTTGTCTGTGTAAGTCAGGAAGGACTCAGGTTGCTTCCAGAGCCATGCCAGACTATACGTATACACGTATACGCGCGTATACATACAGCCCTCGTTTGCCGACCCCCTTTGGTGCCAGTGTTTCGCTAGAATCGCGCGCCTCACGCTTTGACACAAACTGACCCTGAGGCGCGCGCCTCATGCCAGCCCTCACCCCCCCCCCCTCCCCCCCTAGGCGCTGGCAGCTGCAGACGAGATCTTCACACCATGGCGTCATGCCAAACCCCCCCCCCCCTCCCTCCCTGTGCCTCGTGCGCGCCAAACCTCCCCGGGCACCAACCTCCCTTGAGCTGCGCCCCCCCCGCATATACGCGCGTATACGTGTATACGTATACGCGTAAACGTCGCGTATACGTGTATACGTATACGCGTATACATTGCGTACACAGGTATACGCGTATACGCGTATACATGCCCTTGTGCACGGGTAAACGCCGCTAGCAGGCCATTTTTAGGGAAGGAGGCCTTTGGCCCTCTTCCTGAATATTGTCTCTTCGCGTCTACAACATGCGACGGCGTCTACAATTAGCAGGTCTACTTGTGGTGCACAGTGTCTACAGACTATACCCAGGTAAATGTGTATGTGCACAGTGTCTACAAACGATGCACAGTGTCCACAGACTATACGTATACACAGACACGTCGCGTATACGTCGCATATACATGCATACGCGTATACGCGCATAGACGTACATATCTGCGGCAAACGCCCTAAGACCATGCCGTCCAATGAATTGTTTCATTTGCATGGGAATACAACTCCAACTCGTATTCGACACTGCTGAAGATTCGGTCATCGAATAGATGTGAATGGAACCTGCGACTGCTCTGTGACAGGGGGTATTCCAATGAGATCCCTCTCTGGACTCTTTCTATCATAGTCAGTGCTTCTTTTGGAAAGAAGATAACGTGTCTGCGTTGACCCCTTGATTTTCGAAATGCACTCTGTCCGGAACGTATGCCAAATTGTTTGCCCACTAAAATGCAAAATCAAAACAGTTAACGCTATACTTTAAATTTATACAGCAAGAACAACATGCCTTCTTCGTTGCAAAGCAACTTGTAAGATTAGACATGACACAATAGCCATGATGAACAGCAACTCATTGATATTTCCAATGGCATCACAATTTTTGCTCCGATTCATTTCAGGTTCCAGAAAAACAAGAAATGTTTGTGTTCCAAGTACTTGGAAAAACCTCTACCGCTTCTTGATGCATTTCCTATTAATCCTTAACAACAAAACGAAAATCTCTGGATTGTATTAAGGTGCGAACATTCATTCCACAAAACCTTCTTTTACAAAGATATGTATTTCATTGATCGTTCACCTAACAAATCAACCCTTCATTGAAAGACTCCTGCAAATATTGAAAAAACCCTTCACGAACGTACGTGTCTGTGGCAACAAACAAAAGGCTGGCAAGAAAATATCCTATTCAAATTAGACAATATCCATAATGGCAAACAATGTATGCTTAAAGAAAAAAGGACAGCACATCCAATCCAAATGGCAGCACTCAGAGCAGCAACGTGCGAGCGTGAGAGTGCCAGCAGAAAGGCAGCAATTCAGCGGCGTGGACGTGAGTGATTGGTCACCAGGAACGTGATATCATGCTTGCGGTGCTGTGCTGCCCTGCTCTGCGCTGTGCTGTTGTGCTGTGCTGTGCTGTGCTGTGCTGTGCTGTGCTGTGCTGTGCTGTGCTGTGCCGTGCTGTGCTGTGCTGTGCTGTGCTGTGCTGTGCTGTGCTGTGCTGTGCTGTGCGCCGTGCTGTGCCATGCCGTGCCGTGCTGTGCTGTGCTGTTGCACTGTGCTGTCCCCCCCCGGGCCTGGGCATTGGACGACATGGAATGGGAATGCGCGGATCCCCTGCGCGGATCTGGCGGAACGATGCGGGCAACAAACCTGCCTGAAGTATGGCGTGACAGCCTGTAACCTGCATGATGTTATTTGTGGGACCTCCTCATAGGGTGGACCAATAGGGTTTGCCGACCCCATTGGTGCGAGTGTTGTGGTACCACTGTGTATCTTGCACCAAGCCGTTGGCAGGGGAAGGGGTCATCCAAACACGCGAAGCTGCAAAGGATGGGGCACACACCATGGCCTGGGGGTGCGCCTAGGGCCAAACTTCTCACCGACCTCGGGCAGAAACCAGCGAAAACAAAAACGAGATTGGGTCAAACCTACACACTAACAACCGGAGAGCAAGAGGACGTCAACTGGGCACCAAGGTATGGCGACTCGCGCCACACACTGTCACCCGTCAGCAACGTACACTTAGAATCAAACAGCACGGCGGACCAGCAGACTCCCAGTGAAAAGTAAGACAAGGGGCGGCGACTTCGCACCACAGTAATCTGGCGTCTCGCACCATTCAAGGCCACCGAACTCTAAGTCAGAAAAACGCATAATCCACCAACCCTACATTTGGCAAAAGTTAGGGGATGGGGTTGGCGCGACATCTCCGAGAATGGCGCCGCCGGGTGGGACACACCGTCCAGGTTTTCTGGGAGGGCAGAAGGGATATTTTCGAATTTTGGGCCACACGGATGAACCTATCTCAATGCACAAAACGTGCCAGGCCAACAAGTAACAATCTCCCACTTCGCGGAAAAGGGCACGCTTCTGAGGCACTTGCCATACATGGAATACCCCACAGGGATTTCTCTTTTCATATCATCAGGACAGGACAGTCAGGATGGTACAGACTCAGTATTCATTGATTAACTTTCTACACTTTTTGAGATGCCCCCGGAGCGTGGCAGCAACACTCTGCTGCAAGCACAGGTGACAGGAAACCAGAGTCCAAATACATGTCCACCGCCATAGACGGCATGTCAGCTGTGGCCCACACGGGACAAATATGTTATACTTCCACTGTCAGCTTGATCCGGTCCGTCTGACCGAGCACTTATGAGGCACACGTGAGTCTGGGGTTGGGGTCAGGATTTGAGCCTGAACGCCCCCCATGTTCCCTCATATTGCAAGAGAGTAGCCACTGAGTTGCACCGTTTTGCACAAAGCAATCAGGGGCGGCCAACACGCTGTGATCCCTTGGTGTGCTTATGCTTCAATGAGCCCAGCTCCGCAGCGTTGTTGTGTCTGCGCTGCGCCCTGGATTGTGTGATTTGGTGTGTGGTGTTGCAGGTGGGGATGCACTGGATTGGCAAGGATTTGGATCTCTCATGCATCCTATTGAAGGAGGACGCCACCTTAGTGGCTGTTGTTTCCTTCTTACACGAGGAGTACGCAGGTATGAAACGCCGCTGGTGTTCAAGTTGGAAGTTCGCGTGGAGGACTGCGACGAAACCTGGCTCGCGACGCCATTACAGGCACTGATGGCAACAGTCACGCCATTTATTCTCCGCCCAGAGGGTGGATTTGCGTTTGCCTGAGTGCGCCAACACCCCGGGTTCCCGTATTTCCGAATTGTTCTCGTTCTTTCCGTCCTTATTCCGCTGATGCCCTGGTGGGCTCGGGTTTGGGCCTCCACCAATTTCGATCTTCGGGGAGCGAAGGAGCGAATGCATTCAGACGCTGAGAGTCAAACATCTGCCCATGAGGCGACCCCGCAAAGACAAAGGGCGATGAAAAGGAATGACTTGCGGTTGGCGCAGCGGGGGGGGTCAATAGGCCGTAGGCAGGCGGTTTGTAGACAAGGACGATGAGCGGCTGCAGGGGCTGATGGTCAGTCACCCGCGAGGGTGGGGAGTGCCTGGCAGCAGCCGGTTTGCTGCACAAGGAATGTGTCTCTTGAGAAGCAGCTGCAAAGTCGCGACAGCCGATAGAATGGCTCATGGATACTGACAAATATACGCACAGCACGCGGCAATTAGTGAGTAGCTCGTTGCTGTTATTGCACGTCGTCTTTTGCACAAACGCTTTTGCCCAACACTGCTCCTCTCGGGATTGGCACCACCTCATTGACACACCGACAACGCACTCGTTCCTGGTGGCTTCTGTCGGATATGTCCCCCAGTTATTGGTTGGCTGCCGACAAAAGGCGAGTTTACGGGGCAACGGATCATACCCCTGACCCGCAAAACGCAGAATGCTTCGTCCGAATTGCGGGGAATCGTTCCAAACGAAGATCCAAGAATCACAGGGCGCCGCTACCCAAAGAATGAAAGCACCTCCGAGTCCTCGGTCCGCCCTGACGTATCTTCGAATCGGCGGACAGGAGCGCCGCCGCTGTCGCCCGCTTGGTGCTGGCCGGGTTCGAACCCCGGACCACGTGCAAAATGTGCAAAAAGGGGCCTGTTTTTGTGTCACAAAAGTGTATTTTTCAGGGCCCAGAAAGAAAATCAGTCGGTGGGGTGGCGCATCTGGCACACGGGCTTCTTGGTCTCGGGGGGGGGGCACACCAAACGACACCAGCAAGAGCACCGGCCGCAGCGGCCGACAGAAAGCAGCGACCTGACGCAACATGCGAAGGGAAGAACGGGTGTCCGTCCAGGGCCCCGTAAAGGAGCAACAACCCGACGGAATGTCACACAGGGGGGGGGGCGTGCTCCGTCATGTCTGCCCATCAATAGCCTTGCCACGCACCTGAGACGCTCACTGATTGCCACGCCCAGCACCAGCGGCCACGTGCATCCCCCAAGCAGCGGGCAAGTCAAGTGAGGGATGAATCCAGTGCTCCTCATCAATGTTTGGGCACCCCCCCCGGCACCCAATCCTGATGGGGGTCATCCACCCACTCGCACGTGCTGTTGGTGTCCAGGGGCTTTCAAACACTCTGGCGATATTCTGGTTGCGCCCCCTCCCGGGGAGAAGGAGGCTATCACGGTGGACGTGCGCAAGGTGCCGCAGGACGTGGCCGCCATGTATTTCGTCATCAACTGCTTCTCGGGCGAAACGTTTTCGGAGGTCGAGACCGTGGATGCGCAGTTGACGGTGCAGGCCAACGAGGGCCCAATGGAAGGATTTGCCGAGTTCCCGTTGGGGGTAGGCGGGGACCACAAGTATGCGAGTGCCAGGGCGGCGCGGTGGACTGCTTCAGTTCTCCGAGCATGTTGGCTGGCTGACTTGCATTCCACGGGCAGCAGCAGCAGCAGCAGAGTAAACAAGTCGGCAGACCTCGGGATCCCTTGACACGGCTTTTGAGTCCGGGTTGGCAATAAGAGGAATGCAAGTGAGTTAGCAAGCAGTGTTTATGCCTTTCCTGCAACTCTTTTGCAACTCCGTGACAGCGTTCTGCTTGTTGTTGTTTAGAGGCGCCAGATGAAAATTACACGATTAAAAAACCACGACGAAAAATTTTTCTGAATGGCTGCAAATGAAGCCAATTCGCGTGGAACGTACGTGCAGCAAAAAAGGCGGGGCGAAACGCGCGAAAATGCGACGTGAAACCTTTGTTGCTTAAATATGTAAGTAAGGGAGGCTGCTAGCGCCGTGACGTTGTGCATGTTGCTGCCGGCGCTCGTGCCGCACCAGCCATTGGACTGCACACTGACAACCACTGGCACCACTCCGGGCACCCCCCCAGGGACAACCCCGCCGCCAACCACATGCACAGTCTAAGTCTAAGCTGGACCCATATACATAGACACCCCCACCCCCACACCCAGACCACGAACCACTCGACATGTGCGTACCGTGGGCAAAGTGTGTCTTTGTGCGGGCACATGCCTCCCTCCGGGCCCTAGTCCCCGCCACATCACTGACGCGCGTGCTGCTTCCCCCTCGTGCAGGGCCATGGTGATCTGTCGTGTGGGGCGCACGGGCCCGCACTCCTGGTCCATATTGAATTGCAACATGGAACACGCGACGGCCACGACTGCGCGCGGGCTGGTGTCCACCGTGAAAGAGCACATCAAGGCGCACCCGGTGAAGGGCTGGCAGGCGGCGTGATTGGGGCAGTGCGGTGCGAGGGACATGGCTGCCTCTATTCAATGGGGTAGAGCCGTGGTGCATGAGCGAGAGTCACGACGCACGTTGCAGCAACGCCCCCGATGTGGTTGGAGGCCTGTCATGGTACGCCTCAGAGTGTGTGGGGGGTCGCATTGCGACCACACGTGCCCATCCACGCTGCACTGATGACTAACCCCGAGACCCCAGTCCGTTAATTCAAGAAGCCGGTTTCGGGTTGTTTCTTGTGGTGGAGCCGGCGGCTTTTGCGGGGGAGGGGTGTTGACTTCATGCATCTAGCGGGCGGGGGGGATCCTTAATGTCTTGACCACCACAACCCGCCGTCGATGGAGAACCAGAAATGGTGGGGTCAGGACAGCGGCTTGGCGGACCTTCAGGAGAAGATCGACACTGCCTCATGCGGTGAAGAATAAACGGGTGACTGTCCAGGGCCCCATAAAGAAACCACAGATGGACTGCATTTCACACGGGGGGGGGGGGGCTGGGCCCGGCACATGCCCAGTGCGGCCTTCTTTGCCAATATCGAGGCGTTCACCCCCCGCATCTCTGACCCCAACAAAGCAGGCCAGAAAACTGGTGCCCTGACGACCCAAACAGGCCCTCGAACGTCCCTTGAAAATAATGGGCTGCATACGTACGATTCCAAGGCTCAGCAGTTCTGGCAGTTCTGGGCAGTCTGGGGAGAGCCCCGGTCCGGCAGCGTCCCCGGTTTCCAGGAGTGCAGTCCAGAAAGTGGAAATGACGTCGCATTGTTTTGTTTTGTGGTTGTTTCTTCCAAAGCCGAGGCGAAAGCCGTCATCCCATCAACCTTCCTAAATCGGTACAGTACTATGAACCCTCCCCTCCCCTCCCACCGGCCTTTTCTCTCCCCGGCAGTCCGAGGGGGGGGGGGGCGTGTGCAATACCGCTGTGCTGCGAGACTGCGCTACGGCAAAAGGGAGGGCGGGCAGGGCGGGCAGGGCTTGACAGGTCTCCTCATGTTTTTTCTGAGCGACTGCAACACAGCGGACACACAAACACGAGCCGTTTTGCGGCCAACCGCTTCGCCAACAGCTGTCAGTTGCCTCTTGTCACGACCACCAAGCCCCCGTTCGCGCACCGCCAACCGCCAACGGTCTATTGTGAACCGTAGACGGTGGGGGGGGGGCCAGGACTGTCCATGTGGGGTTTGTGTTTCGGGCCCTTCGGGTGCGCCTGAAGACAGTCATATCAATTCGATCCGGTTGTCAAGGGGCAGAAAGAGTCCGCCGGGGAAGGTCCTGCGGCAGTGTGGAATGCCGGTCCGTTTCGGTTGGGATGCGGGGGATTCGGGGAGTAGCTGAGCAGGTCATGACTGACTCTCTGTGAGTATTTTTGAGTGCGTTTCAGAAGGGCAGCAGGAAGCCTGTGGCACCCAGAGGAAGCCCGGAAACCTGTGACAAGACCCGTAGACGCACCATCTTCCAATGCCATGGGCAGGGGACTATGTCAAAGGCCCTTGGAAACAGGAAGAGCTGGAGGCTGATTTTGATGACGACTGTGATACAAGTTCATTCTGGTCAAATGTCACTTGTCTCGCCCGTGGGTTGTTGTACACTTGGTGTGAATTGGCCCCTCGCACCCAAAATTGGCCCCTCACACCCAAAATTGGGACACGGCGGGGCCATTGCTGCCCTTTTTTTTGCCAGCCACAGGGGAGCGGATGTCATTTCCATCTGAGCCAATTGTATACTAGAAGTCTCTGACATGGATTCCCCACGCTTTGATACCACTGTCGTGTTCCCCCGCGCCGTCTATTTTCTTATGGAGAGTGTGCGGCGATCAGCGGACCTGGCGGAGGATTCACACATACCGATCAAGGGGGAAAGCTTTACAGCCCCAGACTGCACTTGGAAAACAAGCGGCCGAAGGAAACACGCGGCACTCGTGAGCACTGGAACAGGCATTCCACTCTCACCCACACAAGTGCACTACTGACCCTCTTTACTCCCACCCTTCTGCCCTCCACGGTCATAGTCCGGAGGCACGCGTTCAAAAAACACAACAAAGTGCGTGAAACCCGCAGTACAAACAGGCAAGCCTACTCCGCTGTTGCGGGCGTAATCCCCCCAGTTTTAAGTTCCAAAGATGCCAAGGGCACCTTTTGAGAGAACACGGTTTCTTCCTTTTTTTGGGTTTTGTTGAAGAGCCCTTAAGCCCCGCTCCCACCCCCATCCCGTTTCATTCCAACCGCAGTGCGGTGCTTCTCCCGCTGTTAGTTGCCCTTCAAGCTCCAGGCGTTTGGGCTCTCGGAAAAGAGAGCCTGAACCCCCTGTCTGAAACTGAGAACCAGATTGGATGCTGCAGCCGTCAAGGTTCCCCTACTCCTGCAGATAAACCCCTCCATGAAAAGCTGGTTGCGCAGGATGTCTTTAATGGCCCGATTTTGTGCCGTTATTAACCCCCTTGCCCCTTAATGCATAACTTGTTTGTGTCGGCTCATCCTTTTTCCTTCTGACCGGTGTATTGTGATGTTGGTTGTCCGCTGTGTGAGAACAGATTGGCCTCCTCTACCTTCTTCCCACGAAGCTAAATTGGAGGCGTGATCATTGGAAGTGATACATTTTTCCGGGTTGCTGCCCAAACAATTTTGTCGGCTGCGTGGGGCAAGGGGGGGGGGATCCCATAGGCTGTCACTTCAACCCGGAAAACCTCTTGGGGCATGGTCAAGGGGGGGGGCAAGCGGAGCAATGCCTCTCCAAATGCTTTTGTCATAGGGGGAGCGTTAGCGCGCCGGGCGCGCGCTGGGCACGCGCCGTGCATCTTTTTTGACCCGTGCCCCACCGGTGACCTTTTAGGGGGTGCACTAAGCGCAGTGCGCGCGCAGTGCAACTATTTGGACGTCTAGCCGTCCTAGAACCCCATATTTTGTCATACTATGGGCATTATTGTTGTTTGACAACGGGTATTTTGATGCTTCTTTCGCATTCAGGATGTGGTAGATTTGGATTCTCACCCAGTTTCACCAATTTTCTTCCATTTTTTGCTCGTTTCCACCACATCCACTCCTTACTAGGTTAATTTCTCCCCACCATGGGGACCCCAAGAAAGCAGGGGTAATGTAGCCATATTGATTTCTCCCCACCATGGGGACCCCGAGAAGGCAGGGGTGATGTAGCGAATACTGAGTTTGCGCTTCGTTCTTGTGACGTGAGGCAGAAACGCCGTCCAAACCGCTTGCGGCTTGGGAACTCATTACCATAGTGAAATCTATGGGAAAGGTAAAGGCAAAGTACCGTTTGTTAAGTACAATACAAATGACATTTGGAGTTGTTGAATTCACAGCTATTGTCTAATTATGCAACGTGCTTTGTAGGGAAGGTGCGCAGTCCATCATGGTCTATTTGGGGGACCTTCTCCATCAGAGGGTAAATCTCGGGCTGAAGTCGGGATAGTTAATAGAAAGGTACTGCGCCGGGCAAACATTCCCCCACAACCCATGGGGGAGGTACGGCGCGCGGTGCGCGGTCTTTTGGGTAGTGCGGCTGACTCTTCCCCCATAATTCCCCCTTGTGCTTTTTGTCAGCACCTCACCGGCCCTGTAGCACCCCCCCTCCGGTGGGCGGCTACAACCACCATGCAATTGGTGAAGAGGATGGAGTGGAGGCCTCCGTTGTTGTATGCTTACCCCTTAGGCCACCACGTCCTTGACAACCTGGAAAATCACTGAAACTTTTCGAGACTATGATGAAAAGAACGCGCGCGGTGCGCGTACCTCCCCCCATACCCCGTGATCCTCAATGAAGCCTTTGTGCACCGAACCGAGAATGACCCGCCAGAGTCCCCCCCCCCCCCAACTCCCAATCCCTTTCGCTCCCCCCCCCCCTTCCAGTCTTCCGTTTGAGGCCCTTTTCGCCCTTTCCTTTGCCTGAGGAAGCATACCACAGGCTGAGCCGGGCCACAGCACAAGTGAGTGCGCGAGACGTGAGAAGAAAGACGCAGGAAGCCTGTTTGGGAGAAACCTCGTTGCATGCCATCATTGTCCATGATTTCCTTTGAACAGTCACGGTCAATGGACACTCCATTGGCATCTTTTCGCCAGCACTGCAGATCTATGGCATTTGCTTTCGGGAGAGCCCCAACTGTGTCTTCAGAGGAAGTGGACAGGGTGCAGGGGGACACGATCTTATCGGAGTTGACCTCCGACAGGGCCCGAACCAGGCATGGCGCCGCGTGGTGATACCCACCGTCAGACCATCCTTGAACGCTGTCTGTGCCAGTCCATGGGGCATTACAGTGCACGGCTTTTTTGCGCGTCGGGGGGGGGGGTTAGGGCATTGTTCAGTTGTTGGCGTCTGTGACACCACAGGCGTGCCCCAACGGTGACTTGAATATTCAGGGTTGTGGATAGTTCCCAGGTGATGGACGCGGTATGTGCAGCTTATTCCAAAAGCAACTGCCGGCCAATAAGCTGCAACAAGCAGAGTGCCTGCTCAAAAGCGATGATGAGCCCTAAATTGGCCAATTGGTTGAATCCCTGCTAATCACCACATGACTACATGGCCTTAGAAAGTGGGATAGACAGATGTCATCCTCCTAAATGGAGGACGGGTCAACCTTCAGAGGTGTGGGGTGTCTAGCACAGATGAGATACCCGATGGTTTGTTCGGAGTGGAGTGACGAGTTTCGCACATATGTTCGTGCCATGAGAGGCACATTTTGCATAAGAGGGGAGGGATATCCGGGTACGGAGCGGCTAGTCCGATTCATCTGGAATTGTGGTTTGGTGAGGGCGCAAGATGGTGGCATGGCAGCACATCTGCACATGGGCGCCTCATGGCGCTTTGCTGACAAAGATATCTGTGTGGGTGACTTATGGCACAATGGTAAGAATGGCTGGAGTAGCCTCAGGGCTCCATTGCTGACGATGAGCAATTCAAGGAGCATGTGCTTCAAGGCGCTCAAGACGCTGGTGACAATAGGAATGTTGTTCATGCAATGTGCTTGTAGTGTGAACTGTTGGTATCATGGTGGCCACAGGCACCTTAGTTTGCAGTCCTCATATCTTGCTTTCATTGTTGGGTTCCAATTCCTTTCTTGAGCATCCCCTTCTTTACTGGTGGGTTTTATCATGATGTTCTTCTCTTCCATGTGTCCCAGAAGAGTGGGGTCAAGTGTAGTGTAGGATTTAAATGAGACACAAAAGGCATCGAAGTAAAAGTGCAAGGGGACATTTTAAAGTTCTACTCGCAATAAGAGGCACAATTGAACCACACACGGAGGCACAACCACACCATTGGGCATGTGGCAATTGAGGGCAGCAAGGTTGGACAGTATGAAACTCACTGTTCCATAGCACAACAAATCAGGGTTGTGGAGAAGGAGCTGACTACGTCCTGCCTACCGCAATAAATCGTTTCGCTCCATCACTGCCTCTTCTTTCATTCCCTTCAAATCATTCTCCGCCTCCACAACCATCTTCTGCACCTCTGCCACTTTTGTCAATTACATCCTCAATCTTGGATTGAGTAGGAATCAAAAGGAGAGTTATTTCACTTTCTATGCCCCCTTCACATTATTATTCCTACTGCCTTAAATCACCTTGAAGAGAGGTTGTTAGATCAAGCACATGCGCGGGCGTTGTATACCCCCCCCTTTTTGGGGTCATTCGCGTAGCATACCCCAAGGCATGATATTTGATGTCCAACCCCTTGTAAAATCATTATTTTGCCCAATAAGACAATCCCCCAATCGATTTTTTGATTTTGATGCCTCTATCCCCTAAAACTGGATAACACTTTTTTGAGGGGGGGTGGGGGGGGTGGGGGGGTCAAAAGTTTTCGCTGAGAAGGCTCCAAGCAATGGGAGATGCATCTGTGTCACATCAAACGCCGGTCGAATGTAACGCACCCGGCCGCAGAATTTTAGGTCGGCAGTTCGAATCCTGGTCGGTCGACGCCAGCCACGGCGCCGCTGCCTTATTGGCCGCACCGGGGTTCGAACCGCCGACCAAAAGGGGGTTCCAACCGCGACCAAAAGGTCTGCGGCCGCCTGCATTACCATTCGGTCACTGCCAATTCTGAGACCAGTTGTTCTCCCCACTGCTTGGACCTGTGCCTGCCACTGACAAAAAACCCAAAGTGTGTGTTTCTGTCTGACTGACTGCTGGCCTGTCTAACTGACTGATTGGCTGACTGTTAGCCTCTCTTCGAGGTGCACTGCCGAAGGCAATAGAATTAGGAAGTGTGACCAAACATACATGTAGTGAACATGTAGTGCTGTGTCATTGTCCTTTGATGTTCCATCATTGTGATGGCCAACAATGGGATTTACCTCAAAGCATTGTTTCCCCTCGTTTTAGCAGGTAATTGCCGGCTCACCTTGCTAGAGGGCATTTGCAGTGCACGGGCAGCCGGGGGGTATTCTGGCCACATTGTCCCCCACTATCAACCCCGACCCGGGGGACACAGATTGGGGGAAGCAAGGATTAGAATCAGAATATGATGAGGTGCGGAGTCTGGAAATGCATGGAAATGCAGTTGGCTACACTGATAGTCATGCAGGTTGAGAATGCGCAGGCTGGTCACCCCCCCCACCGACCAAGAATTTCTAACCCTTATAAAGTTCTCCAAGAAAAAGGCAGCAGAGCCAGATGGGGTTCCACCGCACCTACTTCAGCACCTCCCTGAGGAGCACCTACGGGTCCTCTTCAAAGACATTGCCGCAATACGGCACGGAGCGCCATGCCCAACGAATGGTTGGTCTCCGGAACGGTCATGATGTGCAAAAAGAAGGACCCTACGGATCCAAAAAAAAGTATCGTCCATTGACCGTCAGCAATGCAGTTTACATAGTCTACACGAATATCTGCCAGGCATAATCAATTTCAGGTGCCATATAGGTGCGTAATAATTGTGCAGGGTGCATAATCTCATGAGTTCCTGTATGGCTACTAAAAGCGATGAGATTGTGCACCCTGCACAATTATTATGCAGCTGTATGGCTACCGGACAGGGTGCATAATCTCATAAGTTTCCGGCAGCCATACACTCCATAATAATTGTGCAGGGTGCGTAATCTCATCAGTTTCCGGTAGCCATACGGGTGCATAATATTGCAGGGTGAATAATCTCATTAGTGGCCGTATGGGTGCATAATAATTGTGCAAGGTGCATAATGTCATCAGTTTCCGGTAGCCATACGGGTGCATAATATTGCAGGGTGAATAATCTCATTAGTGGCCGTATGGGTGCATAATAACGTATGGCTACGGGAAACTGATGAGATTATGCACCATGCACAAGTATTATGCACCCGTATGGCTTCTGGAAAGTGATGAGATCATGCACCCTGCAATTATTATGCACCCGTATGGCTACCGGAAGCTGATGAGATTATGCACCCTGCACAATTATTACGGGTGCATAATATCTGTGCAAGATACATAATCTCATGAGTTTCCGGTAGCTATACGGGTGCATAATAATTGTGCGGGGTGCATAATCTCATCACCTTTGGTGGCCATACGGGTGCATGATAATAGTGTGGGGTGCATACTCTCATCAATCTCCGGTAGCCATACGGGCACCCCAGCGATCTCCGCCTGGCAGAGGATTCCGAGCGTCCCTCATGGTGCGCCTGGCTGCGCTGCGCCTCCTCCAAGCCGTGGGGCTGGAGGACGTCGAGAACGACAACCTCTACATGGCGCTCTGAAGCTGCGGCGAGGGGTTTTGGATGCCGCAAGGGCAGGGGGGGACCACTGCATAATAATTGTGCAGGGTGCATAATCTCATCAGTTTCCCGCACCCATACGGGTGCATAATATGTGTGCAGGGTACATAATCTCATCAGTTTCAGTAACCATACGGGTGCATAATAAATGCGCACGGTACACAATCTCACGAGTTTCCGGTGCCCATCGGCCCTGGAAATTGTGGTGGGGCCCGATTTGCTTTGCCGGGATTGGAACGTCGGGAGACTCAGACTCCTGAGAGTCATCCACACGGTGCTGGGCCAGGTGCACGCCGGTGCGGCAGTTTGTGGATGAGATTCCTTAAGTGGGGTCTGCCTGTTGTCAGGTTTTTTTCTTCCCTACACCCCGCCCGCCGCATCTCCATTGTGTGGGTGACCTCTTTGATTCCACTGATAATCCTACATCCAGCCATCTCATAAAATGGGTCCTACATGGGTGTCTGTATATCGACAGGGATTAGGATGGGTTCAAGGAATGCCTCAGTTTGACTGGAGCATCCCATCTGTTTGGATGGGAGCTCGGGGAAAATCGGAAATGCTTAAATTATTGGCGCGGGTGCCATATAAAGAACACGGACAGTCCACTGAGACTTGGAAGGTGTTCTGGAGGACTCGGCTTCCCCCTTTTTTACGAGATTTCGTCTTTGCTGCGTTGTGGCGCAAACTAAAAGTTGGTGAACGCCTCATGAAAGGGACTCATGAGCCTCAATGTCCTATCTGTCATGTTCTAGAGACAGTAGATGATGCCTTATACGGTTGTCGGTTTCATTCACTGGTCCTGGATGTCATAGACAATCGTTGGGCACCTATTGTACAAGGAAATCAGCTGCATACGGCACGTAGCTTGCCAGCAGCGCTTTCCTTAGCCACCCCATTAGGCATTGTGGTTTGGTGTGCACGAGCTGTGCACTAGTCCTTGCGTTGTGCAGTGCACCACAATATGGCCATTCCTACTCTTGACACCTTTGTGTCCACGTGGATCACGTTGGTTGACAAGGTAGCATCCTGGGAGGGACTGTCACATTTGACACAAGGGTTCCTCGCATTCAAGAATGCCCTGGTGCTCTCGCAGTAAGGGGGGGCACTTCCTAATACCAAAAATTCAGGTTTCTAAGCCTAATCGCACAACACAAGAAAGAGAGAAAAAATGCAGGAAGACAGAGCAAAATCAGCTCCTTGCTGAGAAAGCACGCCAGACATTGGCCCAACTTGAGCAACAGCGGTATGAGATTGTGTGGACCGATGGGTCTACCAAATGGGAAACCAAAACTGGTTGGGCCGCAGGGTTCGGAGCAACGATTCTCGGAGTATGGGAGGTTTTCCCTTCCCCCTGAGATGAAGCAAACAATTAATAGGGCCGAGCTTATGGCTGTCATTGCAGTTGTCCAGCAGTTTGGGTCCCATACACCCATACACACCATAATAGAAAAATTGCAGTCGCCATGGACTCGGAGTATGTCTACTCTGGATTACAAGGCGCAGCATATGGGTATCCCATGCAGGGCCGGTTTCCAATGTGGATCTCTGGATCCAGTTACTTTCTGTGGTTGGGGCGTCTTGCACTGTATTTCACTGGGTGAAAATACCCAGCCATGCAGGCCTACGTGGCAATGACGGGGCTGACAATCTTGCGAATAGAGGACGATTAATGTCCTCTTTGTATCGGTTTAGACAACGCAATGCACATGTGGGCATGGCAATTCACACTCCCCACCCCCCGAGACGACATTTAGCTATAGACGAGGCCCCTCCTGGGCCCATATTGCATATGCACAGCCTAGCGGCCACGCCCCTCAATACCTCTGGGCGCAATCTTCTGTCACTGTGCTACGAGCTTGCTGATGTAGAGAAGGGTTCGACAGAACTGTCACTCTCTCCCAAGAGAGACCCTTGGTCTGAAAAATGGAGCGCTATAGGATTTCGAACTGAGACGCCATCTTCGCCCATCTCATCACATAAAGGGCCAGGGCACACTGCAGACAAGCACAGTGACAGTGACTGCACCATGGTATCGTGTGAGGACACCACGTCCAATGATAGCTCCGACTCCTTGGAGTATATTGATGCGTGTAGACAGCTAGGGTTGTCCCCAATGGCCCAGCCTACCAAGCGCAGGAGGTGCCGCTCGCACACGCCTAGTACGGAGGCCAGCTCAGGCACACTGGACTCCGGACACAACAGTGATACCTCCCTTCTCTCCATGCACTATGCTTCCTAAAACTCTTCCGCTCCGGATTGCAGGAGCCTAATGTAGCTTGATCAACTGGGATCAGCACAATGCGCGGCTATATCAGGTGTCCTAGACATCAGGGGTGCGCCTTACTGTACTGTACCATGCATATTGCATCTGCAGTTGGCAAAATACGGACTGGCTGTCAGAAAGGAAAACCACAGGGCAAAGATTGTAGCATAGCAATGACCTCGTGCACCGATCTTATCTGTAGATTAGCAGATTTGTGGCCCAGGCCAATGATGATGGAACTGCTGAACATTGCTGCATATGCATACCAGGACGTGCATGTGTGGAGCGCTTTGTGACCTGCGTACGGCTGCCGTATCTCCATTGCATGACAGGGGATGTTCACTACAAGTCCAGACACATAGCGGGAAGGTGTGACTTCTGGACTATACAGGCCTGGATACATTTGGCATCGCCTAAGGCAGGCATGCGTTCTCAAAAGGTTGGTGCAGTGTTGTGCTCCGCAATAGATACTGCAGTGAAATGTTGTCCAGGGACAGCCACGTCATTTATGATGACAGGAACCCACAGGGAAACCTTGGGGATGCAGTTTTGTGGATGAAGGTGTGTGTGAGAGAGGGGCCATGGCCGAGGACAATTGCCATGGGAAGTAGTTCACTGGTAGCCCTAAGATCGCGAAGTTTAGAATGCTACGCAGCAAGGGTGAATGAAAACTCTTGCAGAGACCTTCGGTTGCTGATCACGTTGGTCATCGTCATTAGCTGCCCCATCTGAACCTTTGCCTAACTTGCTCTGAATGGCAGGGCCGCAGCCTCGGATGGCACTTGTTGCATTGATTCTCAATGGTTTTGAGGCTCTGTTGTGTGGTCTGAAGCACATGATTTCAGGCCCATTTGGGCAGAAGATTGCACAGAACACCGGTTTGCAGTGCACGAGGCCCGACCACCCTTCATGGGACAAACCCCACACAACTAGAAGCCACCCTGTCACCCGAACCCCATTGACTCAGATGATTTGCCTGCGCTGTGGGCCCCATGTGCATTGGTGTGACTGCGTCCGTGCAGAAGTTGGGGTCCTTTTCGGCGTGGGCATTGTTGTGTATGTGTGTGTGTGTGTGCTGGTGTGCTCATGCCGTCGTGGGAAGTATGTGGGTTTGGGGAGCGTGAGGTTGAGGGAGTGTCAAGGGTGGAGGGTTTGGGGATTGAGGGGCAGACATGGACATCTGGGGAGCAACGGGAGGCTGCTTCACTGTTCTCCAGGTGACTCGCAGATGGCGACCGTCCCCCACGTTTCGGTGCTGTCCCCAGCCCCTTACAAGTGCCCGAACCCGCCGCACTGCGACCCCACCCCGCAGCCGTCTGCCTTGTCTCTCGCTGCGGATGGCCAGGCGCCCATCGCACTGCCTCTCACTCCGACCCCTGCGCCAGTGCAGCCCTTACCCAACGGGTTTGCGACGCCCGACATCGGGATCGAAGATTTCAAGTGCAGCATCTGCCTCAACCTCCTGCACAAGCCCTGCGTCAACTCCTGCGGCCATGTGTTCTGCTTCTGGTGCATACAGCACGCCATGTGCGGCGTCACCGCCTCCCGGTGCCCCCTCTGCCGCGCGGCCTACGCCCACTTCCCGGGCGTTTGCGTGCCGCTTGCGCACTTCCTCATGCGACAGTTTCCGGAGGAAGCCGCTGCGCGGGCGCGTGACACTGAGGCGGAGGAAGCCGGGATGGGAGTGCAGTCGTCCCCACTGCCGGACCCGGCGCCGGACGTGAGTATTGCGGAACTATTCGCGTGTATCGACTGCCACCAGCTCCCCGTCGACCCGACGGTGCCGTCGTGCGGGCACATCGTCTGCAGCCGCTGCTTTGCCGCGCGCGGGAAGGACCCCTGCCCGGGCGCGCAGTGCACCGTCGTCGCCCACCCCGTGCTCCAGCCGTGCACGATGCTGAGGGAGCTGCTCCGCGCGGCGCTGCCGGAGCGCTACGCCGCGCGCAGCAGCGCCGCCGCCGCGGCGCTCCCCCCGGGCTCCGGCGGCGGCGGCGGCGGCGGCGTCAGCCCCGGCGGGGGGTTCGTCCACGTCGGCGTCATCTGTGACGGATGCGGCGCGTACCCCATCGTGGGCCCGCGGTGGCGCTGCCACGACTGCCCCGAGGCCATCGGCTTCGACGTCTGCGGGGCGTGCCACGCGCGGGGCGTGCACCAGCGCGTGTCTACCGGCAAGTTCAACCAGACGCACGCGCCCACGCACCGGATGGAGCTCGTGGAGCAGGCGCCGGACTGGCTCGTGGCGCTGTGCACGGCGCACCCGGACATCGGGATGCAGGACCTGCTGCGCATGGTCACGGTGGCGGGGCCGGAGGACTTCGAGGTCATCGATGGTGACGAAGACGTGAATGCCTTTGAGGAGCATGAGAGCGCCGAGCACCCCAGGGCCCCGGACGCCCCGGAGGTCGCGGAGGCTTAGCGCCGGCGCGGTCGGTGCCGCGGCGTGGCCGGGGAGGCGCGCCCCGATCACGTCCCGTGCGAACGGGGGCCGACCGCCGTGAGCGCGGACTGCTTTCCCCCCGGGCGGAGAGGCAAGCACCGCGCGCGCACACACGTGCGCATCGCTGCAGCCACGCTCCGCGGAGTCGGTGCGGGTCCGGAGACCAGCCCCGGGGCGGGATCCCCCGCTCGTACCTCCCCCGGAGTCGTCCAAGACGCAGGCGGGGCACGGACCGTACGCCTTCGGGACCTCGTTTGATGTGTTGCCGTGCGGTGCTGGTGGTGGACGGACTCACACAGTGTCTGGGGCGCTCTGGCGCCCCCGCCCCCCCCCCCCCCCTCCCGCTCCCTCGTCCGAGATCCGGCCCCGGTCGCCGGTCCATGCGACCCCCTGCACTTTGGGGCGTAGCTTCGGCGCCGCGCGCACAACCCGCAGCGCAGAACAGAAACCGTGAGCCGCCCCACGCATCATTGACCCAGCACGACCTGATGCAGGGCGTCTTTGAAAGCGGGGGACGCCCCTCCCCCCCGACCAAAGGGACCATCGCGGGAAAAAACGAAATTTACAAAAGGCAAAATCTGGTCGGGCCATTTGGCTACACACCCTTTTGCCCCCCCCCCCCCCCCCACGCCCTGACCTGATGGCTGCTAACCTGGACCCAGAACGACGTGATGGCAGCCAACCTTCGAGGCACGTTCGGGTGTGCAATGCTCCGCGGTTCGGACTTCCAAAAAGTGACCAAACAACCCAATGCCATAAGCAGCGGCCCCGGGTCCGCCCGCCGCTGACCCCGGCACGAGAGGAGTGCCGTGGGTCCTTGGCTGCAAGGGCGACGGCTCTCCCGCATGCAGCACATCCACATCGCTTTGGATGCAGACCTGGGGCTGCGTGCGCTCCGCTTGGGTGCCGCTGGAGCTCCTGGCGAAGCCATAACCCCCCCCCCCCAACAGTCCCAGTCCAGGTTACTTGGCCAAGGAGTGCCAGCAAATGCAAGGTGACACGGGTGAAAGACAGTAGCATTAGGGTGCCTTTCTCTGTCTTGTAGCATACAAACACTCTTGTGTTGACAAAACAAGGCCATCAGGTGCAGTGGATTGTATGGTAGCACATATGTATCATACCAATGATCGCATGGAACTGCCGAACATTGCTGCATATGCATACCAGGACGTGCATGTGTAGAGCGCTTTGAGACCTGCTTGCGCCCCCCCCCCCCCCCGCACATCCCCAAAGTGCAGGAGGCCATCTGCACTGTACCGTCGCGACGAGGGTCTGTACTGAACAGACTGGCACAGAACCCTCCGATGCGGCCCCGTGCCGCCCAGAGGGGCTTTCTGCGCATCCTTGTCCCATGTTTTCACGGAAGACGGGACATTCCCCTCCGCCCGCAGCTCCAGAACGCCGAGGTCCTCTGCATCCCATCGTCCTGCTCTTCGTGCGCAATTCGGTTGTCGCTCGCCGGCGGGCGAGGGACGGCCCTGCCCTCAATCGGGTCTGCAGTCACCCCCCCTTTCGGTGGGCGCATTCGCCGAAGGTCTGCTGGTCTTGTGTCTTCGATTTCGCGAGTTCAGGCCTGGATTTCCGCGAACGTGTGAACGGGCCTCCCAGTTCCAGTGCGTCGCGCGCACCGCGCCGTTGCTCCCCCACAGTGTCTGTCTACTCGTCCCCTCAGGGAAGGGCCCCACCCGCAGTGCGAGGGCACCCGGGGGGATGTCAGGCACGTTCCTGGAGCTCTTGGTGGACGGCGGCGTCAAACAGGGTCTGTCTTCTGGAGCGACCATCGTCGATTGTCTGCCGGCAGCACACGGCGGTCCTGTGGCCCCTCCCCCGACCTTTGCTTGCGCAAAACAGCGCCCCGTCCAAGTCGGTGCTGTACCCGTCACTTCATAGAGTCATATGATGCTCCCCCCATACCCCCCGCAGCTCAAGTGGCGAAGGGCCATTTTTGTTGACTGGAAGCGCTACATGACACACCCGCTGTTGCCGCGACATGCAGCTCCTGGACGGGCAGTTGACCTCTGCAAAGGTAGCGTCGACAGTGCAGGCACTCAGTCATGCCATTGTGCCGGTGCCCGCGCGTAGACAGCGGCTTGTGCAAACGACACGAGGCAATGTTTGTTCACTTTTGTCGATGCCTCTTTCCATTCCTGTCGCTCTGCCATGCGGACCCGATCCGATTCAAACGGCAGGAAAGGCCCTGACAGCGTTGGCGAAAACCATGGACCAGCGGCGGAGCACTCGAGCCCCAGAGAACTGCCAGACTCTTTTTCGGAAAGCGAAACATTCCCTGGCCCATGCGACTTGAGGAGGTTTCCCTCTCATTATAAGCCCCTCCTGAAGCCTCAGCAGGTTTGAAGAAGCACCGTGTACCATATGAATGAATGATGTGAATCGTGCAAATTCGACGACCGAACGATGGCAACCCGACCGTCCCCCTGCCGTTATATCTACCCCGGATCTGGTCCCCGTTCCCTGGGCTTGGGCGTGGGCACGCCGGCCCAGTCTTCTGATGTAAATTACTGACTCCGTCTCGAGGGCACAGCGTGACACCGGGTGTACCACACCATGGCCACCAGTGCCAGCGCCGCAGGGGCTGATCGATTAGAGGACCATGGCCCACCGACAAGCCGTATCCTCTTCTCAAAAGGGCTTGGGAGGGCATCCGCAGAAGCAACGGGCCCTGTTTTTCACTCTTGCGGGATCTGATCCCGCACTGAGCGGAGATGGGTACCAGCCATACAGCGGTTTTCTGTCACTGGAGCCAAGTATGTCTGACTTCTCATTGCGGCACATGGGTCTCCTTCGATGATAGACCGCAGCGCACACACTCGCGCGCGCGCGCACATAAAACCACAACAATATAGCGCCAACCCAAAGACAGAGGCCCTGGCACACTACTTTACGCCAGATGCGATGCGGGTTTTCCGGATGTCACAGGCCTCTGCCCAACTTGTCAGCAGCAGTTGCGTGCGTACTTCTTCGGTGGAGTCCCTTTATGATCCTGTTTCTCTGCCATGTGTACCCGATGCGGCAGGAAAAGCCCTGGCATCGTCCCTGAGAATCATAACCAAGTGGCTGAGCAATCGGGCACCACAGAAGCGCCAGACTCTTTTTTTTGTTTTTGTTTTGGAAAGCAACGCCAGCGACATTCTCTCGTCCATGCGACCGGAGGAGGTCCCCCTCCGATTACAAGCTCTGCCTGCAGCTTCTGACTCATGTGTCCACCACTGAGCAGGCTTGGAACCTCAGCCGAAAGTCAGGCCTGCTCGCGTCCACTGGCGCCTGCACTGCGGCACCGCCGTTTCACTCGCCCTCAGAACTCTTCCCTTTACACCACTGGTCCGAGACCCGCATCCCGCCCCCCCTCTAACCAAAATAATGAATCCCCCCCCCCCCCCCCCCCATCAGAGTATCCTTTCAAGGTGTTTTTTTTTTGTCATCGTGCTCATCTACAAATGTCGCATGCCGGAGTGTGAACCGTAATCCATGTTTGCCGTCGTATTTGTCTTGCTGTTCTTGATGCAGGTGGACATGTCCTCTGAGGACAAGGTGGTCCACGGCAGAGCATCCACTGAGCAAACATAATTTGCCTTATGGAAGGAGCCTCTTGTCATACAGGGTCGAGCCAGTCTCACCACCATTCTGGCCTGTCGCTGATGTCAGGTAGGGTGTAGATATGGTGATGACGCCACGGAGTATAGCTCCTTAAAATGATTTCCTTCTTGCTGTTCTTGCTGATTCGGCTCAACTGACAAACAGGGCAGTTGTCAGCCCCCCCCCCCCCCAACAGCCAGCAGAAGCACCAACCGGCACCCGTGCTCAGCCTTGATGGCAAACCCCCCAGACCCCCGACTGAAACACAGAGCCCTGGCCCGCGGGAGTGGCAAGGGGGGGCGGGGATGTGTGGGACGCGGACACCAGCGAAGCGTCTGCGGATAAAAGGGAAGTGTCCGCAGATGCCGGACTGTACATTGCGTGTGGTGAAGTATTTCATGGTTCATGACTGCGGGCCTCACGCGCAGCTGCGCAGAGGATTTACTTATTCAGTCCTGTCAGACCCCTGTACCTGCTCGGCTCGTCTGTATCCTATACTTTATTCTGTGAATATGCTTTCATTTGAACCGGGCTGGCAGGTGTCGTGCAGCTGTGAGCGGTGCACCCTCTCATGTGCGCATCCACCAGGGCACACATGCGCATCCTCCAGATGATGGCGTGTGCTTGTGTTGATTGTACAGAGAGAAGCGGCTTCGTATGCGACACGGATGCAGGGGTTAGAGGTTGACAGGGCTGGTGGGAGGAGGCTGCCACGCCCGGGGGGCGGGGGGCTGGATTGTGATGGGAGCAGGGGCACAGCCAAGGGCGCACAAGCCGTCAGGCCAGGCTGAGGCAGTGGTTGGTCCCAACGCCATGGCGGCCTGCAGGCCGGGCTGTGGTACCACAAAATGTACCGTTTGTAATGCTGCGAATGTAAGTACCCCCGCCCCTTTGTCCAGC